>JAMJFZ010001395.1:1217500-1287500 GCA_026225945.1 Cricetomys ansorgei
CACTATCACTCCAGATAAAAACAGAGGTCAACTGACAACAGAATCCTGTCCGTGAGGGGAGCTTTGGACAAGCTTATGACTTGGTTCCCTCTCAGCCGATTACCTGTGGCCACCCACCAGGATCCCCCTACGAAACAACTCTATGGTCACACCATTGACACAAACACGAGTGAGTCCAAGCCTAGAAGGCCATGACAACAGTGAGCAAAGGAAATGAAGCAAATGAACAGAGTCAAGCTAGGGTGGAAGAGAGCTAAAATCATCACCACAGAGTGCCGCTTGGCTTTAGGTATCAAGAACCGGGGTTTGGCTGAAATGAAACTCAGTGGTAGAATGCCTGTTAGCATTCGCCAGGCCCTCCCACATTACAAGAGGAAGAAGGGGAAAAAGGAGAGAGATGGAGGGGGAAGGGGAGGGAAAAGAAAATGGAGCTATTTCCTAGGGGTGGTGGCACATGTCAGTGATCCCAGCATTCTGGGGACAGAGTCAGAGCATAGAGATGAGTAGCTCTGGGTCAGCTTGGATAACAGCCCTGCTTGAGAATATTAACCATCAACAACAAAAAGACACAGAGTTCCTTACTCCTCCCTTAAGTTGGATTATGTGGACTACCTGAATATGGGAATGTGGCAGATTTGCTGTGGGCTCCGTTTAGGAGCCTGGGCACTCCTACTTTCTGGCTCTAGATGTTTGCTCTTGCCCACTGCAGCTTTGAGGAAGCTCGGGCTGTGCTGTGGAAGGCCACCAAGAACAGAGCCAGAGCCAGCAGAGCCAGCCTGCCACTGAGGGTATCGTCATGGGAAGAGGTTCCTCACCCCCCACGAAGTCATCCCAAAGACCTGGTAAGTCCAGTCTCAATTCCAGATCTGTGAGCAAACTAAATATTAGCATTGTTTAAGCGGTAAGTTTGAGATAACTTTTTTTTTTTTTACACTGCAATAGAAAATGTAACAGATCAGTGCTAGGACTCTGCCTTCCATTCCTGGATGGACAGAGTGTCACAGATTGGCACACAGAGAGCACTAAGGACTTAGACTAGAGGACTCACATCCTGAGTCTGGTTTTAGCCTGTGAGTCAGTAGCATTTTGAGATTTATAAGCTGGGAAGTTATATGCTGGCTGATTTCATGGGATTCTAGCTTAGAGAGAGGGGAGGTTGAAGACTGGCATTTTGGAGTCAGCCGCAAGTGAGAATCAACTAAAGCATTGGGTGCAGACATAGTCACAGAGGGATGCTGGAGGAAATGGATGTAGGGAGCACTGACACTTGAGGGCAGAGGAGGATGAGGGTACACAGGAAGCATGAGAGGGCCAGGGCCCCGTGAAGCAAGAGAGAGGATGTGTCTCAGAACCCAGCATCTTAGGAAGGAGGGAGAGATTAGCAGGGTGGCACACTGCTAAGAGTACATGCAGGCATGGGGCCTTCTAGAGACCAATGTCACAATGAACTGGGTTTCAAGGAGCCCCTGGCTGGGATCTGAAGGATTCAGTCTGTACTGAGTAAGGCTCAGGTGCCCTGTGTGCATGCTGGAGCATAAGAACACAGGCAACTGGCTTCCCTGAGTCGAGACACCAAGCCAGGGGCTGGACAGTAACTCCCAGGGATGATGCCAGACATTGCCAAGCTGAGAGTAAAGTCAGGCTCGGAGCGCCAGGGCCACTGAGCATGAAATGGAACTGTAAACCCAGACTGTACCTCGGAACCATGGGGTGGTTTTTCAAAAGTTGGAGAAGCACACGGCCTGTTTGTCTGGATTCTGATTCAGAAAATATGAAGACCTGGTGGATGCAGATGGGCCAGTGTTGATGGCTGTCACTCCCTCACTTTCTACCTCTGAACACATCCCTCTTCACTGGCCATTCCTCACAGTTTCCCCTCTGGGGTTTGGACATTGTAATTCCGATTGCATCTCTGACAGGCAGACATGGTGCTTCCTCTGCAAGCTATGGCTTCTGCCTTGTGCCAGCAGGTGATGCCCCGGTATCGGGTGAGAAGTGGACCTTAAGGATTAGACCCAGAACCCTGAACAGATGGAAGACAGGATTTTGGCCTTGCACTTGCGCCACCCTGGCTGTGGCCTAAACACACCCTCTTGGGGTCAAAGGTTGCCGGGCCCAGAAAGGCAACTCTGGTCCGACTGCTATCAGTGCTCACGGCTGAGGCTGCACGCTCCACACTGTTCAGCCTGGGCCAGGCGACTGTGTGAGCAGACACTGAGCCTCAGCAGAACAGACACCCTAGCTCCTGGGACAAAACTCACCCCTCTGGGAACTGTATCCCCGTGATGATAGCGAGGAAAGAGTCTGCCATGGCTGAACATCCACAGCTGACAGCAACTTGGGAACAGAGTTCCCAAAATCCTACTGTGGCCCAGCACCCAGGGGGTTATTGAAATTTTTTGATGTTGATGGAGTGAAAAAACAAAACATTATTTTCTCACCTGGTATGACAGTTTGCAATGAAAGATCCCTTTATTCCTCTGTGAGGAACAGTATTTTTCTAATTTAGCATTGAAGCCACAAAGAAATTCCCAGTACTTCTACAAAGGTCTGTGTGTGGGTGTGTGGGTGTGGGTGTGTGTTGGTATATGTCTGTGTTTGTATGCATGTATATGTGTGTCTGTATGTGTTTGTATGTGTCTCTGTGTGTGGTCTGTGTGTGTGTCTGTGTGGGGTCTCTGTGGCAGTGTTTTGTGGAAGGTGACTATGAGTGTGTGTGTGATGTATGTCTGTGTCTGTGTCTGTGTCTGTGTGGAGTGTATCTGTATGAGTGTGCATGTGTATGTATGCATTTATCTCTGTGTGTGTTCATGTGTGTCTCTGTGTGTGTTTGTGTCTGTGTACGACGTGTGTGTGTGTATGTGTGTGTGTGTGGTGTGTGTGGCTATGTGTGTCTGTAGGGTGTATGTGTGTCTGTGTCTGTGTATGTGTCTGTGTGTCAGTGTTTGTGTGCTGTTTGTCTATGTGTGTGTGTGTGTGTGTCTGTGTGTCTATGTGTGTATGTTTGTGTTTATGCTATCAGGTCTTGGCTTAAGGCAGAACTGATCGGTAACTTCTCCCCCTGGAGCTTTCTTTGTGGAATCCTTTCTATGCATCTCTTTATCTGTCAAGAGATCTGGTAGCTGAAAAGTTTTCTGGACAGGAGGAACCTTGATTCTGTGCACAAAATGGAGGGTCTTTATAGCAGCCTTTGGGGGTGTCAGGCACTTGGTGGTGGTTCGGGTGATAACTTAGGACTTACTCACAGTGATGGCTGAGTCATTTCTGGCTCATTTTAGTCAGATCAGAGTTCTTAGATGACGGCTCGCTACTATCTCATTGACTTCTGGCACCTGTATTTGCTTATTCTAATAATACCAACAATAATAATGCCCATGCCCATCAGGTGCTTATAGGCAGGGCTTGGTTCTAAGGTCTTTGCCTATACAAACCCTGCGGCAGGTGCAGTGGACATGTAAATTAGCCTCTGTATTTTACAGGTCACAGCACTGAGATGTCACAGGGTGAAGTAATTTGCCATGCTACAGTCAGATAAAAGAGGTCCCCAGTTGTGATGGGAAGGGACATTCCCCTATTGGGAAGGGGTGTTTTATCAGTGACTCTATTTAGAATCGTCAGCACATGATAATGGAAGCAGGCCAACTTTAGTCATGTGTGTGTGT
This sequence comes from Cricetomys ansorgei, assembly GCA_026225945.1. Classification (NCBI taxonomy): domain Eukaryota; kingdom Metazoa; phylum Chordata; class Mammalia; order Rodentia; family Nesomyidae; genus Cricetomys; species Cricetomys ansorgei. The sequence continues at coordinate 1,221,163 of JAMJFZ010001395.1, forward strand.
GTCTGTGTGTATGTGTCTGTGTATGTGTCTGTGCATATGTGTGTCTCTGTGTGTCTGTGTATGTGTTTGTGTCTGTGTGTGTGCATGCACATGTGTGTGTGTGTATGTGTGTGTGTGTGTGTGGTATCTGTGTGTATGTGGTGTGTGTGTGTGTTCCTGTGTGTGCATGCACATGTGTATGTGTGTGTATGTGTGTGTGTGTGTCTGTATGTCTGTGTGTGTCTGTGTGTGCATGCACATGTGTGTGTGTGCATGTGTGTGTCTGTGTGTGTGGTGTCTGTGTGTGCATGCACATGTGTGTGTGTGTGTGTGTGTGTGTATGTGTCTGTGCATATGTGTGTTTCTGTGTGCCTGTGTATGTTTTTGTGTCTGTGTGTGTGCATGCACATGTGTATGTGTGTGTATGTGTGTCTGTGTGTCTGTGTCTGTATGTCTGTGTGTGTCTGTGTGAGCATGCACATGTGTGTGTGTGTGTCTGTGTGTGCATGCACATGTGTGTGTGTGTGCGTGCATGCACATGTGTGTGTCTGTGTGTGCATGCACATGTGTGTGTGTGTGTGCATGCACATGTGTGTGTGTGTGTGTGCATGAGCATGCCCCTGCAGAGGCCAGAGGAAGATGCTGGATGTCTTCCTCATCATCCTTCACTTGGCTTTTCTGAGACAGGGTTTCTTACTGAATCCAAAGCTCCCTGCCCCAGCTAGGGCGGCTGTCCCTTAAGCTTGAGGATCTGCCTGTCTCTCTCTACTCCTCAATGCTGGGGGTTACAGGTATGCATAGCTGTCTTCACCTATTTTTAATGTGGGTGCTAAAGGTTTGAACTCAGGACCTCCGGCCTTCACAGCAAGTACTCTAACCCACTGAGTCACTATTGTCACAGCCTCTTTAGTCATTTTTAAAAAAGTTCTGGGACTGGGGTGATGGCTCAGAGGTCAGCACTTGTTCAGAGGTCAGCACTTGTTGCTCTTGCAGAAGACCCAGGTTAGATTTCCAGCACCCACATGGTAGCTACAGCCATCCTAGTCCCAGTTCCAGGGGACCCAACAGGTATGCACATTGTGCACATGCATGCATTAAATGCATGCATACAAAACATTCATATACATAAAAGTAAAATAAATCTGAAAAAAATCTAAGGTGCCAACATATACCACCTCCATATAACCTTATGTGACAGCTTCCACTTCCCCACAGTCCAGTGAGCCTGGGGCTACCTTGTCAGCTCAGCGTCTCTCTCCTAACCCTCAGCACAATCTATGGTGGACACAATCAGGTAGAAGGGAAGAAGGGTGCCCTCTGTGACTCCTTCCCCTCATACAAAGCAGGGAGTGATGCCCTCCCTTGAGGCCCATGGAGAGCATTGCCCACTGACTTTTCTGTTTGATCTGTGAAGGTACCAGGGATTGCGACAATTGTACCACCATTGGCAAACTCAGTCCATGAGCTTGGCTTCCTCCACCTCACTGCTCTAGGCCTTCCTCTTAGAGTAGGCAGAGTCATGGAGGAGAAAAAGATGTGGTGGGCATGTGATTCTGAGTTGAGCTGGCAGGAGAGAGAAAGGAAAGGTGTAAGGGTAGAAAATACACTTTATTAGTGTATCAGGAAACACCTCCAGAACTTGTTTTGCTGGATGGGTTCACCCAGGGTCACATGCCTCACACTCCAGGAGGAGGAGGCCACCAGCCTGCTCCAGGCAGTTTAGAATGAAGGACACTTCTCATTCGGAGTTGGGCAAGGGACTCTTAGTTGTTGGTTTTCCCCTAAGCCAATTACTTCTTTTTATGAACTAATGGGTTTATGCCAGGCTACAGAACACAGGGTTTTATACTGTGAGTGTATGTATGTATGTGTGTGTGCATGTATGTGTGTGGGCATGCATGTGTGTGTGTGTGAATGTATGTGTGTGGGCATGCATGTGTGTGTGTGTGCATGCCCCCACTTGTGCGCACGACATGGAGGAAAGACTTGGCTCAGGAAAGAGTCAGAGAATCCCTGAGTTAAGTAGGAGAGGTCATTTCATTCCAGTCACCCTGTGTGCTCTGTTAAGACCTGATGGCTGAGGTTGATGGATCCAGACTCCCCATCCCAAGGGCACCTACACAGTCCCTGTGCCCTGTAAGGAGCTGAGTAGATGCAGAAATGAGGGCCAGGCCACCCAGGTTGTTGACAAGGGTCTGCCTGGCTCAGGAAAATGGACCTGCCCACAGAACTTGAACCAGCCAGGCTAACTAACTTTTCTCAAACCCTTGATGACCCTGCCTTCCCTAGCAGGTGCCCTTCATTCCAGGGCCCCAAAACTGAGTTTCAGAGATAGACAGGAGCAGAAGCCCAGCAGCCTGGAAGGACCCAGTTGGTTCTGGGCTTGCTAGGATTGGGTGAAGAGAGTGCTAAACCAAAGCCCCCTCTTTCCCCAAGTTCTGCTGCCCAGGATCCTTGGAGGTCCTGAGTTTCCTGCTCAGCTCCCACTTCCTCCCCAGTCTCTGGATCCTGGAAGCCAGCAACAGTGTCTGGGTTGCAAGCTGATGGCAGAATACACTGGACTAAGGGGTCTCTGAACAAAACTCCTTCTCTTGGCCTCCCCATCCCCAGTCTATTCCTTCCAGTGCCCAGATACCTTGATGCTGGAGCTTCAGTCCCAACCCTCACCCACCCCACCCATCTCCACACAACCACTTTGCTATTTAGCACTTAGTTTAGATTCAACCACAAGCCCACAAATCGCTGATTTCAGGGACCCAAGCAAGGGCTTCTCTGCTTCAGAGACTTCGGTGCTTTGAGCGGGCAGGGCAGGGAGCATTGGCCCTTAGAAATGTGCTTTCCTGAAGGTTGCTCTACGCAGGAAGAGCGTCTGTCTGTCTGTCTGTCCCTCTTTAAGTCCCCTATAGGTGACATAGGTGCTAACACTGTTACTATGTATCTTTTCCTTGTTTTAAAGAGACAGTTAAAATCCTAGTCAGTAAAATATGGAGATCCACACTTGGGGGTCGGGTCACAATCCTGATTTCAAATACTGTCAGACATGTCTGACTCTTTGAGTCCCTCGTTCCAGCAATGGGCTGGGGGTTGTTTACTAATTAATGGAGATAAGAACCATTTTTTACCTGGGAACAGGCCTGGAAACTACCCCCAAACAGTAGAATGTATAGCTCAGCTCAGTGGGGCACAGCACTGCTGGGACCGAGGGAGGTGAGGGGCGCTGCGGCAGCCTCTTCTGTCACAGGCGTATCTCACCCGTTCCCAGGAGTGGGCAGGAGGGGGGCTGACTCACTTGCACAGAGCATCCACAGCACAGGTCCCACCTTTCCCAACATGGTCTTGGTCCTTTTCTCACCCAACTCAGCCTGGAACTGGCAAGGCACTGGGCAGGTCTGGGCGGACTGGTTAAAGCTACAGCAGCCTCTAGCCAGCCTCAACCTGAAGTCCCTGCAGCTCTCCTCCTGTTCACCTCTGTCAGGCTGGGCCTGCATGCCCCACCCTATCAGTGGACTGGCAGGTGAGCTCACCTATGGGGCGAGGCTCACATGGCACCTGCTCTACCAAAGGCCCCAACAAGAGTCTTCCCGCTGTTCCCGGAGCCAGCCATCTCCCTGCCCTCTCCCTCGTTAGTAGGGGTGCAAAGTCCTGGATTTCTCAGTAGGTGTGGGCCTCTCGTAACTGGCAGGAAGTCCTTGCCTTGTAATAAAAAAGGAACAATCTCAGAAGTAGGGATCCAAGCTAGTAAAAGAGGGGTGTGGTCAACATTTGCGAAGGCACATTGAGACCCAGGGTTGTCTTTTCCCCTGTCTTCCCTCTCTTCTCTGATGCCGACACCAGGACAGAGACCTGACCGTGGAGGTCTCTGCACTCAGAGTTGGTACTCTGGCTGGGAAAGTACCAAATACACAAGAAACCAAGAAGATAGTATGTCTTAGCTCTCCAGTCTCAGTTTTCAACACCAAAGTCTCACGTCTGGGAGTCCCTCAATCCCAAAACAATGGAGATGCTTGTCACCTTTAAATGTGATGAACCAGCCATTGCACCTTTAACCCCAGCACTCCGGAGGCAGAGGCAGGTGGGTCTCTGTGGGTTTGAGGTCAGCCTGGTCTACAGAGCGAGTTCCTGGATAGTCACAGTGAGACTCTGTCTTCAAAAGAAATAGGAAGAAAGAGAAAGAAAGAAAGAAAGAAAGAAAGAAAGAAAGAAAGAAAGAAAGAAAGAAAGAAAGAAAGAAAGAAAGAAAGAAAGAAAGAAGGAAGGAAGGAAGGAAGGAAGGAAGGAAAGAAAGAAAGAAAGAAAGACAGGCAGGCAAGCGCTGTATGAAACAGGCCTTTAGGAGAGTTACCTAATCACGGTTTGCCACAGATACTCCATACGTTATAGACATCGCGCCATTTAAATGTTTCTCATTTAATGAAATACCCTAGAGTTTCTGCATTCATACGCACAGCACTGCCCACTCTGTTGAACGGGTAGTAGTATTACACCAGATGTTATTTCTTCTAAGTGTGTCCATATTTCTACTGAATTATTGATCTTAGGCTTACTAGTTTCTAGAGGCTCTTTGCATTCTTGAGAAACTGGCTTTTAGATATAATATTACTGCCGGTGGCTTCCCAGGTGTCCTTCGTATGGCGAATTCCCTGTGTAAATTACCGTAGCAATCTTTTTTGGCTACTGGGCTTCGTCGGCTCACTCAGGTCACTGTTGCTGTTTACTACACTGTCTGTACTCACATTACTGCATTCTCTTATTGTACATAGCAATTTTCAATGCAGGTTATTCCTCCCAAGACGCAGTAGCTCTGACGCCAGGTCCCTCCCTGCTCTGGTCCTGTTGCTGACTCCACAGAACTTAACAAATGGAAGTCTGCTCCTTAAATCGTCCGTTAAGGTGCTGTAGGATTTGTACCTAGACATCTCCTCACAGACACAGCCCATTCCTCCCCAAACTAGACTGTGTGCTGCGCTCTCTGCAGTCCCTCCTCACTGATAAATATCAGTTAGATCTCACCTATCTTAGCCGGTAAAAGCCTGCTCATGCATCACTTCTCCCATGAACCCTTCCCGGGCTTCCCAGTCCAGAAGGGCTCGCTCCCTCCGTGATTCAGTGCGGCATTCCAAGTTTCTTCTAGGGCCAGAACTATACTCCATCTTGCACTGCAGTTATATTTAGTCTGTGTCTCATGCCTCCTAATAAACTGTGAGCTCATTCATTTCATTCAGCCAATTTTCGATGGTACTACACTGGGCACTGTTCCATTTAGCTAGGAAAATGGGATACTTTGAGCTATGGGTCTAACTAGCTTAGTCAAGTACAACGCCTGGCGCTTAGGAGGTAACTAGTGATTATTTACAAATGCGGGGATGGATGGAAAGATGCGTGGACGATACTGTAATCACAGCATGTGGAGAGGGAGGGTGAGCTGGAGACCGACGGAAGCACAGAGACAGGTTGATGCTTGGAGTCTCCGGACACGAGGGTGAACTGTTGGGTTACCGGGGTGTAGGGACGGTTGAGGAGTGTCATGCGATGGGCTTCGGGTTTATTGAAGCTGATGAAGTTCTCAGAATTTTCATGTCTCCCTGAGTTGCAGCTGGCCATTACCAGGGCCACGAAGGTTGAGGCAGAGATGTGAAGGGAGGTACAACTCGCCCTCTGTGTGGTCCTCAGACATTGCCATTAAAAATGTCAGGCGGGTCACAAGCCAAGACCACTCTCTCATCGTAACATGGTGCTCTCCCCACACCCGTCTCTCTAAGGACCAGCCTGTTCTGGATAACTGGTAGTTTTCTTTCCTAGGCCTCTCCAAAATGCTGGGAGGCCAAGGTAAGTTTGTTAAAAAATGCGCTGATTTGGACGGTTTTCTGAAAGTGCATTGACTGGGCACCCTCCTACCAGAGGAGACGGACACGGGCTTTCTTTGGGACTTTCTTCCACAATGTGAGCCGATTCTAAACCCACATCTAAACATGAGTGTCTGAGACTCATCAGCCAGGAGGGAAAGAGTTAAGTGAAGCTTGCATTCCTTCCTCCCAGAGATCTGCCATCCTATGGGGCCACAAGCTAAATTTAGAGACTGGCTAAGGTTTCTTGTTAACAGCTGTCCCTCAGAGAAGAAGCCTTCCAGAGAAGAGAACACTTGGTCCCTCTCTAGCTGGAGTTTCTGGTCATTTTACAGGGGTCCTTGGCCCTGGGTGTGGATACACACAGTCCAAGGTGAGTGTACTTCCCCTCGACTCTGCTATGGTGAGCTAAGACTCAGACTCAAGAGGGTGGCGGCTCTGCCCTGAGTGTCAGACTGCGGCCATAGTCGGGACCGGCTATCAGGGACTTCTTGTGCCTTATTAGGCTATGAGATAGCACCTCAGCCCAAGGCCCTGACTGACACAGCATCAATAAGAATCACTAAAGGGGGCTACTGGCCCTTCCAGAAAAGAAAAAGGTGTGCACAGTGGTGTAGTTGGATGAGGGCCTCTGAGTGGGCTTTGTAGTCTGGGGAATCCCCTCCTGCACTACAGCCGTGGTAAACCTGTGTGTCCCCTTCTCTGCTTCCTTGATAGTATCCATGAAAGGAGCCAATTGTCACTTCTTAAATATTGTGTCACTTCATGGTGTGCTGCCGAAGACAGCTGGGCTCCATTTTATTGGTTTCCCTATGGGTCCTTGACCCACTGAGATACTAGCATGCAGCAGCCTTCCCTTTCTCAGTCCACCAAGGTGACATTGGTGACACCCCCTCTTCCCCTGCAAAGCCTCTGGAATCTGATTCCCTAACCAACCATTTCCTGCCAATCAGACAGAGGCTGACAGGCTGTCATGGCGACTGGTGGAGACCCAGAGGAGGAACAGGTAGTTCCAAATGAAGAGGATGAAGCCGATGTGAGAGCCGTGCAGGCCCGCTACCTCCGGAGTCCTTCCCCAAGCCAGTAAGTGAGCCATGCTGTGTGTTATACATGTCACTCAGCACAGTCCTGGGTTCTATGTCCATGATGTAGGACTGACAGTGTTGAGGCGTGCTGAGGGCTAGACATTGGTGTCTCCATGTGGTGCTGTGGGCTGGAGGGGGCGGAGGAACAAGCGCACAGGGAGGTTGCAAAGGCTTCTGGAAGGTGCTGCCACTGGTCTGAACCTGGAAGTAGAAAGTTGGCGTGTCTATAGCTTGATTCACCAGGACCAGGGCTGGAAGAGGGGCTGGGATGTCAGAAAGCGTAAGAAGGAAGATGAAGAAGGAAAGAAGTTCTTGGGCCAGGGCCTGGTACCAACTTAATTTTGTATCTACAGTGGAGCTGTTGCTTTTCAAAGGATAGACACACACCCTGAGGCAAGTGGCAGGATGCCAACTGAGGAGATAAACATCTTCTAGAAGAGTCTTCTATACTCTGTGACAAAAGTCATTTCTGTTCCATTAGGAGCACTGCCGATTCAGGATGATGTAGATTGACAAATCTGTGTGAATTTTTAAGAAAACACATGAGGCTAAAGAAATGTCCCTGAGCTGTGAAGATGATTCCGTGGGTAAAGGAGCTTCCGCCAAGAAAGATCTCCTGAGTCTGGGCCTCACAGTCCACACGGTGGAGGACAAAATCGACTCCTGCGAGTTGTCCTCTGACCTTCACACACGATCCATGGCATAGCACCCCTCCCCTACCACACACAGAAATAGACAAATGTAATTTTAAAAAAAGAAAGAAAGAAAGAATTCGTGTGTGGTGGCATGCATTTTTGATCCCAGCACTTGGGAGGCAGAGGCAGATGAGTTTCTGAGATTGAGGCTAGCCTGATCTATAGAGAGAGTTCTAGGACAGCCAGGGCTATGCAGAGAAACCCTGTCTCAAAAAAGGATAAAAAAGAAAAAGGGAAAAGAAATGTCTCCTAGAACAACAGCCCATACGCCTGAATGAGAACAGCTCTGTTACCAAATGATGTGAAGAATCTCTTAGTTCTTGAGCCTGTGTCTGTCTCCCTGCCAATCAAAATAGAAGCCCAAATGAAGTATCTCAGAGAATTCTGACTTTTCTCCTCATTTCTCACCCCATGGGGGACTGAGCCAGAGCCTCAGAACTTGTGGGCATGCCTTCTACACTGAGCTATACCCCTAGCCCTCAGAACCTTGACTTCTAAGTGTCTATGACCCTTCTTGACTGCTGCTTTCCTGAGATCTCCTGGAGTGTCCCTCACTGGCTTCTGCTTCTCAAAGTTCAAAGCTCTCTGTTGGAGGAAGATAGCTCACCAAAATGAGCTATGAGCTTTGGGGTGGTATAGGCCTCGTGAGTTCATCCTTTATGGGTCAGGCACTCAGCTCAGATGGAGTTCAGAGTCTTTCTCTTTAAAGTTCAGCACTGTGAAATAGCATTGTGTTTGCACCTAGAAGAAGCGATCAGAGTTAAAGATTTAAGGTGGTGTTGTACTCTTCCACACTTTCTGTCTTAGTCAGGGTTCTATTGCTATGAAGAGACACCATGACACCACGGCAGCGCTTAGAAAGGAAAACATTTCATTGGGGCTGGCTTTCAGTTCAGAGGCTTAGTCCATTGTCATCATGGAAGGAAGCACGGTGGCAGGCAGGCACAATGGTGCTGGAGAAGTGACTGAGCTCTATATCTGGATCCACCAGCAGCAGGATGAGAGAAAGAGAGAGAGAAAGACAGAGACAGACAGAGACAGAGACAGACAGAGAGACAGAGAGTGAGCGAGCCTGGCTTGGACTTTTGAAACCTCAAAGCTCATCCCCAGTGACACACTTCCTTCCACAAGATCATGCCTACTAATCCCTCTCAAGTAGTTGCCACTCCCTGGTGACTAAGCATTCAAATATATGAGTCTATGGGGGCTATTCTTATTCAGGCCACCACACTTCCCTAGGGCAGAGGTAGCCTGTGCGTGATTGGGGTGTGGCAGTCTTGTGCTTTCCAGTGACGCTAGCTGGTGGAGCAAATAGAGGTGTCTTTTTCATTCAGATAAGCCCCGAGACAGGGGCCTGGACAGACAATCAGGAACTGGGGCTCTACTGTCCTCTGGGTCCACTTTTTTAAAGCATGGCTTCTAAAACCACTATGCTGAACAGCATCACGATAAAAGGAGTAAGACAGTAGCTTTACCCAAGGCGGTATTTCCTGAAAAAAAGGCCACTTCCCTTGTGTTCATAGTCCACCAGTTGCAGCTCAGCAAGGCCGTACTTCCTTGAAAGGAATAATAGGTCCTGAGTTCATGGGCCCAGGGAGAAGAGGAAGTGAACTTGTTGATACACAGCAGTCTCAGCCACAGATACCCCTTGCCCCAAACTGTCTGCCCGCATTACCTTTGGGCCCACAGAGAACACTTTTACTGCCTTGGGCCTGGATGCAGTACCTCACGGTTTCACCAGGATGATGGGTAGAAAAATCTTCCATCCTATGAAAGGAGAGGAAAATGTGGCTGTTCTGTTACTGTCCCGTCAGTACAGTAACAGGACACTAGCACACAGTAGCCCTGTGGCTACTACAAGTGAGAAAGTATAGTTTAACTAAGACATGCCTCCTGGGAGGAGCTCTTTTACCTGTCACTCCCCTTGGCCTCTTGCTCCACATGGTGCTCTATGTCTTTTCGTTGTTGTTGTTATTTGGTTTTTCAAGACAGGGTTTCTCTGTTGTAACTCTGGCTGTCTTGGAATTCACTCTGTCCACCAGGCTGGCCTCGAACTCACAGAGATCCGCCTGTCTCTACATCCCAATCTGTGTCTTTTCTTTGTTCACAGTCTTCTACTGCAACATGTGAAGCAGCTGGGAAAGGGGACTTCCTTGAATGCTGATGGCTCTTGCAGATTGTGTCTTGCACGTGGAAAATCGCAACCTATAACACCCCAAAGTTCATAGTTTCTTTGAAAATAGGATCCCTTCAAAAACTTAGTAGATTGTGATCTGTGTACGCTCAACAGTCCCATTTCAACCCTCGTTTGTGTTTTTCTTCTTTGTCTCAACTTGATGATAGTTATCTTGAACGACTGCCTGGAACTGTACATTGGGCATGAAGTGTGTGAGCAGGGAATTTCCAGTGTAACTCTTAGGAAGTGCTGCTAAAGAATCCGTAACTATAGCTAACCAGGCCAAAATGCAAGAGTCAGAGATAATAAGCAAGAAAGGAAGAAAGGAATAAAAAATACAGGAAAGAGACAACAAATAAGAAAGAAAAGGAGAATGTGGATTTAAACTGAAGCGTATAAGTAATTGCATTAACTTCGAATAGATCAAATATTCCTATTAAAAGAGCAAATTTATCAGACTCCCTTTTTTTTAATGGCCCACATGCTGTTTGTGACATAAGGATATACAAAGGCTAACAAAGAAAAACAAAAAAAACCTTGAGTTGTACATCCTGGAATTATAGATGGAGATTCTAAGGGAGAAAATTAGAAGCGTGGCCTCCGTAACCAGAGACCTGCAACCTTGGATTGTCTGCTTGTTCTTAACTTCTGAAGTGAGTGACGTAAAACACCAGTGACCACGCCCTGGAAGGGCACCGAGGAGTGAGATTGCCTTTGGGTCTGGGATGTCTTAAGCCTGAGCTAAAAGAATTCGATGGTTAAGATTGACTTTAAGGCTAAGGGTACCTCAACAGCTGGGCCCTGGTGTCATAAGGATGTCTCACGACTGTCAGTCTATGCTGTGAAAACTGGCCATTGTTCAGAACGCCCAGGATTCTATTTCTATGCAGTGTCTCCATGGGGGCCTCTTCGGGTTTTCACAAAAGAGTGCTGCTAAACTCCAAGCACTGTGTCCCAAAGAACAAAGCAGAGTGTGCTGGTTTCTTTATACCTAGACCACAGGACACAGCATCTCTTCTGCCATGGTATACGCTCATGCACGTGCGTGCACACATGCACAGTTCACAAAGTTTCAAAGGGAAGCAATATCAACTCAACATTCAACCAAAAGAGTTTCAAGGTTGCATTATAAAGGGAAAAATTATGATAGAAAATACTGTGGTCATCTGTAGACACTAAATACAAGCTGCCACAGTGTAGACACAAACAAAAACAGTGAAGCCATTAACACCAGAGAAGGCAGACTCTAAGACATGCATGATAGAGAAAAAGAAGGAAATTTTACAGTGACTGAAGGTTCAATTCACCAGGGAAACATAAATACCTATCACCTAACAGCATAGCCTCGAAATATATAAAGCAAAAGCAAAACAAACAAAGGAAAAAAGCAAGCAAGCAGGATGACTCAGCAGTTAAGAGCACTGGTTGCTGTTCCGGAGGATCAGGATTCAGTTCCCAGCATTCACACGCAGCTCACAGCAGTCTGGGACTCCAGTCCCAGAGGGCGCAACGCCTTCTTCTGGCCTCTGTGGGCACTACACATATCTGTCACATACATACACTCATACATATAAAATTAATTAATTTAAAAAGCTGACAGAAGTGAAAAGGATTAAAGTTCATAATTTTAACCAAATATTTTTTAAAACTTACCTTCTTAAATGAAAGAATGAGATAAATAAATCATGAAGAATATAGAACATTTAAACGAAATTAACTTAATTGGCATTTATAGAACGTGTGTGTGTGTGTGTGTGTGTGTGTGTGTGTGAGAACACGTGCACGCATGCCCAATAGCTTCAAGATATTTGTTCTTATCGTGGACATATAAAATATTTACTTAAATAGGTCAGTTAGTGGGCTATGCACATATCAACAAATTTCTCTGACCATGGTTAAATTATAGTAAAAAAAAGCTATTTAAAACCCCAAATAAAATTAAGCCGCGATTTAACGCTACATCGTGCTCACCATATTAACTAAAATGAAGGGCTGGTGGCAATGTTAAAAGGGGTGTGAAAGAATCAGAACTCGCCTGCGTTGCTGGCGAGCGCATGAACTGGCAGAATCATCACGAGCTTTTATATTCTGTCTACTAAAGTAAAAGGCATTGACTCTCCTCTGATGCAGAAAGCTCACTTGACATATCTGAACAAAAATAAGTAAAATGTGCACCGGAAAACATACTCAAACATGACAAACTGTCCAGTTAATGTTTGGCTGGATAAATGAACTGGAGTGTATATAAATCCTGTCCTGTAGAGCACGTGTTTTACTGATGTCTCCTGATGTGGTTGGGCTTCAGATTATTGGCTGAGGATGGCAGATGACAAGGGTGAGGAGAGCCACTGAAATGAGAGGGAAGAGGCAGAGTTGCTCTGTTTTGTATCAAGCCAGCCTACAAAACAGAAGTACTTGCTAATATTGAAATTATACCTGTGAGGGACCCTTAGTCCTGAAGCAGCCAGCTTCTCTTCCCAGGTAAAACTAGTATGAGCCTGAAATATAAATGGGATAATCTGAGCATCCTTCAGACATGGTGCAACATCACAGCAGATTTTTTCTGCTTCTCAGTGATTGCTGCTGGGTCAGTCCCGCTAGTTTTGATGCCCCTCTTGGTTTGTGTCTACTACTGACAACTTCCTGCAAGCAGATACCAGCTTTTCGGAAGACTTCAAGGAAGACACACAGATAATGACACATCATGGGCTATTTTTTCATGCCATGCCATCACAAAGTCTGAACTATGAGCTATTACTATAGTACACTATGCACACAAGCTTTTGAGCAAGCAATCCCTACATTACATAAAGTGAGGCTCAAACCAAAACCCTGATGAATGAATGCATCCACAGTGGGTTTATTGGTGTTGGTGGTAGTGATGGTGTGTGTCTGTGTGTCTGTGTGAATGATCGTGTGTGGAGATAAACGTGCACCTGCTTGTAAAGGCCAGAGGTCTGCCTTAAGCACCAATCCTTAGGCTCCATGTCCTCTCGTATTGAGACAGGCTTTCTCACTGGCTCATTGTTCACTACTGACTAGGCTCAGCTGGCTGCTGTGTGAGCTCCAGGGATCTTCCAGCCTATGCTTCTCCAGTACTGGGGCCATAAATATGTGCTCAATGCCTGGCTTTCTACATGGGTTCTGAGGCTCTAACTCAGATCCTCATGCTTACAAACCAGGCACCTGCTGACTGAAAAGACAACTCCCAGACTGGGAGAAAATATCTGCAAGTTACATATCTGACACAGTATTTATATCTAGAATATAGTTCTTTAAACCCTCAAAATTCAGTGAGCACACAGACACACACCCACACACACACGCGTGCATATGAGAGGATGCTCAAAAACTCGATCATGAGTTACCATTACAGACCTATTGGAGTATCCGAAATGAAAAAGACTAACTATACCAGCTGTTCATGATGGTGCAGCAGCTGGAACAATCTTAGGCTGGAAATACAGAGTACAGCCATTTCACAAACTGTCATTTGTTACAAAGTCGCACCTGCCTAACGATGCCCCTATCCCTGTATAGTTCAGCCGTTCTAGATATGAAACGAGAAATGAAAGCTCTGTTTCACATAAAGAATTGTACATGGATGCTGGTTGGTTTTTCATAACCACTCAGAAGCTAGAAACAGCCTAAATGTCTATCAACAAGTGAATGAATGATGATATTGTGGTATACTCATACACAAAAATATTACACAGCATTAGGACATGAAGTATTAACTTATACAACATGCGGATGTAAAGTAATTACGCTGAGTGAAAGCAGTCAGACAAAAATGAGTGCACACCCTATGATTTCATTCTTAGAAAATTCTAGAAGTATGAACTCATCCCTTAATTGACAGACAGCAGATCAGTGGTTCCCTGGAGAGCATAGGGCAGGATAGCATCACAGAAAGAACTTTGCTGTTGTTGGGACCAAAATGAAGTCAGGTCTGATCTTCAGCCCATTACCCATGAGAATGTGCTATATACATAACAGTCAACACTAGTAGCTTTTCTCAGTGGTTGATAATAGACTATACATTTTACATATTTACGTGTTTGATAAATGGTGGTCTCGTTCGTTTCTCTTCCACAGAAGAATCTCTTTCAGTTATTCACAATGTCAACAAAGTTTTCTTTAAGGCGAGCTGCACACATGCCAATGAGGACAGTACATTTGTCTGATGCTGATGCAAGCAAATACTGTTCTCTCAACAGCAGAGATGGCTGCTGGCTCTGGGTCCTCTTCCTGAACGGTCCCCCTGACACTCAGTGCCTCTTACTTTATTGCGTTAGCTGGAGGTCTAACTCTCTAAAATCAATACACTAAGTTAGCAAATAGCTCGCCAACAGACTCTTCACTGTGTGTTTGTCAAGATAGGGTCTTATTATGCAAGACTGGCCTCCATCTTGCTGTCCTTCTGCCTCAGCCTCCCAAGGGTGGAGATTACAACTCAATAGATTAGATCCTTCATTTTTGTACTTTTCTGAACAAATTACAGCAATGTGCGGCTAAAAGGGCACAAATGTCCTGTCTCACAGTTTAGGAAGCCAGAAGTCTGAAACCAAGGCCACTGTGGCTTGCTCCCGTTGAGTCTTTGGAGGAGACCCTCCTTTGTCTCCTCCTAGCCTTGGTTGGCTTTGGACATTCTTGCCTTGTGGTAGCATTATTCCAGTCTCTGTCTCTCTTATAGGAACACGTATGTGGCTTTAAGTATTATCCTAATCTAGGGTGACTTCATCTTGGTATATTTCACTTAATTATATCACCATGATCCTTTCTTCTTCTTTTTTTTTTTAAAGGGAAAAAAAGAATTTTCAGGCTCTGGGAGATATACTTTTGTAGGAGAAGACATCATCAACCCACTACAGTCCTAGATACCATCTTAGCAGACAAAAATGTCCTTTCCTACAAGAAAAGGACAGCACTTTGTACAGCTCCAGCCCATACTCCAACTGGCCACAACCAACATGGCCATCTGGACTGTCCTAGAGTTCTGTCGCTGTGAAGAGACACCATGACCACAGCAACTCTAATAAAGGAAAGCATTTAATCAGGGTTGGCTTACAGTTTGGATGGAGGCTTAGTGAATTGTCAGCATGGTCACAAGCATGTCAGCATGCAGGCAGACATGGTGCTGAAGAGGGAGTTGAGAGTTCTACATCTGGATAGGCAGGCAGCAGGAAGAGAGAGTGAGCCACTGGGTCTGGATTGAACTTCTGAAACCTCAAAGCCTGCCGCTAGCAACACACTTCCTCCAACAAGGCCACACCTCCTAAGAGTGCCACTCCCTGTGAGCCATCGGGGCCATTTTCATTCGAACCTCTACAGCAACTGTGTGGTTCTGTGGTAAAGTGTGCTTGTTGGCCTGGCAGGAAGTCTTCTTATTTTAAGCCTCATCTGAATCTCATTCTGTGACCCAAGAACCTGAGAAAAGGAAGTAACAATGGGTGGGCACGGAAACCTCCATTCTAACCGAGGTGGGCATGGCTTCAAGCACCATAAGGTCAAAGCTGGGAACCAGCCTTGCTGGGGGAAAGCTGGCAGTCAGAGTCATCTGTTTTCCAGACAGAAGATTTCCCTAGGAATTCATGAGTTAACAGGGAAATGTAAGCCCTGGCCAGTGTAGTACCCTGTTGAGGGGTTCTCCCTCACCCATAATCTCCATTTCACCTCCTAGCCACCTGAAGAAATCAGGGCATGCACAGGCCTCTGCCCACCTCTCCCACATGAGCCCTTACCAGGTCCTCTCCCTCTCTGAGTCAGAAACACGGGCTTCCTTCTCTTGCTCTTGAAGATGCTTCCAACTCAAAACCCATTTCTGCCTTTGCTTCTCAAGTCCGAGTGTTTCGCAGCTTGGTTTTGAGATCACTGGTGACCTGGGCAGGCTTCAACCACCGGCCCACACATCAGTGCTGTGGCCCTCGTACTGTGGCCAGCTCTGAGAGCCTAGCTCCAGAGGGTGGGGCAAGAAAGAGTCCAGAAGTGCCCTTTCTGTATTTCCTTACCCAGAAATGGCTTCTCCTGGCTACCTTGTCTCTCATATTTCCCACCATGGGGATATTTCCATGTTGATTTTTCTCCAAACCTGCAGAGAACTTTATTCAAAAATAATTTTCTGTTAGTTCCTGACTTCTCAGTTTGCTTGGTGTTTGAGTTTTGCCTATATGTGGTCATTTTCTCTGAAGTGACTGAGCACTCAGAAGCCAAATGGAGCTCAGAAACCTGGCATTTTCCACAAAGCCAAATCAAAAGAGGCATCTCATCCTGAGACTCCACCCCTATGTCATCTGCTAGGGACTCCTTGGCTGAAGGTGATTAGTGGCAGGGGGGTCTGATGGGAACGTCCCTGCTCCATCCTGTCACCGGCCTGCTTGGCAATTGGTCTAGTGCACTGGCTTTTACACTTTGCTATTTATAGTCTGCAGCAGAACAAGCCATTTACATCACAACTCAGAGTACACACACTGCACGTGTAAAATTTTTAAATTTCTAAATTCCCAAACTATCCCTATCCTTACACAGAATGGTGGTTCCCTCCCTCCCTCTATCTTCTTCCCTCACTCCCTACCTCTATCCTTCCTTTTTTCCTTTCCCAGACACAGGGCATATCCCACTGAATTGATTTTATGTGTACAAATGGGGCACAGTCTGCAATTTTGAAAAACACAGGTTTAAAGAAAGCAGTGCCGTCCCGCAGTCTTGGTTAGGAAGTCCATCAAACTCCCTTTATTGTGCTCTTTCAATTCACCCTCAAGGCTTTTTTAGCTGCTGCTTTCCTGATCCTGTGATGAGGTATGTATCGATCCCAGATTCTTTTTTTCCTGCCTGTCCTTCTGGAACAGCTAGCCTTGCTGCTTTCTAATCAGGGCATGCGTGTCATCCCACTCTCCATCTCGGGAATACTGGCAGAGGCACAGATGCGGTCATAAATCAAAACCTCAAGGCTGCCACCTCACTGCCCTTGCAAATATCAACAGACCCGCCATTCAGGCCTCTCTCTCCTTCTTTTTCTACAATCCTGATTCTCTGCAGAATGTAAGGGTCTTGTTAGGTTTTACACGCCCGTCGTTATTAGACTTCATAAACCAAATCTGTGGTAGAGCAGCCTTAGGACTATGAGGTTGCATAGCACTGGACTGAGAAGAATGCTAGTGTCTCCATCCCACACTTCACACGGGATGATGCCGAGCAGCCAAGGACAGACATATTGTGGGGCTAGGGAGGAAATCTGCTTTTCACCTTCCTTGTTTCCCAGTTATAAAGCTGACAACTCTTCCAAAGAGTAGATCTTCCCAGCACCTTCTCCTGTTTGCTGACTCAGCAGCCAATTTTTACCTCCAGGAGGAAGAATAACTCTCAGACATTTCTGTCTTAAATATTCAATTTCAAATCCTCCTTCAGAGTCTCAGGGCTTAGGTATACTTAGGGCAGATCCTTGATTCCTACGTTAGTCGCTTGAAACCAAGTCTGAAAACTGGCTGTGGTGGCACATGACTGCAATCCCAGAGCTCAAGAGGTGGAGGCAGGGGAACTGAGTTTGAGGCTAACATAAGCTGTACAGTGAGTTCAAGCCAGCCTGAGTTACACAGTGAGACCAGGTACAAAAACAGAAACAAAAGGACAAATTCTCACAGTTTGAAGGCACCACAGTGTAGGGCAATGGTTCTCAACCTTCCTAATGCTGCGGCCCTTTAACATAGTTCCTCATGTTGTGGTAAACCCAACCATAAAATTATTCTCATTGCTATTTCATAACTGCAATTTTGCTACTGTTGTGAATTGTAATGTAAATATCTGGTATACAGATGGTCCTGGGAGACCACTGTGAAAGGGTCATCCAACCCTAAAGGGGTCAAAACCCACAGGTTGAGAACTACGGGTTTGGGGAAAACAGCATGACCAAAGCCACTCCAAACAGAGAAAGCTGGGCTAAGATCCCACCAGCCCCACAGGCTGACCTTCTTTTGAGACATCTTTTCATGGCTAACAGTGGTGCGGACCCATCTTGTATTTATTCAATCTGTGTCAGATTATATATGTGACAAAACCTTTTTGGGGGTACAGAGCCCTATTAGAACAAAGACAGGTGTCCCTGTAGGAGAAATGAGGAGCTGTTCAGTGAAGACCCCTTTATAATCCTCACGATATTGCCAAAGTCCTCACTGGGAGTTTGTTTTGGTTCATTCCAAATCTCATTTTACATAGAGCTGACCCTTAGGAAGTAAAATGATTAATATTTTATTAATACCAGTATAAATAATGTTACTGATAAATAATTAATAAAGCTTCCTGTACAAATATTGTTGACATGGAAATATGACTCATAGTATTATAAAAATTTTAATGTTGGTTGTGGCTTTGTGAAATATATGTATCTGAAAACCAATAAGCCCAGGGCTCAGAATGGTCACAGACCTAGTACTGAGGCTGGGGTTTCCCTACCTCTATATTGGCAGTCTTTTGTTCTTATTTCACACCCACAACATACGTGGGTCTGTGGATGACACTGATTACATTTGACTTATTAAGGAATGCCTTAGTATGTGCCCAAACTCACCTGTAAGCCCTTGGAGCAATACTGCTTCCATTATTTAATTGTGCTTCACAAAACTTAAGAACTTAGACAATTATTTTATTTTATTTTATTTTAATCCCTTGTTTTCAAGCCAAGACTCTGGGTAGGACTTCACAGATAACCTGTTTCTTGTGATAGCAGCTGGAATGGTCAGAATGGCCAAAGGATCAATCACTGCGCGGTTGTGTGGGCTGGGAAACTCAGCAGGGACTGTTAACCAGCAGTTCCTTCAAATTGTTGGTTGGGGGTAGTCAGACTCCTTCTACAGTCTTATGTGTCTACTCATCCCAGATAGGGAACTAGCGACAGACCAAAGGAAAGATACCACTAAAGTCCAATCGATGATTAGTGAGTTCACTGGGATTACTTACAGGAGCGTGGGTGAGGGGTAACAAATAGGAGCAGCTGTATCATCAAAAAGTCCACCCCAACATGAGTGACAACTTGTGAAAGATGTATCCCTAGAGCTCTCTGCACAAAGTGCAGGCCATCTCTATAGTTTGGAGAGCCTCTTCTCCCCAGCAATTTTGTTATTCATATAACAAAATGGGGAGGGAGGAACTTTGTGAATCTTTTAAGTTTCAGGAACTTTCTGTGACTTGTGAGTTATTTACTTCCTGAGAGGTAAGGATCCTCTTTCCTTCCTCCAGAAGGGAGTGCTTCAATGCAACATATGATACCTCAGGACTCCCAGGAAGAATGCTATAAGACCTGGGCTTGGAGTCCAGCAAGGCATTTGGCTAGAGGAACTAGATGCACCACCACCTCTCCCTCAAGAACGATCAAACCCCCAAAGAATAACTGCTGTTTGGCTGGAATATTCAGGAGAGAGTGCTGGCATGCAGATAGAATGGGCACAGACACTCAGTGACTCTGGGCAGCCTGATAAAAGATTGAATAAAATGTCTTGTAGAAAGTCACCTGCTACCCAGTCTAAACCAAATGACCTGAGGATAATCATTCCCAATAGGGAAAGAATAGCTAGTTGTTGATATAAGTCTTAGAGACCGTGTACAACTTGACCTCAGAAGGGTGGAGAGCACTCAAGGACAAAGCACGGCCTCAACATAGGCTTTGCCTTTGGCTTGCTGTTGGAGCCTTACACATAGCACATACTGGATCAGTTGCTGTTGTTAAGGCCATGCTTCCTTAAGCATGTTAAGGCAGTGCTACTGAGGACAAATTCAGTCTGTGAGCCAGAAAATATGAATTACACATTTGCTGTCTGCCAAACATTGTGTAGATTCTGGAACACAAAGCTCAACAAAATACCCAGCCATACTCCCTCCTTCATACAGGGCATAGACAGATTTACGAGTGTATTTCATAAATGAGTGTGAGGTTTATTTGATGGAATACCACAGAGGAAAAGAGTATGCTATAAGACTAAAAAGAGATGGTTGGACTGAGTCCTCACTGCCGAAATGGGCTTCTACCAAGTCCTGTGGCACAACGGAACTCTATAATGACTAGAGTACCAGACAGGCGGGGAGGGAGTATGGAGAACCCAGTGCAGGTACTTAGGCTAGAGAGAAGGCCAAAGGTCAGGACCTTAGAGACCCGGGGTTTGATCCCTATAATGGGATACAGACACTGTGACCAATGCCTAGCATACTCCAGATAGGCGGGTGGGCGGGCGGGCAGGCATCTATCTGTTTACCACCTGCTCACTTAGTCACCACTCACCACCCACGTACTGGAGACAGGAGCAGAAAGACGGCCTAATCTGTATCCACTTGTACTGGGTAGTCTATTAAGCAATGAAATTTCTAAAAACTCCTCTAATTCTCTCACCCAATAATAATATCTCACAAACATTGGCCTCCTGTATTAGCTATTTTTCTCATTGCTGATACAGAAGACCTCATAAAAGTTTTAAAGGGAAGGAAAGGCTGATTTTGGCATGCAGTTTCAGAAAGATTATGGTATACCACAGCAAGGAAGATGGTGATGGGAATGGCTCCATCCTTCGCAGTGGGAGCATGTGATAGTGGTTCCTCCCTTGTAGCCAACTAGGAAACAGAGAGAGAAAGATCCAAACTAGAGGAAAGTGTAACTTGCAAGGCCAACCCCTGGTGACTTATTACTATCAAACATCCCAAAATTTCCAGAACTTTCAAAAACAGCACCACCCGCAAGGGACCAAACATTCAGACAAATTAGCCTGTGGGGGACATTCAATAATCAAACCACAGCATTCTGTCCTTGGTCCTCACAGGATGGTGGCCATTTCATGAAGCATTATGAAATGCATTAGGTGAACGTCAAGAATCTCCACAGTATTGTCCCGACAGTGTTCAACTGTCCAAAGTCCATTCTGAAACTCAAGGCAAATTCTTAGTTGTGACCTCTAGTAAAATTAAATAAATAAATAAACAAAAGCAAGTTACATGCTTCCAAATAAAATAGCAAAGCTAAACATTATTGTTCAAAAAAAGGAGGAATGTAGGCAAAGAGAGGAGAGCTGTCATCAAAGCAAGTCTGCTCACCAGGACAGAAATTAAGCCCTGCAACTCAACGTATGGCCTACCGGGCACGCAATGGCATTGTTTGGGCTCTAGTGGACTTGGGCAACCCTGCCTCCCCTGCTGTGCTATCTGTATTTATGGGGCTCTCTCTTGGACCAGATCCACTGGGTGTCTGAAGCTTTCTCCAGGAAATTAACTGTTAATGTTCCGGGTATCTCCAACACTCTGGGCTCCATTACAGCTTAGGCTCCACCAGCACAGCTTCAGACCGGCCCATACCAGAGTTCCCCTCTGGGAATCTGACCCTGCTGCGACTGGCCTGGGCCTCAGGCCTTTCTCGGGAACCTCAGTGTAAACTACTGTAGCTCTGTAGCTACAGTAAGTTTAAGTTAAGTTAAGTTCTGCATGCTGGCGATTTCAGCATCACATGGATGCCATCAAGTTCTGCTTGCTGGTCAAGATATAGCCAGGCTCCCCTGAACCATGGCTATGGTGGGTTCTGAGGGCTTGGGTGGCTGAACTAGGGGGAAATACTTCCCTGTTGAAGGAAACCTAAAGGCTCTCTGTTTTGTTACTCTCATTTAAATGAAAGTCTTTGAAGTTAGTTTTCTTCAGTGAGAAGGATCTCACTCTCAAGGTATTTGGAATGCCAATGAAACGCAAGTGTTTTTCCTTCAGTTGCACTAATCTCTTTAACACCTTACCCACAGTATTAGCTTTATCTTAAAGTTTTAATTTGTTCACACTTCTTTCTTCATCCCAGTGTGTGTTTCTCAAGTCTTTCTGCCCCAGCTTTTGCTATGGATTTCCACTGTATCTGGCTAAAATCAGTAAACAAGCACCACACCACAGCCTAAATGTTTCTCTCTCTCAAAATTGCTGTGTCAGATTAGCCCACCACTTCTTAATTCAAAGTTTCAGGACCTGGACAAATGCAGCTAGATTCTTTTCTAGGCTATAGCATGCGAAGCCGCTAGCCGACTCCCCAAGAGTCCCTACTCTGTAGGACCCGCATGAGTACAGTCTTCACAACTCCGACCAGAGTGGCTCGTTAAGCTCTAAGAACATTCTAGAGTTTCTGTCATAAGCCAGTTGCAAAGGCCATACACATACATCATACATCGGGTTTAACCATGGAAACACATCATTTTATTGGGACCAACTTTCTATATTACCTTCTCATCCCTGTGACAGGATGACTGACAGCACGACTTAAGAGAAAAGGTTTTGTTTTGACTCACAGTTTCAGAGAGATTATAATCTATCACGACAGGAAAAGCATTAGTCCCTTGGTCTTGGGAGCATACAGAGACAGCACCTCCATCATAGACCAGGAAAGACAGAGCGCTAGACCAGAACTTGAGACACATACAACCTTCAAAGCCTAACCCTAACGAGCTACTTTTGCCGGGTAGGCTCCAAATCCTGAAAGTCCCATGGCCTTCCAAATCAGCATCACGCCAACTGGGAGCCAACTGCTCAAACACACGAGCCTCCTGGGAACATTTTACTTTTACCCAGTAACTCTGAGGCCACATATATTTGAAAATGCACTTTCTGTTCATGAGGAGTACTTGAGGCTAAAATAGGAGTGACCTCAATACACAGTTGCTCTTGGAAAGCCTTCGGGAACTATGGGTGAGAATGCCCCAGCGTACGGTCCCTCGGGCTCCGCAGGCGGATCTGGTGACACGCTGGGTAGAGTCACAGGCTATCTCTCTCTTTTAAAAAGGCACTTTCCCCTTGCCTAGCTGGCACTGAGTGCGCTAGTCCCAAGAGTGAGTTCTGGGGTCACAGATACTTACAAGAGAGCTTTCTGGTAATCAATTCAATTTCACTCCATTCTAGCTTATCTCATCTCAAATTTGCTTTGCTCAGTTTGGTGAGATTCTGCCCATGTCAGCTTTACTCAGCTCAAAACCATCCTCTGTATGTGTTTTCTAAAATGCTCTCATATGTCCGCATCTGTATTGGGCCTGGGAATCCAGCAGGGCTTGTGTCTCTGATGGACTCACCTCTCTGCTGCAACCTGCGCTTAGCAGTGCTGCCCTGATGGCATCTTCACTCTGCCGATTGGGCGATATCCTCCAGCTCTCAGCTCTCTCATTACATTCTTCATCTGTAAAACGAGACTAACAGCTCACGCTACCTAGTAGGACATTTGTCAGGATTACGTTCCCAGAACGCACTAGAATGGTAACTATTGAGTCTCCACACTTTTTAAATCACTCTGTAAAGATAAGACTAGATGAGAGAGGTCACCAGTGTTCACCAGTACCTCAAAACAGAGCTCACCAGGGCGGAACTCACCAGTGCTTTACAAGGCCCTACAGTTTGCTCTGCCCTGATTTCCCATGCTCCTCAGTGTTCCTTTCCGCACCTTCACTGCATTCCTTTTGAGAAGCAGCTTTGATATTTACCCACGTCACTTTATTGATTCCTTGGACTCAGCTTGTTCCTTGTTCCTTTGGATCAGGACCTGTGAGCTGAGCACACCTGTTTCATTTCTCCTCCGTTGTCCATCTCCTTACAAGCAAGGAGAAGACACTGGCGATGGAGGGAAAGTAGCAGCCTGTCCAGCCCACCAATGCTGCAGAACCCTATAGAGCAGTGGTTCTTAACCTTCCTAATGAATACAGTTCCTCATTTCGTGGTGGCCCCTAACCATAAAACTACTTTGTTGCTACTCCATAACTGTAATTTTGCTACTGTTATAAATCGTAATGTAAATATCTGGTATACCGATGGTCTTAGGGGACCTCTGTAAAGGTGTCATGACCCACAGGTTGAGAACCACTGCCATAGAGGCACGCTTGAGGACATTCTCAATAACTGATAGCAGAAAGGTAGAGAAAGGAAGGGGGCAGATAAACGTTAGCACATGTAACCTTAGGGTCAGCCCTCCAACCACAGACACATACTCTTTTTTCCTACAATCCAGACTACCACATCATTCCGTGCCAATTCAGACTCAGAGGTGTTAACTCAGAAAGGAAAATCAATGGGTACCCAAGCTACAGAATGCCTGTCATCCAGCAGCCCCAGGTTCTCAAAGCAGAGTTGGCGGCCCTCTCATTTCTCATGTTTTTCACACATTCACTGGATGGAGCAGGTTTCTACTGTCGAAAGCCTTCATGCACACGCTGCCGGGCTTGTGTGTCCTTTCCTCTTAGGTACTCAGTGGCCTCAGAGGCGGAAACCGAAAGCATTTTCATGGAGCCCATCCATCTCTCCTCAGCTGTAGCCGCCAAACAGATCATCAACGAAGGTAATGCAACTGACATCTGACTGGGCTCAGTGGCCGTCTGAAGACCCTTGCAGGCCTGATGGAAGGGGCAGACATACTTGTACAGCGCTGCCCATCACATTGAGGAGAACAGACCCGGAAGAAGCAGGTCTGCCAAATCCACCTCGATAACTTTGACGAGACAAGGTGGAAATAATCACATACTATGTCAACAGCTCTCTAGTCTGTAGTCCAGACTACGGTGGGAAGCAGCTGAATCCTGACCCCAGAGCTGGCCATTTTGTTTTTCTGTTAACTTCAAGGGTTGTGGGTAGGATGGGTGTGGAAGATTTGAAAGACATAAACCTAAAAGCCCAAGAAATTGGTAGTAATAAGGAATACCCAGAGAATTCTATTCAAAGAAATGTTTGCATTAAGACCTGTATGCATTCTACTTAAAGATAGTCTTCAAACTACCTTTAACAGTTGATAAAGGGGGCCGGGGGGCAGTGAAATGGTTCAGTGTGGTAGGGTGCATGACACAGAGGCTGATGATCTGAATTTGATCCTCTGATCTCATGCGGTGGAAGGAAAGAATTACCTCCCACAAGTTTTCCTTTGACCTCCACACACACACCGTGGTGTATGTGCTCACATACATACAAGCACCCCAAATAAGTAGCTATTTTAAAATTTATATTGATAAGGTAGGCTGACATGAGGGAAATTAGGGGAAGGTGGTATGGGTAGCGATGCTGGTATTTACACTGTCAATTTTGAGGCAGACAACATATATTTCTCTCAAGGACGCCTGTCCTGATTGGAATGTGGTTTTTGTCCACGCGCCCTACCCCCATAGGAAATTTGGGCCAATTCTCTTTCACAATTTTATTCTTCCCTGTTCTCCTATGACCTCTCCAGGTCTGCCTTGCTTCCAATGGGGTTGGCCGGAGCAAGGCGGGTTACTGCTGACCGAGGGCTTAGGGGGTTGGAATTTGAGCTCATTAGAATTTAAGTTTTCCAACATCTTGTCAGGAAGGCCCTGGGTCCTGGCTTGAGACAGGCTCAAGAGATCATAGCAAACTTCCCACCTGCCTGGGGATGAGGAGGTAAGAACCACAGGGAGGCAGACCCACGGGGAGGTGAGAATGGCAGGTGCTTGCGCTTTACTGCAGGGGAAGCAGACAATGAATGAAACAAACACGCAAATTAAATGTCTCAGAAAGTAATGTCACATAATTAACTGATGAAAGCATAAGTTTTCCTAGGAGCATTTGCATTCCAGATGTGATAGGGTGAACTATGTTCGGAAAGAGCATCATTCTTTCACTCAGTAAACAGTTATGACCATCCATGTTACACTGAGAGCTATGGGAGTTAAAGGCATGGATCAGACATACTGGGAGTACTCAAACGCCTAGGTCTAAGAAGTAATCCACCAGCTTTACAAAGAATTGAATGGAAGAAACCAGCTTGAGTCCCTTCCCCCATACCCACCTGTACTGAATCCTGATCACAAGTGTCTAGCTCAATGACAGTACAGTGTCCTCCTGAGTCCTAATTAAATCCTTTCTGGCAGATCCTCCTGGCATTCCACCCATGCCAGAGTACTGGTAGCCAGCTGGCCAAAAGCAAACTCTCCCCAGGAGTGGGGAAAGCTGTGGTGTTCTTAACTCTCTGATACAAACACCACCTGTCCCCTCTAGAACTCAAGCCTCGGGGTCTGAGAACAGACACTGAGTGTCCTGGCATATTGGAGTCTGCCGAACAGCTGCTGGTGGAAGACCTGTACAACCGTGTTAAGGAGAAGATGGACGACAAGAGCCTGTTCAACACCCCCTGTGTGCTGGACCTGCAGCGGGCACTGATCCAGGACCGTCAAGAGGCCCCTCGCAATGAGGTGGATGAGGTCTGGCCCAACGTCTTCATAGCTGAGAAGTGAGTGTGATCACTGGGAGACATGGCCCTCTGTCCTTCTCCTTTCATTAATCCCTGAGCTAAATTCCTCTAGCTCAGCAAAGACCCTGTAGTTCCTTTGTCCACTTACTCAGGCCTGACATTGGAGAAAGTCATCCTACCAACCTGCACACAGACATCCCCAGACAAAATGAGCACTTCCCCTCCTCCTTCCCACAGTGCTCTCCAGCACAGCCTTGGTCCTTCTAGGAGTCTTCCCTGGACCATCCCAACATAGGCGCTTGTCAACTCCATAACCCATCACATTTCTAACAACCAGACAGGAGGACAGTAGGAACCACCAACAGTACCTTGTGCATTCGTGTTTAACACTATGTGTACACATTATAGTAAAAGAATAGTGCGTGTATACAGTGTGATTCTGGTTAAGTAGTGTGTGTGAGCACACACACACACACACACACACACACACACACACACACACTTGTATACACTCTCATAAGCCTCAGATTAGAAACAAATGTGGTAGAATGTTAACAGTACCTGAGAGGCAGCTTTACTCTCTTCCTTGAACTCTCTTCATTGAAATATACAGGTCTCCCAGACACTGTTTCATAATCAGAAAACTTAGTTTTAAGTGAATCAGTATTTTCTGGAGTGAAAATAAGAACAACTCTCACATACCATCTCTTCAGGGTCTTGTCAGTGCATAACTGGTACCAGTAGGCTATTTTGTGAAACTAATTTTTGCTCAACTGCATCTTCCTGATGCAATTACCCATAGATCCAGAATTGAGGGAGGGAGGTTGGGCCCTGGGGCAGGCAGTGTGCAAAACAGTTTTGGGTCTTACACTACATCACGGAGTGATCATTTGCCCAGACTCCAATTCCCAGATCATCAAGTCCTAAGTGACCCTTAACTAGATGTGCAGGTCCAGAAGCATTTATCCTGAGGTCACCAGACACCTCCAGAGAGCCCCAGCTAGAGGCCTCTGCACTTCTTTGGGCAAAGCTGTCCTTGGGGCTTTTCAAATTGAGCTCCACACACTCATAAAAGAATGAGTCCTGAACCCTAGTCCTTGTCTGGTCTTTTCCTCCTTTCAAGCCTTGAGTATAAAAGGTCTTGGACTCACTTTTATAATCTTCAAACAGGAATAAAAGCAACTGCCCTTTCTACCTCTTCAGTTTATGATAAGGATAAAACCAAATAATACGTGTGAGGGTGTCTGGAAGAATGCAGCACGCGATGCCAGAGCACAAGACTTCTCATTTTATTCATTCATTTGTCTATTTATTTAGTTTGTTTGTTTGTTTGTTTGTTTGTTTGTTTGTTTATTTATTTACTATGCGCATGTTCTGCCTGCATGTACATCTATGCACCGGATGCATGCCTAGTGCTGTGGAGGCCAGAAGAAGGTCTTGGATCTCCTGGGAATGGAGTTGCAGATGATTGTGAGCTGCCATGTGGGTGCTGGGAAAAGAACCTGGCTCCTCTGGAAGAGCAGCCAGTGATCTTAACCACTGAACCGTCTCTCTGCCCTCGCCCCCCAGTTTTACTTTTTATGCCGCCTTTATGCTTTGATGCGTGTACATTTCCAATGTCTGTCAGTCTTTTCTGCCTTTTCCCCCTGCCCTTCCCTGACCAGTCCCCCATCGTTTCTCTGTCTTGCCATAGCCCAAAGCACCAGCTCCTCTTTGTTAAAAGTATTAGCAGTGAGCCCCAGACCACAAGGGGCATAGGAGAGAGCGCAGGGAGGGAGCACTAGCCTGGCTATGTGTTCCCTGTCACACTGGTAACATACCAGTGTAATATAGTTCTGACTCTGGCAACCACGCCCTGCTTCTTGCCCCAGGAGAGTGGCTGTAAACAAGGGACGGCTCAAGAGGCTGGGAATCACCCATATCCTGAATGCTGCTCATGGAACAGGTGTTTACACTGGCTCTGACTTCTACACTGGCCTGGAGATCCAGTACCTGGGAGTGGAGGTGGATGACTTCCCGGATGTAGACATCTCCCAGCATTTCCGGAAGGCAGCTGAGTTCCTTGATGAAGCACTGCTGACCTACAGAGGTGAGGGGACCCTGCAGGTTCCAGGCTGTTGGAAATACCCCAGTTGAGAGGCCAAGTGGGGAACATTATGGAAACCTTCTGATTGCTGGAAGGAAGTCTGGCTGTTTTCTCTGAGAAAAGAAGAATGGTCATTCATCCAGTGGGCAATTATTAAAGGCCTGACATATGGTGGGTACTGTTCTTACACTGTCACAAGGTATAGCAGATTTTACACTGGGCAGCGAGAGGAGGGAAAATTAAAGAAGAATGGAAGAAGGAAGGGGAGGAAGGGAGGAAGGAAAAGAGTAGAAGGGAAGGCATTCACGGTAAATGCAAGGCAGAGACTAAGTAGGAGGACACACTGGAGTATCAGGCTAGCTCTGTGAAGGTTCTGAGGACGACCTCACTAAGGACAGACATTTAAGCTCTCTGGGGAAGAGGAGCTAGCCAGGAGGAAAGTAGAAAAGGCTAAAGGAACTGCTAGTGCAAAAGCCCCAAGTTTGATGTGTTCAGGAATAAAAGACTGGGCTAAGCACAGCACATGAGGGCTGACTGTCAGGACAGCATCAATTGGGAAGGGACAGTGTCCATAGGACGAGAGGCACTTCCAGGTGATTGATGGCCTGGAGGCCACTGCCTCTGCCTTGGAGAATGGTCTGAGCAGGAGGGAATGGAGCAGAGCTGGGGCTGCTGTACGAGGCATTGTGAGACTAGACCAGAGTCCACAGGAGTGCCCAGGAGTGCACACTTCTCCATGACAGGCTTGAGCCCCTGCAAGGACCACAGCCTGGAATAAGAGTATAGGGTTTGCTGTCCAGAGGCCTGGCCTGGAGTCCATGATTAGCTCTCTTTATACTTGGACTATTTTCCTTGCCCTAGAAGCACAGTGTCCTTATATTTAAAGATGAAAACATCTAATGCTAATGTTGCTGTCAGGAATCCCAGCTTTTGTAACATGCTGCCTGCCCCATGACAAGTGTTTTAAAAGTTACTACTGTCATCATAAGAAATAATATTATAATACTGTTAGTGATTCCTGGAAAGGCCATTGCCTGCCACCACCCATGCCCAGGACTGGTAGCTTCTAATGGAAAATACCCACCCACACAGAAAAAGTGTATGTGTAAATGCAAGCAGGGGTGGGGGGAGAGAGAGAATACACACATACAGGGGTGAGGGCATGGATTTTGCTGTAGGTGCAAAACCAGCTCCAACTCCTCAGAAAAACACTGGGCTAAAGCCAAGCTGCCAAGAGACAGGGGAAAGAATGTAAAGACAAGTCCCCAACATGGCCGTTGCAGATACTAGACATTCTCAGGACTCCTGGTTTCTGTTTCCTTTCTCTCTCTATCAGACAAGAAGGCTGCCATTAGCTAGTCATCTGCCTCGGTATCATTTCAAAATTCCCTGGAGAGTTTGTCTGGCAGGCTCTGGTCCTTTGTCTACCTACTGTGAGTTCCATCAACAACAGCACATGGGTGACTTCAGGGCAAGCGCTTGTTTCCTTGGGGTGTGGAGAGGTGCGTTCTGAAGAGAGGGGGAATTATGATCCAGACGAATACAGAGAGAATATACACTTTTTAAGAAAGCACACCTAGGGGTAGAGGGGTGAGGACACAGTCTTGCTCAAGCCGAACATTATCTCCCGTAGCATTCTTTAATCACAAAACAAGGGCCTTTACCCAGGTGGGCCTCCCACTGTCAGCCCAGTGGCTAAACAAAGTGATGGCTGTGTACATTGCCCACCTTCCTGGAGCCATATCTACTGATAGAAAGTTTCCATCCTGCCGGAGCTGGCAGAGACAGAGGCACTGCTCCTCTCTGTTACTCACATCAGCCTGAGGAGTTCCTTTAATCTTCTAGGGACCTCCACTGAGGTAAAACCAGACCCTTACACAAAAATTTCAGAATAAGCTAGTATGAAGCAGACTTGGTGTTTATCAAAAGGCATTTTTTAACACATTTTACAGCAGGGGTTGACAGAAAGGGGGGGGGCTTAAGAAGAAAGTGAGGCACCGCCAAGAGCACAGGCACTGGCTGCTCCGACAGGGTGGCCCTTGGCTGCCTTCACAACGGCCAGGGAAACCATTCTGGTAGGGTGCTATCTTTAAAGAGTTGCTGACCAAATAAGGTCACAGGCTGGTTTCTGAGAGGCATCCGACAGGATAGCAGCTGATAAGGTGAAGCTCTAGGGGTGCTGGAAGTCAAGTGTCTTCACTACAAGCAGAGCTAATAGACTTGAGAGCCCCAGAAAACGTCTGGGAGAGGAGTGAAGCCTACCCCAGGTCACATACATTCAAGACTTAAACCTAGGCCATTGCTATTTTAACATAAAATGTCCATAAGTGAAAGGAATGTTATCTGATGCGGGCAACTTTCATAGCACTGTTCATAGTGCTGAGACTCTTGATCACCACTGGTGAGGGGCCTCACCGAGGGCCCCTTTCCATTCCTGTGGCTCCATAATGTTCACTATCTTTCTACATTGCTTCAGTGACATAGTTTCGCTTCAGTATGAAGGGTGCTCCCTGAGGTTGTGTACAGTGCTCCTTCCCTGGTGTTGTGGATCAAATTCAGGCCCTCCCAGATGCTAGGCAAGCTCTGTCCTCTGAGTGCTCCCTCTGCCTGGGCCCTGCACTTAGCAGAGAATAGAGAAGAAAAAAAAAACAAAAAAACAAAAAAACAAAAAAACCTGCTCTTGCTTTGGATGAAGGGAGTGGAAGCCCAACGCCCATCTCACCGGTGCTGCCTCTCCTTGTCCTTCAGGCTACTCCCGGAGGTTCTGCATAGGAATCCCAGGAGCAAAGAACACAGCATAGAAAGACTTGCCCCCACCCCGAACCTGCTGTTTGCCAGACTGAGTCCGAACAGGACTTAATGCCCTTATGAGGAAGACTAGGCATAATGTCCCTAAAGTGATCTGGCCTGTCAATGGTTGAGTGTAGGATCTTGACACTAACAGCAGTAGGCTGTGACCTGGCCAGGGGGGTAAGAAAAGGTCTTTGGCGAGGTACAGGTGAGGTGGGAAGGGCTAAGGTGATGGCCTGTATTACTTTGATTCTGTCTCTTATCTCCCTCTACCGGCTGCTGCTTCCTGTCAATAGCAGCAGTGGCAGGCCCCTGGGCCCTTTCAAGCCTCAGTCTCTGACCTCTGCGACAAAGGCCCATCCTTACTGGCACAAAGATATAATAATAAAAGAATCATCCCTTGCTCATATTATCAGGCAGGACTCCTGCCGACTTAGCAAACATCTCCAAAAGCTGTTGGCAAATAGATTGATGACAGCCAGGAAGAAGGTCTCCAGGGGTCTCCGCCTGCATTTTAAACAGCCATTAGAATGAAGGTACTGACAGAATGTCTGTCACATTTATGAAAGATGCAAAGCAGAAGGGAAGGCCGGGGACAGCATGTCTGCTGAATGGCACATTTGAGACTTTTAGGAGCTTCTGTAGGCTGGAAGAGCAGACCACATAGGCCAAAAGTATCAACAGGGATTTGTAAAGTCATCTTTATGC
Organism: Cricetomys ansorgei; assembly: GCA_026225945.1. Classification (NCBI taxonomy): domain Eukaryota; kingdom Metazoa; phylum Chordata; class Mammalia; order Rodentia; family Nesomyidae; genus Cricetomys; species Cricetomys ansorgei. The sequence goes on from JAMJFZ010001395.1 coordinate 1,252,699, forward strand.
TTAAAACATACAAGATGAGAGACACGGCTTGGTAGCAGGTAGGTTTTAAAGTTTTCTAGATTTCAGTTGATACAGAAGATGATTTGAGATCATTGCTTGACATGTCTGCCCATATTACAAAGAATGCTGTGGTCTAGGTGGTTTGAGGGACCCCTACCAGGGCTTCCTGACCTGAAAATTAATCCTAGTGCGTTTTCTGTTTGTTTGTTTTTTGTTTTTTGCTTTAAGGTCATAAGAGGCTAGAAACTTGATCCAACTATAGTGTTTGAAGATGCAGCCTTTAGGGGATGATGAAGGTTAGAAAAGGTCTTTAGGGTGGAACCTTCAAGATTTAATCCTGGTAGCTTTTTCAGAGACAGAGATGAGAGGACAAGCACACACACGTGCACATGCACACACACACGCACACACGTGCATAAATGCACATGTGCACACACACGCACACACACGCACGCACACACACGTGCACATGCACGCACGCACACACGCACGTCTTTTGCCTTGTAATGCTCTACACTGCCTCATGACTCCACTAGCAAGAAGGGGTCATTAGCTACAGCCTCTAGACCATGCACCTTCAGAATCATAAGCAAAAAAACTTACTTTCTTTATAAAGTAACCTGCCTCAGGTATTTCGTTATAATAGTAAAAAGTGATTAGTACAGATGCATGAGTGAAGGCTAGGTATCCAGAACAGTGGTGAGGGGACCGACCTACTCTATATGAGTTGTCCAAACTCGAAATACCTCGTTCTATCCTGGGAACAAAGTCCTCTTTAAAAACAAAAACAAAGAAAAGATCAATGTTTCAATTTAATGTTTAGAGGAAAGTGGCTCTAGTCAGTGTGGGGGATGCTTGAAAGACTCAGATCAGTCAGAAAACCAAGCATGATGGTGGTCTTTGTAAGGGCCTTAAAGGGAAGTCTCCATTTTTTTTTTGTCCCTGTCTTCTGCCTCCCAAGTTCTTTAATTTATTTTCTCTCAGATGAGGAAGAGTTTGTGGGGAGAAAGTAGAAATGAACCCCAGTGTTTCAGAAGTGACAACAGTGGGAACGCTCTGTCTGCTGTCCATGGGACAAGTCCCTGTGTGACCAGAGCGTGAATACACACCAGAGTCGGAGCAAACACATCAAAATAGCTCGAGAGGAAAACACCACGGGAAGCCAGCACTTGCGTCATTGTCTCTCGTGCTCGTTTAACTTCTAGGGAGAGTCCTGGTGAGCAGTGAGATGGGTGTCAGCAGATCAGCAGTGCTGGTGGTCGCCTACCTGATGATCTTCCACAGCATGGCCATCCTGGAGGCGCTGATGACTGTGCGCAGAAAGCGGGCCATCTACCCCAACGACGGCTTCCTGAAACAGCTTCGGGAGCTCAACGAGAAACTGCTGGAAGAGAGGGAAGAGGAGCATGGTGAGGAGGAGGCTGAGGAGGACACCAGGAGCGTACTGGGTGCTCGAGTAAATTCACTGATGGTGGAAGAAGAAGACGATGCTACCAGCCATCTGAATGGCTCCTCCTTGGGGAAGGCCAGCCAGGTCTCCAAGCCAGTCACCCTCATTGATGAAGAAGAAGAGGAGAAGCTATATGAGGAGTGGAGGAAGGAGCACAGTCTCCCCAAAGGTGAGGCTGCTCAGGGTAGAAAGGGCAGCTACTCAACTACCTCTGCCCATGATGGGGAAGACTGTGAGGATGAAGATGTGGAAAGGCTAGTCCGGGAGTGGCAGAGCCGAAATGAGAGGTACCAAGCCAAAGGGCAGTGGAGTCCGGAGGGAAAAGATGAGGAAGAGAGCTCCTGTGCCAGCAGAAGGCGCAGGCACACCCTGAGCGAGAGCAGTACCTCAGAGAGTGTGAGCAGCCATGACATCCAGGTCTTGAAGCAGCAACTACAGAGGAGCACCCAAAGCCACAGCAGAAGATTCTGCTCCGACTCTGAGTCCACAGAGAGCACCTGGGACATGTGGAATGAGCGGCTGCTGGAGATTGAGAAGGAAGCTGCCCGGAAGTACCACTCCAAGAGCAAGAGGAAGGAGATGGGTGCAGATTCAGAGGCAGGGGGCAGGGACCGGGAGGATGATGAGGAAAGCGTGTTGTCCGAGGCCAGCTCCTTCTACAACTTCTGCAGCAGGAACAAAGACAAGCTCACTGCCCTGGAAAGGTGGAAGGTCAAGAGAATCCAATTTGGGTTTCACAAGAAAGACTCAGAGGTGGGAGAGGGAAGCAGTGAGCATGGTACAGAAGAGGCAGTGGGGGAGAAGAACCTCTCCAGTGTCAACCTGACGGCCTACCAGGCCTGGAAGCTGAAGCACCAGAAAAAGGTGGGCGGTGAGAACAGGGAGGAGGTGGTGGAGATGAGCAAGGGAGAGGATGCAGCCTTGGCCAAGAAAAGGCAACGGAGACTGGAGTTACTGGAGAGAAGCAGGCAGACGCTGGAAGAGAGCCAGTCCATGGGAAGCTGGGAGGCAGATAGCTCAGCAGACAGCAGGAGCATCCCCCTGTCTGTGTTCTGGTCTGCAGTCCCCTCAGTCAGTGGGGATGGGGACACAGCGTCAGTACTCAGTACCCAGAGCCACCGTTCTGACCTGTCTCAGCCTGCCAGCAACATGCCCACCATGCCCCTGCCTGGCCTGTCAGTGGGGTCTGGAGACACCATTTCCATTACCAGTATCCAGAACTGGATCGCCAACGTAGTCAATGAAACCCTCGCCCAGAAGCAAAATGAAATGCTCTTGTTGTCCCGCTCACCATCTGTTGCAAGCATGCAGGGAGCACCAGCAGCCAGCTGCTTGGGGGATGACCAGGTCTCCATGCTCAGCTCCTCCCTGGGCTGCTTACAGCCTCAGAGCCAGGTGAGACCCAGCAACACTCAGTCTGTGCTTTCCTCCACCAGCACATTGAACTCCAGGGCTGAAGACAGCGGGAGCAAAGCCAGGGGGACTAGCAAGCCCATCTACAGCCTCTTTGCTGACAATGTGGACCTGAAGGAGCTCGGCCGTAAGGAGAGAGAGATGCAAATGGAGCTGCAGGAGAAGATGTCCGAGTATAAAATGGAGAAGCTGGCCTCAGACAACAAGCGCAGCTCTCTCTTCAAGAAGAAGAAGGCCAAGGATGACGAGGACAGTGGCATGGGTGACAGAGACGAGGACACAGACAGTGCCATCGGAAGCTTCCGTTATTCCTCCCGCAGCAATTCCCAGAAGCCTGAGACGGACACCTCCTCCTCCCTGGCCATCTCTGATCGCCATAGAAATGGCTGCAGAGCAGGCAACGAGATGGATAGCAACATTAATACGTGGCTCAGCGGCCTCAGGTCGGAAGAAAAATCTCCGCCCCAAAGTGATTGGTCTGGAAGCTCCAGGGGGAGGTATACCAAGTCTTCCCTGCTCCGGGAATCAGAGTCTAAATCCTGCAGTTACAAGTTCTCCAAATCACGGTCAGAAGAACAGGACACCTCCTTCCACGAAGCGGACGGCAAAGCTGTGAGAAACACCTTACGGTTCTCATCTTCCACCACCAAAGAGAGCAGAGAGACGCACAAGTTCTCCAGGTCCACATTCAGCGAGACCTCGAGCTCCCGCGAGGAGAGCCCGGAACCCTATTTCTTCCGCCGGACCCCTGAGCCCTCCGATGGGGAAGAGTCCCCGGAGTCAAGGCGCCCAAATTGGGCCAGGCCCAGAAACTGGGAAGATGTGGAAGAGTCATCTAAGTCAGACTTTGCTGAGTTTGGGGCCAAAAGGAAATTCACCCAGGGCTTCATGAGGTCTGAAGAGGAGGGAGAGAAAGAGAGGACAGAAAACAGAGAGGAAGGAAGGTTTGCATCTGGGAGGCAGTCCCAGTACCGGAGAAGCACAAACCGGCAAGAGGAAGAAGAAATGGACGATGAAGCCATCATTGCCGCTTGGAGACGGCGACAAGAAGAAACCAGAACTAAACTGCAGAAGAGGAGGGAGGACTGAGCTGAGTAAGGCCCACATTGGACACATTGGGAACACAGGAAGAAGCCATTCAACTTAACATGGGGTTTGTGAACACCTTACCATAGCCTGCCAAGGCACAAGGGAGTATGGAAGATCTTCCAGTCACTGAAGAAATGCAAGTGTCCAAGGAGAAAGGACCTGGACGTTCGCGGGGGGTGAGGGGAGAAGAGCCACCCATGTGAGGTCCAAATTGTGGACCAGTTCACTCTTTATATCCCCCGAAGCCCACTAAACTTTGGTGCTTCCCTTCTGTATTTGGTAGTGTCCATTGTAGAGTAGAGAAATGAATCTGAAAAGTCACCAAGGAAGACCATACACAACAACCACGGCTCTATTCCTGGAGGTTTTTGTAATGAGACCCAGATAAGCTACTCCATAGCAGGCCTGACCTCTCCCTGCAATACTGCGCTGTGGTGGTTTCTTTTCAGTGTTCTAGATCTGCATTAAATTGGTATGTTGTCAAATATTTCTTCCTTCTGGTCATTTCCAACTCTGGTCATTTAGGAGAACTTCCTGGGAGAAGACAACAGCTAGGTTGTCATGAGCCAGCCACATCTGTGAGCTATGTTCCGTGAAAGCTGTGTCTTCGGACGATGCCAGGGTCATCTCGTTATTAAAGAGAATGATGAAGGGTTTAGGCTATTACCACCAGCCAGAGACAAGGCCAGAAAACATTTGAGAGAATCAGAGGAAAATAGGGAAATAGAGAACAGCTTCTCATGTGAGGTAGAGAAAGGGGCCCCTTGGGATGGCCATAAAACAAGCGTGGAAGGGAGACAAGAAGATGCTCAACTCAAAGTGATGAATATGTAGTTTTTAATGAGAGCTCGTGTCAATTCTTGCTTCTTAATTTACTGGAGGGTCATTGGAGGGTTATTTAGTAATGCAATGAATACCTTGCATTGCACTGTAGTTGAGTTAGGTTGATGAGAATTATCACCCCTTTCCCAGGCTCTTACGTCTCTAAAATATAGCCTGAATTACTGAAGTTTCAGGATTTGAACTTGTGTCTCCCTGAATTAATGTTGAGCAAACATCCAAAACATGTGTCCTCTCGTTTCACCCCAATGGGAAAGAGTCTGTCACAGAAGCCAGCCGTGGGGCATCTGCCCTTGAAGTTCAGTCTTCTAAAGGGAAGAATGAAAAGATCATTGAATTTGTACCTTTCCATGAGGAGTCATGCAGAGCTCTGGGGTATTGACCATCAAAGGGACTCACCAATGGGAGAAATAATATGTAATGTCCATGTGATCAATTTTTCTGAAGCTGAGTTTCACGGGTCACAGAGCTTATACCCACTTCCTGTGTGTTAGTTCGGCATCACACATCACAGTAAGCACACAAGATAACACCAAGGCAAAAGGGAACCTGAGCAGCACAAACTCAGAAGAGCATGAAATGCCATCGGTACAGCTGGATTCACTTGCCAGTATTCACTTTCTCGCCTTTGCCCATAGTTCCTCTCCCTCTACTGACTGCAGGAGAAAGGCCTTGAGAAAAATGCCCTTTTCCCTTTTCCCTTTCCTCCTTGCCCACCTCCACTTAGCTCCAGTTCCTAGTTTCTGAGGCTTGGTGGGTCACCCCATTATTCATAAGGATGCTACTCTGATTCACTTTCCTGCTAGAAGGGTGGTTCTATAGGTTCTATATATCCTGACTGTGGGAGAGTTCAAGGTCCCTCTTACTTCATTCACATGAGAAGGCATCTAATGTACGCACAGTCTGCTGAGTATCTACCTTTGAATTTTAGTTTTCTGAAAGGAGCAGTTATCATTTGAATGAGGTCCCTCTGCCATTCCACTAGGAGCAAGTTGCTTCACATATCTCTATATATATCTTTCTTTCTTGATCTCTCTCCAAAATATATAAATTAATCTCATTCATGTCAAGATAGGCAATGCATCTTGAAGTCAAAACCATTCCCAGTCAAACCCAATTCCTATCTCGTTGAATGAATGTTGAGCACACATCTAAGGTACATTAATTTCAATTTACCCTAGCTTTTTCCAGCTCTGAACGTAAGCCTGGGAGAAACAGACCAAGAGACAACCTATTCATCTTTGGGTGAGCCCTACATTACAGAGACAATAATGACTTGCATGGCCAACAGGAAGACCAACTCAGCTCACCAGAACAGTACACCAGAAAAAGATCACCGTCCAGCTGCAAGGAAACGCCTTTGCCTGCAGTGACTACAGCTGCTAGGGATAGTTGCTGGGGATCCTGTACTCAAGATTCTGAGAATTCAGCTTATTCCTAGAAGCCAGAATACATTTTTAGAAATCAAACCAATAAAAATTACATTTGATTTATGGTGAGCTTGACGAAATATTCATGAATTAAGACTCTAACTGAGGGTGACAGGCAGTGACACTGTTTTGGTCTCCAAGTGACATTAAAAGGTAGAGGTCAGTGGAAGTTTCCACAGGAAACAGATGGTTAACCAAAAATTATAGCTGAAAAGTTGAAAACTCTGCTAGTGTAGAAGCTATGTACATCGCCATGGGTGAGGATTGAAGGACATAAGAAGTAACCAGGTACCAGCAACCACGAGAAATTGGTCTCACCTTAGGACTGAGAAATGGAGCAAAGAAACTGGTTACAGAATCTGGAAGGACCCATAAGCATAGATGGAGCTCCCTAAAAGCCTGTCAAAGGAGTGAGGGAGTAAATCCCTTCTGTTTTATCTCATGCTATTAGCTTCCAGCAGGTAGGGCTAGTTGTCTATGGAAAGGTATAAAGTGGGCCAGGAGAGACAGAAAGTTGCTACACAAAAAGCAGCATGTTAAAAAGTATGAAACCATCTCTATAACAATGATTCTAAGGATGTGGTCCAACTGGAGTGGAAAAGACACAGGCACAGAACACAAAATCAGCTCCTGGTTAGGAATTAACATTTGGGAAAGAAGTTCAGAAACATTGAATCAACCATCAGAGAAAGCAAGGATATTGTTTTACAGAAAGTAGATGAGAAGACACCTTGAATCTATGGCTTTTTTTTCTATCCAGAATAAGCCAGAATTCACCAAGAGAAAGCTCTTATGATATGGGGTAATTGTACACAGAAAGGCTATCCACAAGAGTAGAATCCTTCACAGGACTTTGACGTGGGTTGGGGGGAGGGATGTGATTTCTTTTTCCTTCATCCGTGTTGAGGCCCAGGAGTAAAATAAAAACATGGCAGCTGTAAAGAGGCAAGGGGGTATCACCCAGCAACATCCCAGCAGGCAACAATAGCCACACCCAATCAGGGCAATTCAATATAAAAATCTCATAAAGGACTGTTTACAAAGGTGTGGAAATTACAAGGCACCTGTGCACCCAGGGCCAGGGCTGCAAGCCGTGAGAGGGAGCTACTTAGAGACAGAGCTACATGGAGGATCAACTAAAACAACCAGCCTGCCACACCTCAGCATCCTTTACTCTAATCTTTCCATGTTCTAATAGGTCAGATCCAGAAGGAAGGGCGTTGGTTGGATGGAGAGAGGAGAGAGTGTGAATCTGGAAGGACAACAGAAGACAAGCAAAGAGCAGGAAAGTTTGGGTCAATGCATCAGTTAGGACAGGTTTGATAAAGAATTGCGAAGGCTCTGCTTTTAGTGTTTGGGATAGTTCCAGAACCAAGAATATGAATTTCTCTGGATTCCCTGAAACTTTTAGCTTTGGAAGAATTACTAACCAAGGAAACTAATATCTAAGTCTCGCCACAATCAGCCATCAATAATGCTATATAGTGTCCCCCATGAGATAGCACTTAAGCACAAATCTATACCTGATTTTAAGATCACCTCCTCATTTGAATTGTGATTTCAAGTTTATGTTTTAAAGGAATGCCAATTTTGTGTCTAGTGTTACAAGTCATTCTTCAGTCCCAGTTGTCCTGCAGGGTACTGTTGGGGGCCGATGATACCCAGGCTGTGGACGTAACCAGCTTAACAAGGATCCTGGTTTTTCCCTTAGCTAGGAGTCTGAAGCCCACCAACTGCTTTGCCCCTTTCTCATCTTTACTGTATGGTGACAAAAGCCTCCCATCAATAATATTGTCTATTTTGGCCTTATAGTGAAGACTCAAATCAATTCCTGGGCTGGTTGGAAGAGGAACACTGCCATCTCAACTCTAAGTAATTGTAACAGTCTTACTGGCCTTCAAGTTCTTGGCATGTGTGAATACTATTCATGCTTTCTGTAGATATATAAAAAATTATTCTTGGTAAAATTGACCTTCTCATAGAGACAAAGCCATAGTCAGGATCAGAAATGAAGTCTAGACAGTATGTCAGCAAGCTTGAAAAAGCAAATAGATAATTCACCCCTGAATGCCTGCCCCCCTTTATTGTAGCAAGTATACAGACCTAAAATTCAGCTATTCATTAATAGACTATTGTGTTAAGGCTACCCACTAAAGTTAACCTTGAAGATGAGAAGCCTGCAGCTAGGAGGGGATGAACACTCTTGCATTGTTGTATGCCTGAACACCTGCATTCCGTTAGCTAAGAAGTTAGCAGTTTTGCTATTTCAGTCAGGACAGCTCTCTGTTTCTAGGGCAGTCTTGTAATTTTCCCCCAATGTGCACATTGTTAATTTTTCTCTTCTAATTTCTTTATTTTTATTATTAAAAGAATTTCACATACAAAGGTGTGTCTACACTTGTCACTTAGGGCGCATATAGCGCTGGATGCCATACAGGAGTGAATTACTGCATTCACCTGTCACAACTTTGTTGTTTATCCACCTTCGTGGAGACTGAGGAACCCCGTGTGGACTAGAGCTGAACTCGACTCCCACAGGGTACCATGCATCTGCTTCAGGTACTAACTAAAAACATGTTATCCTCCACTTGCATGAATTCCATGTAAAATTTGTATTTTAAATCGTCACATGTCCCTAACTGCACACATATGCGTGAAGGTCATTAAAAATGTAATTTTATTCCCATAGGTTCCACACATGCTAACAGTCATCTTCAGACATCTCTGTCCTGTGAGCAGGTGTGTATGGAGACAAGCTGATGCAGGAGCCAGACCTTCTAATTAGCACCCATTCAGCCACCTGTAGAATGAGTGGACATGTCCCTCAAGCCAGGAGCAGATCCACTGGGATTCCTTTCCTCTGTCGTTAGATTCCTGAAGGCAAAATCTGAGTGCTAGTAAGATGTCTTAGTAGTGTCCTCTCCATGTAAGCATGAGGACATGAGTTCAGATCTCCAGAACCCACATAAAAAGCTGGGTAAAGAGACACATACCTCCAATCCCGGTGCTGAGGATGCAGAGACAGGAGCCTCCTAGGGCATGCCAGCCAGCCAATCTACCCAAACCAATGAGCTCCAGCTTCAGTTGAAGACCCTACCTCAAAAAAACAAGGTGGGGGGCGGGTGAGAAAGACATCTGACATCAAACTCTGGCCTCCTCATACAAACACATGCAAACACAACTGCACCCAAATGTACACATATGAATACCACACACACACACACACACACACACACACACACAGACACTGGCCTCAACTTCAGTGGCAACCAAAGCAGTAGCTGTGCTAAGCTGGTTAGCTTTTTTGTCAACTTTACACAAGCCACAATGATCCGTAAAGAGGGAAACTTGAGAAAGTGCCTCCATCAGACTCACCTGTGGGCAAGTACGGGGCATTTTCTTGATTGGTGATTGATGGGAATGGGCCAAGATCGCTGTGGACAGTGCCAGCTCTGGAAAATGGCCTGGAGTTGTAAAAGAACACAAGCTGAGCCAGCCATGGGGAACAAACCAATGGGCAACATTCTTATATGCTCTCCACTTCAGTTCCTACCTCCAGCTTTCTTCCCTGCTTGAGTTCCTGCCTTGGCTTCCCTCAGTGATGAACTGCCACCAGGGCACATAGATAAATCCTTTCCTTCTCAAGTTGCTTTTGGTCATAGTGTTCATCACAGTAGTAGAAGGCAAACTAAGAGAGTTGCTTTACCCAGTAATTCAGTTCAATTGATTTCAACTTAACCAATGTTCTTTGAATGCCACCCTTGTATTAAAATTGCACCAGGGCACTGTGCTATCAAAAGAACAAACTATGTGAAGTAGCAGAAAATGGAGATCTTAAGTAAGAAAAAGTTTTAAGACATTTATGAGAATCTTTTTAAAAACCAGAGTTAAAGAACTATTTATTAGCTACCTGGTTCTGAACTTAACATTCTGTTAAATGCATTAGAACAGGGCAAAAGACCTGGACCCTCGCAGCCAAACCTGGTGCTTCCCCTTGCCAGATAACATTGCTCCACAGTCTGCTCCCTCAACCCGGTCATCAACACTCTCTGCAGACAGGCCTGTTCTCTTCCACTGTTGACATTTCCAACAGCCTTCCTAAGCGGTTCCGTCCTCAGCCTCGGTCTGAGGGCCAAAGAAATCTTCCCAAAGCTCACACTTCTGCTACTTGTTATTCCTCTGCTAAAAACCTTCAGTGGCTCCTCATTATCTGAGATAAGTCTCAAATCCCTTCGGCTTGTCCTCTGAGGAGCACCTTACCCTCTATTCCCAGCCCTATTGCAAGGTCTCCTTCCTGCATCTCACCTCCCGGACACGTGTGAGGGGAGCACTCTCTGGAGCACTCCTCTCAGTGCTCATTCTTAGGCTTTTCCTCTGCTGGGGCTGCACATCCCGCACCTACCCCGTCCTGCCCCTTTTAGGGTTTTTCTAGCAGTGCCTTCCAGTTCCATCTCCTCTAGCCCCCTGGCTGCCTGCGTCTCCTCCCCTGAACTGGCACAGCGCTTGTTTGTTCTCATCTTTGATGCACCACAGCCTACATTATTGGAGGAATTCAGTACCTGAAGATACGCGACGCTCAGGATTATCACGGCACTATAACTAAATGACTGTTTTAATGCGCTTAGACAGTTTGTGGCGTGCAGTAGAATTCATCATGGTGCATTTATTCTATAATAATAGTCAGTTAGTATTGTGTCTGTTATTACAGGCAGTGTGGTGAAGTAGTTAAGAGCACAGCTTTGTAATCTAATTGAGAAACAGCCAACACTTAGATTAAGTGTTTACCACATTCCGGGCACTACACTGAGAGATTTAGCACGGATTGTCTACTTCATCTCTACAATTATCTCCTTTACGCTCCAAAATCACACTCTTTGTATGCTTTGCCTCGGTTTTGAAAAATATGCTCCGCTAAACATGATGTAACAGATGCTGAGGATTCAGTAGAAATCAAGACAGAGCAACTCCCACCTGAAGAAGCTAACACGTTCACAAAGAGATGTAGTAAACAGACGGCACTTTAGAATGCTCGGGATATCATTTACTTATTACCAGCCTGTCAGTTTGACTGTCTGTCTGACCCCACCGGGACCTAAGCTCCAGAGGGACAGCTGACATTCTGGGCCGTGTCGCCTGCAATTAGACACCAAGCCTGGTCTCCAGAGGACCAATCACGACAAATGCTGATGATGGATGATGATGATAAGTGCCTGGAAGGAAATAAACAGGGTGGCGTGATGGAGAACAGAGGTGGAGGGATGAGAGGGTTGCCTTATACGAGATGCTCCAGGAGATATCTCTAAGAGAGGGTCACTTAAACTTGAACCTGGACGCTGAGAAGGAGTAGCCAGACAAAGGGAAGACAGCTTCATTGGCGAAACCAATGAAAACCTTGAGACCTGCGGAGATGAAGTAACATGTGGTCTCAAAACCTTAATTGAAATCAAGACAGCCTGATTGCACTCCAGAGTTCACATGTCTCCAGGGCAGGCAGCTTTTGGCAAGTGTTTCAGACAGTGCTTGGCACATGACGACTGTCCACTGGCTGTCATCTACTATATATAAGCTTGTAAATTACTCCTATTTTTTGAAAACATAGAATTATTTGCTAGTTAATTCAGCATAGATCACATTTAGAATCCAAAGAGTCAAATTTCCTCTATTAGATCCAAGGTGCCTCCTACCACATGAGAGAATAAGATGGCTGAAGTGTGACGGGAGAAATACTGCCCAGTGTGTGTGCATGTCAGGGACACTCAGAGTTACAGGGTAAGCTGGGTTGGCGCTTAAGGATGGAGGTACAATAGTCCATCTCACTGTCTGGGATAAAAACCTCCCCGTGACTGCCCAGTGGAAGGCACTAAAAGCATCTCTCTCCAGGCCACAGGGGTGGCTTCAACTCAGCCTTGACAAGTGGCTGTGCTTTTCAAGAGCAGGGAGTGGGGTAGGCGAGAAGGGAGGGGACAGGAAGAGGCTTCAGATGCCACCAGAGTAATAATGAGTCCCGGTCCTACTCTGTACCATGCCAGCTTCGACCAACCTGCTGTGATTTTATTTCCAAGGGACTGCTAAGAACTGCCCCAGGAGAACCAGGCATTCCCCAAAGGAACACAGTATGACTGAAGCCCTGTGGCTGGCAAGAGGGCAGACAGCAGGCATGACTCACTGCCCTTCGCTGCACACTGAGAAGTCTGCCATAGCAGGCACTGCCTGCCTTGCACTTTTCAAACAAGAGTGCATTGCAGACAAGCTCTCAAACAGGAAGGCCACATAGCTTGTTGCTCTCAGCCCCAGTAGCCTCAGAGAGGGACATAGAATGAGAAACTCCCAGAATTCCATAGTCTTTCCCTTGGAAATTCTATTAGGAAGCCAACTGATAAGCATCCAATCAAGTCAAGCAGTCACCCTAGAGACTGCTATGAAAATCTGCAAAACAGGTTTTACAGACGGGGTGGTATGTTTGTGCCTTCTCTTTACGTAGTAAAACCTTATTTTTTAATTTGACAGTAAATAGTATTCAGGGATAGGACCATTAGCACATGATTAGGTCATGAGAATGAGATTATTTAGTGTACTTATAAAAGATGCTTCGGGGATCTATCTTGCCTGCCTCCTCCACCTTGTGAAGACATGTTGAGAAGGCATGTTGGCCATAAAACCAGACAATCCTCACCAGACACTGAATTTGCCGGTGCCTTCATCTCGGCCTTCTCAACCTCCAGAACTGTGAGCAACACTTTTCTCTGTTCTTTATAAATTACCCAACCTGTGATATTTTGCCACAATATCTGCTTAGACTGACGAGGGGTGAAGTAACATCCTCAGAGTCACACAGTAAGAAAGCAAGGCTTTGAGCTTAGGACTTTACAATTAGATATGTCTAATTTTAAAACCACTTTTTGTACCATATCATTTTGCCTTTTCAAAGATCTACGCCTGGGGAGGAATTAAAACTGCAATTACAGAGAAATCTAGACTCTTAACTGCAGGGCTGCTGGCAGCTTAGCCATTCAAAAGAGACAGTCCCTGAACAAAGCTGGAGCTGGAGTTGGCCTTCCTACATTTCACACACTAGTGTCTCACTAATAAACAGTGCACTGCGAAGGATTGTGGGGAAGATGACAAGCATGTAGTCTCCCGGGACAGCTCTTAAATAGGAGCTTTACTTAAAGGACGGCATGTTCAAAGAGGTTAAGATTTCCACACGCTTTCTCTTCCTGGCTCCCGGGAGAGACGCTTTCATTGTAGGGAGTCACAATATTTGTGCGCCTTTCAGACAGCTTTTCCCTTTAAAGCTGCACTGCACTCACTGCGCGGGAAGCTATGTAGCTCTCAATTTATCACAAAGGCTGCTGGAGGATGGCAGAGGGCTGGAGGAGGGGCATTTCAACGAGGTTTTCCTGGTCTGAGGTTCTCAGAAAACCAGGGTTCTGTTTCAAGATAGATTTCAGGGCATGTGCATGTGAGTATGTGAAGAGAGACAGATATTAAGCAAATCACTCACCCTTGCAGCATCTCTCAAAAGAGACAATAACTGCCCCTTGGATAAAAGTGGGCTCGGGACAAACGTGGATTTCACAGAAAGCCAAAATTTAGACATACGGACCTAAAAATGGATTTATTAAACAGATTCGTCCTGATAACTGCCAGTCTATTAGATAGATAGATAGATAGATAGATAGATAGATAGATAGATAGATAGATGGATAGGCCTTTTTAAGACCGAGTCTCAGGCTGGCTTTAACTCTGACTATATGGGCCATGATGATCTTGAGCTTCTGATCCACCCACCTTCACCTTCCAGGTGTTGGAGGTACAAGCAGATGCCCATGCCCAGTTTGATGTTGTACTAATAATCAGATTCAAGGTCCTTTGTGCTAGGCAAGTCCTCAAGCTACTGGGATACATCCCTAGCCCTTGATGTGTATTCATTAACGGACAGTAAGTTTAGACTGCCATCAGAGACCCATTATCAGCTCCATCCATCACCTCTTCTTTCACTGGGCACTTAATGTGAGACAAGATTGTTCTGGTGCTAAAACTGCAAAGATGACCAGTGTTACCCACTGGAGAGGTCACATACAAGTCCAGTGAGTCTTCAACCAAGAAAGGCGCTTCACACAGCCTTGTGAGAGAGATAGCTCTACGTAGAAGGAAGTAAGGCCTCCCTAAGAACCGGCTGCCAGCAGCTAATACAGGGGCAGTGGTCGCGCAGATGTGAAAGCTGATACCTAGGAACAGATGACGTCACGAGAACCAACCAGCAAAGGACATTTCACCACGATCGTGCTCAAGAGATGAATGGGAACGGGATGGGGGGCGATGAGGGGTCATGGGGGGTATAAAGTGTGTCCTTTGTCCTGAACAAAGAGAGTTTGCTTGTCCATGCATCTCCCGGAGTCTGGTCTTTTGATTCCGTGCCGGCTCATCCCCCCAGGGCAGCAGTGGGGTGGACAGGGCCAGAGGTTCCACATAGTAGCTAGGAGTGCCCCCCAGGGTGCCCCTAAAAGCTACAGCTCTACGCCCTCTTGAAAGGTGAAGGAATGAGTTTAATGAAGTGAAATGACTTGCACAAAGCCACACAAGTAGATTGACAGGGATGACTTTAAAATACATCCCTGCCTGACTCTGGAGAAAACACTGTCTTCCCCGTTCCATGTGTCTGCCCAGTTACAACACACTCTACAGCAGTGGTTCTCAACCTCTGGGTCATGATCCCTTGGGAAGTTGCCACGTCAGGGACATGGGCAAAAAACTTGGATGTGGCAGGAGTTGAGGGCGCTATGGAGCCCTCACCCCCAAGGTAGGAGAAACTGAGGCCCCTTCTCCCGCCTGCAGCATGGCAGGCCCGCTGCCTGCCCTTGCGGGAGGGTCCTGCAATCCAAGCACTAGTTTGGCAGGTGGGCTACCTGACCACCCTGCCCCCACCCACCCGATGTATTCCATCACCCACCCTGAATAAAGAGACTTTCGGCTTCCATCATAAGTGAGTCCCAGGGTTTTTCTTGTACCCTGTATGATTCTCTGCGTGGCAATTGGTCTGTGCTAGTCCAGACCCTCATCCCTTTTCCTTCCCCCAAACCCCACTTCCTGTGTTCCTGCCTACAGTCTCCAAGGTTGGACACTGAATCCCGCCAGTGGGCGGAAGTGGGGAGAGAGAGGCCAAAACACCAGGGAACCTACAGGAAGTCAAAGGACCCTTTCACAGGATCACCTAAGACCATCTGTATATCAGACATTTACATTACGATTTATAACAGTAGTAAAATTACAGTTATTTTATAAAGTAATTTTTTATAACATTATAGTAGTCCATCTTCAGGATGAAACTGGTTTATTTTTTAACCAGTCTATTATTGAATAATTAATTCTCTTTACCAAGTTTTTCCTGTTACAAACAGCAGGAAGATGAGTCACCAACTTATAAACACCTTGGGGATGAATCAGCTGATTGTAAGCACCACTGGGAAGACAGTGTGGCTGCACATGTATCTGTGGAGTTATGTCTTCAGAATATATTCTTAGAAAGTTAACAACTTAAAGGTGCACAGACACCTTAAAAACAAGATCAACTCCATTTAACAAAGAACAAATTGCCTCCTTGAAGTTCTGTATAAAATCTGTGCATTTGCCCGCATATTTACTTGTGCCCTGGTATTGTAAAACACTCTCAATATAGTAACACTAATGATGACTAAGGTCGGTAAACGTTGTGTGGTGCCAATTCTACGCCAAAGCTTTGCTAACAGCTTGTGGGAGTCTGTCATTGTTTGGGCCTCTGTCACCCAAGCTGTATCCTCTGAGCCAAACAACAGCCATGTTTGGGAGGTCAGCTGTTTCTGTTTGCAAAAGATCATTCCAGCTGGACCTGTGGACTTCCCTGAGAGAAGGGCAGGGAGGGCCATGGAACTCTCTCTGATAGAGAAAGGGGCTCTGTCTACGGAGCTATGGGAGAGCTATCATCCCTGCTGGATAAAGACTTTCCAGTGTGGCATTTGACGAGAGGATCCCACCTACCTTGCTGTAAATAGTCGCCCACCTATACTCTGTAAGTAAGCCCCATAAACTTATTGGTGTCCCAGATTGGACTCTGGTGGCATCATACCTGAGTTCATTGTTGAGACTTTAGGGAGGGGTCAATGACATTGTTTTCCCAGGTAAGGAATTTTAGAGACACCAGCTAAGTGAGACAAACCTTCCTGTCCCAGGCCACTGTCTGCTGCTTTGGGAGAAACTTAAAACTAAAACCCTAGTGCTTTCAATCCTGTTTATCCGGTCATACTCAAGTTAGCTACCCTGGGCACTCAAAATGATGTCCATGTAAAATAATGTAAATGTATTATATATATTAAACTTAAAGTTCATTTATAATCGTAGCATTTTTGCAATGTTTTCTTGTGATATCTATGTCTGGTTTGGGTATTTAGAATAATGTTTGCCTTGTAGCATGAACTGGCAAATGTTCCTTTATCTTCTATTTCCAGAATGTGTTTCTAAAAGATTAGGGTTGTTTGTTTTTCAAAACAGGGTTTCTCTGTGTAGCCCTGACTGTCCTGGAACTTTGTAGAGTAGGCTGGCCTCAAACTTAGAGATCTGCCTGCCTATGCTTAGTAGTAGTGTGTACCACTGCATGGGGCTGACAGATTAGCATTAATTCTTCTTTAAATATTTAAATATTAAATATTCACATCCTTTAAATATTAAATTCAACAGTGAACATCTAGGCCTAGACTTTTCTTCATGGGACATTTAAATTACTACATCAGTCTCTCTCTTCCATGTCTCTTTTTCAGTATTTTTCAGACTTTTTCAAGTACTACTTGTCTCTCCTGAGTTTTGATGTGTTATATTTTCATTCTTTTCTGTCAAAGAAAATAGGTTTTCTTATTTCCTAGCTGACCCATGGAGTACTTAGAAAATTTTGCTTTGTTTCCTCCTATATGCGTATCCCTCTGTTACTGGTTTCTAATTTAACCTCATGGTCAGAGAGCATAGTTTGTAGGATTTCAATCCTTTTAAACTTACTGAGATTCATCTTAAGGCCTGACATATGGCCTATCAAATTAGACGCCCTGTGCACCATTCAGAAGAATGTGCAGCCTGCTTTTGTTGGTGCAGTGTTCTGCAAATGCCATTGGGTCTCATAGATGGATATTGTTCAAATATCCTATTTATTTGGTGATCTTTCTAGTTATTCTGTATAGTATTGAAAGTGAGACTTCTGTGATGTTCATTTTGTTAAAGTGTGTATCTTAAAGATTTACTGGATCCAGGCATGGTGGCACGCACCTTGAGTCTCAGCACTCAGGAGGCAGAGGCAGGCAGAGCTCTGTGAGTTCAAGGCCAGCCTAGTATACATAGTGAGTTCCAAGACAGCCAGAGCTGCATAGTGAGCTCTGTCTCAAAACAAACAACAAAGAAACAACAAAAAAGACTCACTTCTTTTATCTTTGTGTGTATGAGCATTTTGCCTGCATGTATTCACTGCATGCAAGCCTGGTGCCCTCAGAGGCTAGATGAGGGTTTCTGAAAAGGGTTTCTATCAGTCAGGCTTAATTTTGATACCTCAGTCTTCCTGGTGCCAGATGAATGCCTAGTACCAGATGAATTTTTGGTTCTCTTTCCAGCATCCTGGGCTTCACCAGTTTCTGAGGGTAGCCATGATGCCAGACAGGAGATGGTAGCTACCCCAGAGTCAGCCTGAAGGAAAAGCGGATGCCTCCTCCAGTTTTTTGAAGGGCTGATGTCTGTGAAGGTGTGAGACAGTCTCCACTAGATGAGGCTGACCTCAAACTCAAAATCCTTCTGTCTTGGCTTCCCAAGTGCAGTAGTGATATGTGCAGAGACTATAAGCATGCATCAGTATACCCAGCTCCTCCAGTTTTTAATTATGAAAATGCACATAACAAAAAATCTGTAACTCTTTTTAAGTGCACTGTTCAGTGATACTAAACACATTTCAGAATTACAACCTTAACCACCATCAATTCCCAGCATGCTTTTCCTCCTCTAACACTGGATTTCTATGCCTACGAAAATGTAGCTCACAGGTTGGCTAGGGTGGGTAGCCCTGTTGCAGATAGATACTGAGTGGCTCAGCAATGAAGACAAGAAGGTATTTTCAGAGCTGTGCCAGATCTCATCAGAGGGAACCCGATCCTCTGATCTCAGGGGATTTAATTTAACTGATCTCAGGTTTTTAATTCACACAGAAGCTCCTCTGGTATTTCATTGATAATGGTTCTGCCAGAGAGCAGTGAGCATGTGCAGATCACGAGGAATCAAACATCTTTTACATAGAGCCGACACGTGCAGATAATATAAAATGCCAAGGCCTAGGTAGCCCTTCCCCCAACAATGTACAAAGCAACTATTTTAAACATAACTAGAAATAAACTTCTACAACATAGCCCAGTGATGATGTGCCTGCTTGGCATATGTGAGTCCACATGTGAGTCCATGTGAGTGCTACTCCCAGCACTAGGTAAATAAAGAATTTTGACCACTGTAAGTGTCTCATATAACTGAAATCATGCAATATTTGCTTTTTTTGTGTGTGGCTAACTTATCTTGTTTAGAATAATATCCTCTAGGCTCATTTGTGTTTTATCAGATTCAACCTCCCCTTATTTTTAAGGGTGAATGAATGTTCTCCTGGGTGTATATAACACATTTTTACTTCATTTGTAGCCTGAAAATGGCCCATTCTGGAAAATGTCCACATGCAATTGGAAATCCTGTATAAACTGCTGTTGGGTGGGGTGAACTGGAACTGTCTGTCACATCTAGTTGATTTACTGTATTGTTTAATGCCCCGGTGACTTATTTATCTTCTCTCTGGTCATCAGTTTTTTGTGATATATTTTGGTAGTCTGTTATATGCATGAATGCTTATAATTATTATAAAAGTCTGCTGTGTTGAAGCTTCTGTTAATATATGGTCTTTGTCTCCTATAACCCTTTCCATTTAAAGTCTACTTTGTTTGCTGTTCGGACGGCACACATGCTACAGCACACATGTGGAGGCCAGATGACGGCTTTCAGAAGTCAGTCCTCTCCTTCCACTTTGTAGGTCCTGGGAACTGATCCTGCTTCTGCAGGTGCTGGGACTCAAGCCTTGTCCACTGCCCCGGCCCCACCTCTGCTCTTGATTGGTTACTGATTTCATGGAGTTATGAAGTGTGAACATTGCTTTTTAATTCTTTTCCTTTCAACTTAATTTGTTTCTGGAGCTAAAACGACTCTTTCATAGACAGTAGTCCACAGATCCTTGTCTTTAAGTGAAGAGTTTATTTATATTTAAGTAGAATGTTGATAAGAAGGGACTTTTGTGATTTTGCTAATTGTTTGCTGGCGTTTTTGTCTCTCATTTCCTGTATTTCTGTCTTCATCTGCATTCTGTTGAAGGGGAGTGGGGTACTCGCATACCTGCAGCAATGTGGAGGCAGGATGTCTGCTGTCCTGCTCTGTCACTCTGCACCTATTCTCTTGAGACAGTTTCTCACAGAACCTGGAGTTAGTCTGTTGGCCATCAAGCCCCAGTGATCCTGTTTTCAAGCAGCCCCGCCCCCCTCCGGCAGCACTGGGGCTGTACGTTCCCATACCTTTTACTTATTTTTTGACATGGGAACTGGGGATCTGAACTCAGGCCCTCAAGCTTGCACAGCAGACACTCTTACGCATTGTGCAATCTCCCCAGCCCCCAATTTTATTTTTGTACTGAAGTGTAATTCCTCTCTCATTTCCTTTTGTGTGCATTCTATAGTTATTTTCTTTCTGATTACAACAAGGATTACATTTACCAAGCTGTGTTAATAAGTCTTTTGTCATAGTAAAATACCTGACTCAGACTACTTAGAGAGAAAAGGGGTTTATTTAGCTCATGGTTTTGGAGATTCAAAGTCCAGCTTCATAACGTAGGTTTGGAAAAAGTTATCTAGTGTCCCTTCATTTCAGGCTGCACACCACCCTTGAGCATTTCCTGTGCAAGAATTTAATAGTCTCAAATCCCCTTAGCTTTGTTTACATGAAAATGTCTTTATTTCTCCCTCACTATTGAAGAAAAATTTTGCTGGATGTTGAATTCTTTGTTTTTTATTTTCACAACTGGAAATTGTGAAATTTATGGATGCTGTCTTCTGAAGTTTCTAATGAGAAATCTACTGGAAACTTGCTGTGGATTCTGTCATGGTGGATTCCCTTTAGTACGTCTCCCAAAAGTTGGATTTGACTGCATCTTACCTCCATGGGACACTCCTTGATTTGGTGTTACTTGTTTGTTGAGCTTCTTAGATGTTTATGTTCATGCTTTTCTTTAAACGTGGGGAGTTTACGGTCATGACTTATTGAAATATTCTCGCTTTCTCCCTTCTCGCTGCTCCCGGGGCTCCCTCAGTGCTCATGTCTGTCTGCCTAATGTTACTTCACGGATTTCTTGGGGTCTACTCACTTTTCTTCAAACTTCTTTCAATTTCTCAAACTTGGTAATATTCATCATCTTATCTTCAAGTATGCTGATTTTTTCTCATACCTGCTCAAATCTACCTCTATGTGCACGTAGTGAGATTTAAAACTTCATTATTGTACTTTTCAGCTCCAGAAAACTTTCGTTTATTCATTTGGAAGGGAGGGCACACATGGCAGTACATGTGTGGAGGTCAGAGGACCACTTCCAGGAGTCATCTCTCCTTCCACGTGTGGTGTGTTGAGAGGCAAACACACTCGTCCACTAAGCCATCTCCTCTCCTACCTCTTTTTAAACTGTATTGTTGTGCACGTATGATGCATATGTGTGTATGTGCGTACAAGGAAGTGTGTGCTGTGGTGTAGGCCAGGTACATTCATGAGTCACTTCTCTCCTTCCATCACCGGGTCCAGGGATTGAACTCAGGTTCCCCCAGCTTATGTCTTCAGAATTTTTTGTGTTTCCCTTTTAAGGTTTTCAATCTCTTTACCAATGTTTCCATTTTGTTTGTATATTACTGTGGGAGGCACAGAGCTCACAGATAAACTAGGGGGAACCAGGAGTGTTAAACACACAGAATTGTCTCTTCAAGGGAGAGGTATGTAACTTGTTTTTTGCCCAGCAGACTGGGAGCAGACATGGTTAATGGCCTGGTGGCCTCGGAGCTATCTGTGTGGCCAAGACACATCAGATCCTCCCCAAGACCCTTATTGTGAGCTTGTCAATCTATAGAATCTATCTTTATGAAAGGTGTCACATGTGGTCTATCTATAGACCTCTTTATGGAAGATGTAACATGTTCTTTATGAAGAGTTTCAATGTAGTCATAGCCTAAGTTTTATTGTGCTCACGGGACGGAATTAATTATCACCAGGAAATTTTCACCCAGTTGTGCTGAGCTTAAAAACATGCCTAAAATAAACTACTCAGGTCGGGTCAGATTCCTGAGGTTTGAACTGATACCGGCTTCTGAGTCACATTGAACTCAGCTGCCTTCTTGTCTCCCTCAGAGCATCGCTGCTGGCTGTGGGGGTTACAGAGACCCCCACAGATCACTTTCTTGAATATCTCTAAGTTCATCATTTTAAAATGTCTGAAAGGTCTGCCATCAGATCTTTTCCGAAGAGGTTGCCCGTTGTTTTGTTTTGTTTTTTGACTCTGATGAGTCCAATTTCCCTTTTTGTGTGGCTTCTGATTTTAGTTGTTGAAAATTGACATTTGAATTTAATAATGTAACTGTGGATTTCAAATTCTCTCCCTTCCCGAGAGTTTTCTATTTTTTTTCTCTTATTGTCTGGGTGTGGGTCTTAATATTTATTTTCAGGGATAGGAGTAGAGTTCAATAGGTAAAATGTTTGCCCGTAGTGCACAAAGCTCTCGTTCCAGTCCCCAGTATTGCATAAACCAGGTTTGGTGGCACAGGGCTGCCATCTCAGAACGCCGGAGGTAGAGGCAGCGGAATCAGGAATGCAAGGTCCTCTGCTACATTATGAATTGATGGCCAGCTCGGTGCCACAGCAGATTTTAAAGCAGTATTTTAGGCTATCTCTGTAACAGGGAGCATCCTAGAGTGTAGAACGAAATCCCTGTCTTTTCTGAGCCCATGTTTGTCACTGGTCACCATGGCCACTTCCTACTTTTACCCCATTCAGTTATTCACGAATGTCTTAGTCTTTAATCTGACTCCAAAGACGGTGAGAAGACAAGAACTAAGTGGTTGTAGCTCTTGGGTTTTTTGAGTCTTTTGAAAATCTCCTCCAGCAGCAGTGAGGACTGACAGAACCGTGGAGGGTGCAGCAATATGGCTAGAACTTTCTGAAACTCTGTGATCAGAATCAGCAATCAGTGATTATGAGCCGAGATCCGTGATAAAGGAAGACAAGATCCGTTTCCCTTACCCTGCCTCAGACAAGGTAGAAACAATTTGCTCCAGAGGCACATTCAAAGCTATCTGCCGCCAGACTGGGAAGTGGGGGATGGGAGCTGCTTCTGTGCTAAAAGCTGAAATTGACCAAAATTGACTGCAATTTACTGTTCGTGCCTTCCCTTCAATGGACTCCAGACTTTCCAAATAGTTTCATAGGGCAGACTCTGCTAGTGTAATTGCTGTCTGGGTGAGGAGACAGATTCCTGCTTTGCCAACTTACCAGGAGTCTCTCTCTACTTCCGGTTATTATATGTTTTATTGAAAACTATTCACACTCAGCTTATTTACCCATGGTATACTTCTCTTTCACACTACAGAGGCAGGAGTGCATGGTTTTTGACCCAGGCTAAATGCACTGCAAAGCCGTGCCCTTTATTATCTACTTTTTAAAAAATGTTTAATTTGTGTGTATTAGTCCTTGCCTGCACATATC
This sequence comes from Cricetomys ansorgei, assembly GCA_026225945.1. NCBI lineage: Eukaryota > Metazoa > Chordata > Mammalia > Rodentia > Nesomyidae > Cricetomys > Cricetomys ansorgei. The sequence continues at coordinate 1,275,745 of JAMJFZ010001395.1, forward strand.
CATTCGTCCTACATGCATGCCTGGGAAGCGCCTGGGAAGTCCAGAAGATGTCTGAAACTGGAGCCATGAGCTGCTATAAGCTCTCATGTAAGTGCTGAGAACCAGACACAGGTCTTCTCCAAAACCAGTAAATGCTCTAGCCACTGAGCCGTCTCTCCAGCTTTTCATTTGGAAAATAACTTTGCTAATCACTACAGGGGAATGGAGCATGAAAACTATCATGACAGTTTATAAGTAGAACATCTATTTTTCAAAGAAATACAAACTAAATCTATAACGTACAGTGTGTGTACACTCAGACATGCTAATACAATAATGCCAAAAACCTGAAATGTAAAACTGTATGCATTTTAAAGAAAAATTACTGAATGAAGTTACTCATGACTGCGATGGGTTGATTTAGCTGCATTTCACACTCCTACTTTGGCAAGCTACTGTAGAATTATGGCGTATGAATAGAGTACTTTTTTTGTGTTTACTATGTTGTTTTTTTATGTTCCCAATTTATCACTATCCAACACCAGAGAGGCCCAGAAAGCTTCAACTAAAGTATTCTGGTGTTAACTCAGAAACAGGCAATGTCACTAACCAAAGAACATTTACTCTGGTAGTACATTAAAACCACGGGTCAAGGCAGACCCCCTAATACTGAAGAGGATGCAGAAGTATTCCCTACTGAAGCAGGAAAGACAGGATCCCCATCTTGGGTGCAGAGTCAAACTGTGGAGACCTATATCACACCCACCTTGATGAATAAACAAAGCTTAGATTGGCTCCCTATTTCCCCCAGAGGAACACAAGGAATATTCCTTCTGTCAGCTTGTCCTACAGCCTTGGATCTCTGATACTTCCCTTCCCAGGGCCACTGTCATATCTGCTGCATGTCCCTTCTCCTCCATAGTCCTTGGTCTCTGAATTAAAGTATATGGTACACATAAATTAATAAATAAATAAGAAATGTATATTCTTTTAAAATCACAAAGTAATGGTGAAATGACTCAGTGGGTAGAAACACGCGCTAGCAAGCCAACCTGAGTTCAATCCCTAGAACTCCCATGGTGGAGGGAGAGAACCAATTCCTGCAAACTGGCTTCTGATCTCCACATGAGTGCCTTGGCACACGTGCGCGCGCGTGCACACACACACACACACACAGAGAAAGGGAGAGAGAGAGAGAGAGAGAAAGAGAGAGAGAACGATTAAAAAAAAGTGGCTGAAGCACTGTCTTTAAAAAGAATCACAAGGCAAGGTGGTAAATACCTGTAATTACTCAGAAAGACAAAACATGGGTTTGAGTCCAGCCTGGGCTACATTTTGGAGGTCTGTCAGAGAAGGGGGAATGGGAAGAGGAAGGAGAAGATGGGCAAGGAGGGAAAGGAAGGAACCACAAGGCTCTGCTTCATCCTTCACTTTCCTAGGGTGAAAACGACAAGCCCAAGAGGAAATTCCAGGACCCTTGATCAACCTTCCACTCATCACCAACAGGAGTTTTCCAATGAAAACATTGCATTGGCAGCGTGTGAGCTGAGCAGCCTGCTATGGTGTGGTTGGTGTTGATGTAAAGAGGTTGATATTAAGACTTTATGCGTGTTTTTTTTCCCCAACAGGAGGGAGACACTGAATAAACTGTCTTCCAGGAAAGAATACTCCTGGGTGGGACAGAAACAATCACCCATCCTTTTTGAAAGCCAAATGAAGTATCACTTCATAGCCCTGGAGTGGCTAATCTCTGGTCCTGCATCTGCTATGAAAGATTGCTAGTTATCTACCCAGAATCCAACCTGTTCCCTTTTTCAGTGACAGGACTCTGATTTGAGCAAGGAGGGAACGTACAGCTGAAAATCTGAATTCCCAGCTTCTCTTACAGAGATTGAATAACCTCATGACTAAATTCTACCTTCAAATGATAGCAAACCCTTAGAAAAGGTCAGGTGAATCAGCTGCCAGTCCCTTTGGCCTTATCCCTTCCTCTTCACACCAGAACAAGGGATTCAAAAGCTGGAAGGGCAGTATCAAATTTGTGACCTTAAGATGGCCTTGTGGGTAGGAGCCGAAAGAATCACTCCAGAGAACCTACACCTCTGGGTGTGGTTGTCTATATTCAAATTTCATTTATATGAGAGAGGAAAAAATAAGCCCCTAGCTTACGTCTGTTGCTAGCAGTGGACTGTAATTCTTAAAGAGCTATGTGTCAGGCAAAGCATCCCAGAGGTTGTGAGCTATACATACCATGCATATAAATACAACTAGATAATAAAAGAGCATTTAGGAGAAACTTTTAATAGGGCTTAATGTTATGACAGAGAGGCGTAGTGTACAGGAGGAAGCTCCAGTCTGATCTGAAGGGACCAGGAAGCATGGTGTTTATATGGCCAGGAAAGAGTCATGGGAGGTGTGCACAGCGCCCAGTCCATCCCTCACAGAGTCTCTATTGAGTCACCAGGAAAAGTGCTCCCATGCCCTGCCTGAGCAGTAATGGCTCAGGATGATTGGGATCCATTCAGAGTCACTACAGATAAGGTCATCTGTGGTCCCTGAGGCTTAGCATATCAAAGTAATGTTTCCCAGAACCGGTGCATGTTGTTCAGAACAGCTCTAACTGGAACAGAGCTTCTAGAGTAGAGGTTGTGGTTCAGCAGCAATAACGACCACGGTGTTCTTCACAGCTGGAGTGGAGTCTTCTAGGGGACTCCATGAAGTGTTCAAGGCAGCCAGGCTGTCAGAACGATATGAGAACTGAAGCAAGAGCTGCTTGAGTGATAATTCCCTGCTCAAGAAAGCTGATCATTAGAAGAGAAAAAAGCATTAAGGGGTGCTTTCAATGAAGTCCTATTGTGAAATTAACATTCCTAATAGTTTTTATAGTGCTTAAACCCCAGAGGAAGACTGGGTTGTCTAGGCCATTCTCACTTGGGAAAACAATAACAAAGTCCTGAAAGTGTGATCGTCTTTTGGTTAAAACAAAATTATAAAGAGAAAGTTCTGTGAAAAGTTTGAAGATAAAAAAAAAAAAAGTTCATAAAAGTAGGTAGGCTCATGGGGTGGTGGTGGCGCACACTTTGAATCCCAGCACTCTGAAGGCAGAGGCAGACAAATCTCTGTGAGTTTGAAGCCAGCCTGGTCTATACAGTGAGTTCCAGGACAACCAGAGTTACAACAGGAAATCCTTGTCTCAAAAAACCAAAAAAAAAAAAATTAGGTAGGCTCTGAGTACAAAGGCATGAACTCTTCTGGCACAGTCAATGCAAACCAAAGCTGCCATCCACCATGTCCACCCCTACCTTAACCAGCTGTACTCACACCCCTGTACGATCTACTCATACCGCAGGTTCTGGAGTGGGTGGTGCAGTCATCACTGACTTCCAGTGGGAAACAGGTTTCCTGAACTCGGCTTTTTGCCTGAAGGTAACCTTAATAGTCTAGGATGGTTCAACCCTGGTCCTTGGCAACAGTCTAGTACACGTATCTCACACAGTAAATATTGGTTGTATTTTACGAGAAATGGGAGAAAATCGACATAAAAGTAAACATGGCTGTAATTTTCAAGGACCAAAAGATTGAGGAGAATTTTTTTTTAATTAAACAACAATTTATAGTTACAATCTGTGTTGATGAAGAGTAAGGGGAAATTCCCTTGAAGAATATTCTTGTCCATAATATCATCACAGTAAAAATCAAACATGGAGTTTGGGGAGGAGCTCAACAGAGAATACAAGTCACCCATGACCAATGTATTTGAGTTGTAGGCTTTCCCAAGGCCAGCTGTACTCGCAGCAGTGACCATTTCCCTCCTAAGCACCTGTTCCCCATCCCACTGCCCACACGCCTTGCTTCTTCCACACACCTCCTCCTTTGGGAATAGTTGGAGATCTTCCAAGAATCTGAGTGCCATGTCTTCTCACTCTTTTTACTGTCTTTTGTAGCCATTGTACCTCATAAGTATGTTTTTAACCTTGAGGAGAGAGAGAAGAAAGCCTAGGTCAAGCCAACCCAGTATTATAGTTCCAGACAAAACGTTTCTCAAGTCATTAACACGTCTACATGCAGAGCAGAGTAGAGCTTGCCCAGAGTAGAGACTGCAAAGGAGATAGATGCTCTGTGAAGCCAGAAATGCCAAGCTCTTCATCTTGTCCCGGTAACTGGACATTTACAGGTCAAAGTGAAAAGTCATATTTTCAGCAAAAGTGGTCTTTTAAGTCCCTGAAAAGTAACCAGGCAACCGTGATCATCATAATACCTAGATCAGAGCTATTGTCTGCAGCAAAGCTGGCAGTAGACTAATAATACATTGCCCAGCTGTGTGACCGCCAAAATGAGTGATTTTTAAATCAACCAGAAGAATTGAGGCTAGAGGGTTTAATTGGGTTTAGTAACACAACCTCTGTAGCTAGTTTAGCTACTGAGGACCACAGTACTCCATGTTAAGTCATCTGGTCACCAACCAAGTTCTACAATTACCCCTGTTTTACAGTGAAGGATACAAACTTAAAGTATTTCATCAGTGCAGAGTTTGCAATACTAGGGTCTGTGATCAAGTGGTGTGCCATTGAGCAGGAATCCAGCCACCATATTGTTTACTTTTTCTTATGAGATAAAGAAAATAAGAGAGCAAGAATTGCCTCTGATTCTATCATTAACAGAAATAGCATTGCTTTTCCTCCTATCTGAGAGCTTTAGAGCAGATTCAACCGTTACGTGTCAGTAATGTTAGCATTCCAAGCATAGTACTGTGGGAAACTGTCTCCCTTCCCCACTCTGTTCACAGCTCAAGAATCCACTGACAGTCTCTTGGTAAAGTCTGAGTCCCTTTCCCCAAAGTGATCATAGCAGAAGAGCTTCTTGACTCATTCCCAGATCTAACCCTTCTTGTTTCTCAGTCTAACACCCTTTCTGCAGAGGCCTGGCTTCTCTTGTGTGTGCCCTGGACAGCCTGGGGCAGATAATGGATGCTGGTGTACTGGCAGGCTGCTTTTCCCAGGGGCCGTGCTGCTGAGTAGACAGGTGCTTTTAAAAGATGTTCTTTTTAGCTGAAAACCCCAAAGGAAAGCTCCACCCGGCCAGGCCAGACTTTTGGGATTCACTCAAGGCTCACCAAACCTTCTATGCTGCTTTCAGAGACCTCCAGATTCCAAGTTTTGGATCTAGAGTTTGGGAGAGAGAGAAGTGGAGGGGAAGGCTGTCAAGCTGAACACAGAAAGTAAATGACCTCAGGGCCCTGAGCCTTGATTCACTTTGAAGGTGTTTTTAGTTTTTATTTTGCATTGTTTTGGGGTTTTTTTGGGGGGGGTTCTTTTCTTGCCCCAAAGTGTGGGTAGACTACAAAGCTCCTGCCAATCCCCAGGGCAATTAGAGACAGAGGTGTAAAAAAGCAGTCCATTTATCTAGACTAAACATGGATCAATGGAAAGAGAGGCAGTGTAGAATTGCAAACCTCATCCCTCTCAGAGACAATCATATATATTCTGTAAGTAGCTGCTACCATCTAGAAATGAGAGGCTTAAACATCTAACCTATACAAATAATCTTGCTACATAAAGAAAAGGGAAAGGAAGGTCGTAGATAATAAGATATACAGAAGAACCCCAGAAGACAGGTGCTTGGCCCTTTACTGAAAGTCACTGTGATGATCAGCTTTGAATTTAGGCTAATAGAGTTGTAGTTCAGTTGGTGGTTCATTATTATTATTATGAGAAATGTAGTCATCAGAGACAGACGTTTCTAAAACTGTGGCCAATTCTTGGTAAAGTCTTGAGCAAAACAAAATACCATCACCATCACCACCACCACCACCACCACCACCACCATCATCATCATCATCCCCACAGTAGCTACAATCCTAGAAGTTTCAGGGTATATTAAAACCATGAAGAACCTACTATACTAATAAAGCAGTTATCTTCTAGGCTCAGGTAATTGCTGTGTGATCTTCCTTGATACATGAGTAGCCTATTTTCCAAAAGAATGTGGGGACTGTTGTTCTAAAGACTTACCCAGTACATTCTAGAAAGCAAGAACACATCCTTGGTCCCATTCTCCTAGTTGCACAGTCCCCAAGACAGACAAAAAAAAGTCATTCCATACATTTCTACCCACCCCCCAAGATGGTCAGTGTCTAAGATGAGCCCAGGAAACCCTTGGCAGGTAGATTACATACACTCTATGCAGCTCGTGAATTTCATCAGTAATACTTAACAAATGCAAGCACATTTTAGGGACACGTTTCTCAACAAGGGAAAAGAAACCTTTGCTCAAAGTAACCAATGAAATTAACACCATAGGATCAAACTGGAGAAATTTGTAGAACATCTAATGAGCTCAGGAATGCCCTAGATGTAATGGTACCCTAATCAAATGGTGGGAATAAATTTGCCCAAATATCAATTCAATAGAAGTCAAGTGAACACTTCATCAAGATCCGATGTGCCCAACATTAATTCTCTTAATTAGAAAGAATAATTCACCCCAAACTAGTAACCATTCATGGCAACAATTTTACCCTATGCCAGCTTGTAACTGGCTGCCGAGTCTAACGCATGTGGCACTCTGGACCTGTGTTATTAAGCAAGGAGAGGATTTAAAACCCCCCACACTGTGCATACTGCCAACTGCAAAGACTCGTAAACGGTTTCTTCACCCTGCCGACATTGAGCCCACCGCCGCTTCTGTGGCCCCTAAGCATGGCTTTGTGAACAAACTCGGGCATTTTGTGTTCTACATCTCAGACCCCTTACATTAGCACATTCTTCTAATTACTCTTTTGTGTGTGTGTCTACAAGCACAGGTCTGTGACGTATGTCCTTCTCCATCTTTGCTGATTCTGTCTTTTGACGAAGTTTTTGCCTATATTTCAGTTTTTAAATATGACAAATTCAGAAACTAGCAAAAATCCTTTTCTATAAAATGGGGCCTGTGTACACACTTAGGAATATGACCAAACCCGGGACAGGCGGAAGTCCTCAAAACCGAAGGTCTCCACCTGGAATGAAGGGCAAGCTCACCGATTCACCTACAAAGCACTCTACATTAAAACTGCGCTGACAAATTCTATTGAGAAAACCGGGTGGAGCAGCTCACTTGAGTCTCACCAAACAAAAACTGAAAATCAGTCCTCAGAGACAGCAGAGTTGATGTCTGATGAGCAAGCTGTGACAAGCACCATGCGCTGAGTAGAAGCAAGATTTGACAAATGGTTGTACCTTAGTGAACCGATGAACAGGGATGGCTTTGCAGGGTTAGCTCGCTTTCCTGGGAAGTCATGTGGCAGGCGGATGAGTATTGAGAATGCAAGGACCATAGAAGCTGGCATAGGGAGCACCCCTCTAAGCTCAGCCCATTGGAGGGGATGCCCATTCTCAATTCTGATCTGCACACAAACCCCACTGCCGAGACAGATGCCTTGAGCTCGCTCAAGCAGCTGTCAGTGGCAGGCGATCCCATTACCGACCGATTCTTGCTCTGATTCCACACTCCCCTGGAACACTTCTGATTATAAATGAGCTTGCCTGGGCATTTTACTTCAGAGAAAGAATTTGTGGGACAAGGGTCACGAGTCACCTTGGTGGGTATAAATCTCAATGCGCATTAATAAATGGCCGTTTTGTTTTTATACCGTATTTTATGAGCTTTGTAAGTGTGGGCCAGCACCACCTTGCCTGATCACCCTTAGGACCCTGGAAAGATGAATGTTTCAAAGTTCTGGGAGTAATGGCCAGCTCCAGGCTTGTTCTGAGTTCATCTGGTTGCCTTTGCTTCCTTACTTCTATAATCTAAAAAACTCTACTTGAGAGAGATTCTGCATTAATGGATGACCCTGGATTAACCAGAGGATACACTATTTTATTATATATTTATGTAAGTGCCTGGGCAACCTTCTGCTGAACCTCTTCCCAGTTCTTCTTCAGCTGGATCCAGAGCTGTGGAGAAGACTCCGGGTTCTCCAGATGTCCTGAGTTGCCCAGGGCTGGCAAAGCACAATAGGAAACATTTCTCTCTCTCTCTCTCTCTCTCTCTCTCTCTCTCTCTCTCTCTCTCTCTCTTTCATGTACAGATGTACACACACACACACACACACACACACACACACATACACACAATGACTACTTGGTCCTTCCACCCTACCTCCTGGTTCCAAAGAATTCTGGTTTCCATTACCTGTCTTGCTCGGTCTGGAAGGAGCAGATTAATATAGTCCACTTTCATAAAGAAAGAAATGATACTTGAAGCCATTATTACAACAAAGGACACATTCGCTCAGTTCACGGCCGCGGTGGCATGTCCTAATACTGTGGGTATAGTTACTCTCATAAAGTCACAGGTGAACAAAGCTCTTAAGGTGATAGAGGGAGCAATAATAATATAACTGGAGCAAACAGGCTGTGTCCAGCTTTGTTCCCTGCATGAGCAAATGGGGAAAATAGTTTCCAGAACTTTCTTACCTTACCAGGTATCTATGACCATGTGTGTATTCACATGCACACACATTTCTCCCTCTGCCCAGGTGATTTCCAAGGCTTCTGCACTATTTCTTGATAGTTGCTCATTCTGGGCTTAACCTGGTAACCCCAAAGAGTCCCCTGTTTCTGCTCAGTGTTCTTCTCATGGGAAGAGCTTCAAGCAGCTTGGATCACACATTTCCAGTATCCTGTACAGACAGGACTCACAGAGGACACTCATGTGTCCTCCGGGTAGTTTAAATGCTCACTCTGCAGGTTCCTCTAATTTATTTCAGCTTTCTGCCCTCCTTTTCCTGGGAACACTTTCTTTTATTCCATGTGTTTCTCTGTCACCCGTCTCGGTCTGACCTTCCCTGCAAACTAAGTTAGGAGAGAGACTCTTCTATTTATGGCTGACCTTATCCTGTGCCTTGTAAGGGATGCTAAAGGATTTTCTCCCTACCCTTGCCACTGGATTTTGAAATTAATTTTAAAAGAGAACCCAATTTCTGAGGCTGTCCTTCTTTGAAGGACACTTTTTATTCCCTCTGCAGAATGTATATTGATGATTGGTCTCTAGGAAAGAAAAAAGAAACACTCCTGAGCCTTCATTTTGTTTTATTTGGGGTTACATGGGGAATGGGGTGGCTTGGTGACATGACTAATCCAAGGGAGCATCCACTTCCTCTGAGGGGTACAGTGGGGTTAGAAGGACTGTGCTGAACAGCACTAGCTTTTTCTACGCAAAGTGTCATGTTGCCTCAGGCCAAGCCTCTCCACCTTGATGGCTATTTTGTCAGTATCTAGCATCCTGTAGGAGTATGGTGTTTAATGCTTGATGATTAAAAAGAAAATGGGCTTCACACACACACACACATACACACACACTGATGTGCCTTTTATTGAAAAATTGTTCATTTTATCATGGCCAAAGCCTAAGCCTCTTCCTGGAGGACAGAAAGAGAAAAAGAGAAAAAGGCAGGAGTCTGAACAGTTGTCTGGGTCTGGGATGTGGTGATTTCTTCCTCCCATTCAGTGGAGGACTGGAACCAAAGTGGGAGAAGGAAGCCATCAGAGAGGGGACCTCTTGTCTTTTCTGTTCTGTAAATAGCCAAATCCCAGCTCCATCAGCATAGATCCTGAATTGAGGTTGATATGAGCCAAGCCTAGCCAACCTGTGGTACATATCTGTGCATGCCTGAGACACAGCAGCATCCAGTTCCCAGCTTCTAAAATCAGGGGCTCCGTAAGTGAATGTGGGGTTGTGAAAAGTTGGGCAATAGCAAGAGGTTTCAGGATGTACAATGACCAAAAATTAACTCAAAATCAATGCACACTGCATCTGCGGTATCTCTGGCTATGCTTACCCACGTTGCAGCAGGAAGCTTCCCTGTAGCTGAGATTCTGGACTCACAACATGCACACATGGCACTGTATGTGTCACACCATATAACACAACAAAGCTCCCTGAAATATGTATGCAATAAGTGAAGCATTTTTACTACATATTTGAGTATGCCTATGGCTCAGTGGGTAAGAGAGCTTACTGCTCTTTCAGAGGAGCCGGATTCAATTCCCAGCACCTGCGTATCTGCTCACAACTATGTGTAACTCCAGTTTTAGAGGATCCAGAACACTATTCTAACCAGCTTGGGCTCCTGACACATGTGGCACATATACATACACTCAGGGCCATACACATACAAAAAAATAAGTATTAAAAAAGAAACATAAGTTTAATTACAGAAAACAAAGACTTTTACAATTTCCTTACTATGATTTAACATTGTACACTAAATGTGTGTATCTTTGGACTGTATTATATTAGAATGTTATATTTTAAAAACTGCTATTTGAGTTGCTGACTTGAATTTCAAAAGAAATCATACAAGAACTTTGGCTTAGATTAGAACAGAATTTCTAATATTTTCTGAACTGGCCCTAAACATCTTTCTGGTGTTTTATTTTTGATTTGTGAGCCCAGCCTTTAACAGGTGAGCCGTCTCTCTAGCCCCTTCTGCTGTTTTATAGTATGCATTTATGCAAAGCATTCTCAGCACCGATGATTTTAAACAAAATACCAATCAGATGTGAAAAATAACAAAGATGTTCTATGCTCCACTGTATCAAATATTCAGCTATGACTGAATGCTATGCAAATATAAACAAATACATCCATCTTATTGGTGTGCAAATTTGCATCTTTAATAATGGTAATATATACATCATATATAATATATATAATTATATATACATAAAATTATATATCCTTTCCATCAAAATTAATATTTTTATGTTATATTATCAATGTTTGATGTATGTTTATTTTATATATCTGTATACCTGGAGTCACATGAAAATTTCGCAGGCAGGGGAGTCACAAGGAGGAAAACCTTAAGCAGCCCTGGTGTGGCCTATGCTAGAAAGGATGCTGGCAAGGTGACCTTGACCTGCTTGCTGTTCCCCTACACGCTATCTCAACCATGCACCCCTTCTTCCTCTGGGTGGGTGACCACAGCACTTCCAACACCTTTAAATGGCAGACTCCAAGGCCTCTGGGGTCTGCTAAGCTGTCTCATTACTTTTCCTCATCCATACCATAGCTTGGAGATTTTAGGACACTGAGAGGCGATCTTCAGTCTAGCTACTTTGACCATGTTGGGAGCATGCCAGATTGAGGGTAGGGGCTGGGGTGGTGGGTGGTGAGTGGTGGGTGGTGGGGTGGTGGGGGTGGGCAGAACCCAACAGTCCCACAGAGAAGAGCCAGAGTCTTACTTCAACTTTCCTTTCTCTGTCCTCCTTTCCCAAGTAGGACAGGTCTATCCTGTCCTTCAGAACTCCTCAAAGTGCTTGTTTGCAGTAAAGTAAGTGCTTCTCCAGGCCAGCACATAAATTAACACACTGCTTTCTTCACCAAGAAAGTCTTGCAACCAAACAAAACCTGCACCAGCAGAACAAACACTGCTAGTGATAAAGTTGATTTACATTTGGGAGCAGGCTTCTTATCAGGGAGGTGAACAGGTCTCAAGGGGCAAACCCATTTTGTCCTGACTTCCTACCCATTCTGTGGCTTGTGGCTAAAGTTTACGTCCTGCTTCCTGCTGGCTGTGGGCTTTGGGCTTTGGCTTTTGATGTTCAAAGCCAGCTTTTCAAGTTTATAAAGGCTTTCCCTCTCTGGCACTTTATCTTTGAGACTATTGTTTCTGCTATGAGTTAAAACTACCCTATTCAACAATTTGGTGCACTGCTTTGTTCGAGCCTCTATCTGTCCTTATCCTGAGAAGTTATTGTCTAGGAAATCATTAGGAGAGGCTGATGAAGAAG
>JAMJFZ010001395.1:1290000-1637500 GCA_026225945.1 Cricetomys ansorgei
CCACCACCTGGCTCTGTCTCATCAGTGCCCTTAAGACCCTCTCCCTTCATCCCTGATCTGCACTTCTACCCAGCCCCAGGGGGCCGTGTTCACTCAGGTCGGAACATGTGTGTCCTCCCTCATGCAGTGTGCAGAAAGCTCTGAGCCTTCAATTCCCATGATGGATCAGTGCTAGTCTAGGGTGCTCGATTTCTTTTTTAATTTTTGTATTATTTTATTACATTTATTTATTGTGTGTGGGGGGGGGGAGAGAGAGAGGGAGAGGGGGAGAGGGGGGGAAGAATACTAGTGTGCCAGTCAGAGCATACTGAGGATCACACTCAGGGTCCCAGATGTGGAGCTAAGGGCCTTCACCCACTGATCCATGTCACCTGTCTGCTCTAGCTCTTACTCTGCACGTCCAATGTAATTCTTCAAAAATTACCCCACTGCTTAACACTTGTCTCCTATCTCACAGAGTACTGAGGAATCACAAGCTATTTTACAGTAGATACAAAGGGGCTGAAATTTAAGTGATGGGTGCAACAGACCCTTGAATCACATTCAGTTGCCAGAATTATGTAATTTTTACAGCTTTACTGACATATTTCACCTGTTTAAAATATAGAGCTCAGGGGCTGGAGAGGTGACTAAGGATTTTAGAGTGTACATTGTGATGAGCCTAGTGGCACTCCTTTAGCCCCAGTCCTAGGGAGGTGAAAGCAGGTGGATCTCTGTGAGTTTGAGGCCAACATAGTCTTTATAGCAAATTCCAAGACATCCAGACCTACATAGTAGAGAGACCCTATCTCAACAAAAGAAAACAAACAAAGAGAGAGAGCATGTATTGTTCTTATAAAGGATGTGAATTTGGTTCACACAGCCCACATAGGGTAGCTGTAACCCAGCTACAAGGGATCCAACACCTTATGGCTTCCTGCAGATACCTGCACTCACATGACATACTTACACACAGATACACATGTATACATATAAAAAAAAATAAAAAATAACTCAAAACGTACCATTTAGTGGTTTTAAAATACACTCCTAAGATTGTACAACTGTCAACACTAGCTAATTCTAGAACATTTCCATCACCTCAAAAAAAAATTCCTCTTATTCTTTAGTGATTTTTCTCCCCTAAGTCTGGTAACTATTAACATACTTTCTGTCTCTATGAATTTTCTTATTTTGGACATTTCACACATGGGGACTCATACACTATATTGTCACTTATGACTTGCTTCTTTCATTTACCAAAATGTGTTCAAGGTTCGGCTCCAATGCAGCATGTGCCAGTGTTGTGCCCAGTGTTCGAAATCCCCCTCCTCAAGTACCACTAGGAGACCAGTTCTGATGCAAAAACAAGAAGCCTTTATTTGTAGCGAGACGGGAATCGGACTAATGCTCTTTCTCAATGCAGTGAGAGCCACGAGTGAGAGCCAGGAACTCCCGTTGAAGAGAGCTTTTATTGTGGTTACAGCAGAGTTTGGGGGAGGGGGTTCCAACCAGGCTGCTACAGGATTGGCTGACACTTGGCTAATGAAGGGTCGGCACAAGGGGATTGGTGGCCAGGGTCTGGGTCCCTCATGGGCCCTTCTCTTAAGCCAGGTGGGGCCTTATCTGAGGATACAGGATACATGATTCACCCCAACAGATACAGGATGCATGGTTTACCCCTGGCGGATGCAGGATACATGTTTCACCCTGGTCCCTGATTGGTGTTTGGCCAGGTGTTTCTGTCCCGGCAGAGCGCCGACGCTTAGTCCTCACCCTTAGCCGACTGAATCTCGGCTCAGTTTCCCACCCTGACCAGGGGCAGAAAACTCGCTCTGGGAGTGGCAGGAAAGCACGTGGAGGAAGATGGATGTCGGCTTCGTGGATAGGTGGTGGGCTCTGACCACTGCGACTGAGAACGAACAGACAAGACACAATAAAAAAGAGTTTCAGGAGCCTTCTGGTGGAAGTGATGCTCTCTTTAATGGCGGGTCTTCCCCTGCTTATATCTTTTTTCCCAGAGGGGGCAGGCTCCCCATACTCAGGGAGAGTCTTATCTGCATGTGGGGCACCTGGCCTCATGGTCTTCGTAGAGACAAAGACAAAGAGGAAGGCACTTTGTCAGTGAACAGACCCATCCCTGGGTTCCCAGCTACAGTGGAGATCAGCACCAACCAAGCAATATTCCTTTTGCTTCTGTGAAGCAGGGAATATTTAATATTTAGCTAGGATCTCTCCAGGGCCAAAAGAGAAGGAGTTGCTGGACGTCGCTCACCTTGGTAGTGGTGGGGGGTACCTCCTAGCTGCTTTGACTGCTCTTCAGCCCCAGAGGTCCCGCAGCCAGGGGCTTTTTGTGGTTTTTCCAGGAACTGCAGGGGTGTGTGTGGGGAGAGGGAGGTATCTGGAGTTCAGGTCCTCATGGTCCTTCTAAGATGGAGGCCTTTCTTTCAAAATGTGTAAGGACAGAACCAAAGTAGCCAAACTTTAGCCAGGCTTTTAAAGATCTCTGAAAAGTATAGGCCCAAATTTCTTGTTCCCAGAAAAGGAACAACTAGTTCTCAGAAAAACCACAAAGTATGGGCCATTGCCCAACAGCCCCAGGCTGGGAATTTCCCCACCCTATACCCCTTGCCAAATACTTAGAAAGTCCCACCCAATCAGATTATGGAATCAGATTATGCTTTATACTCTGTTACTTAAGCCACTTGTAAAAAACTCTATAAAAACGGTATGACATTGTGCTCCTGGGTCGCTCTCCTATTCTGACTTACAGGATACGTGAGAGCTGACCCCAACGCGTTGGTTAATAAACCTTTTGCTTTTGCATCGATGTCGAGTCCTGGTGATTCTCCGAGAGTCTCTTTCCTCCAGCCCCTTACAGATGGAGTCGTTCAGGCCTAACGCAGGGATGTTATTCCTTTTACCAGTCAAATAATATTCCACTGTATGGATATACCATATTTTGTTCAGTGTTTACGAAAGCATCATTGTCAGTACCTAAACTATACTTGATTTAGAAATTGTGTTAATTAGGATAAGTTTTGTCTTTAACTTTTAAGGGAGTTAAACCTTCTAGCAAGATGAAGGAGAGAAAGGAAAGAAAACATTTTAAGGGGAAAACAAGAAATTTCTGGATCTTTCCTTTTTTTTTTTTTTCCAGAAAAACAGAATTCTATGCAAATGTGCATGTGTCTCTGTACACTTTCCTAAGGCCATAGTACACAGCACTGTAGTGACTGGGTCCAAAGTTCCCAGGGAATAAGAGAAGAGTGAAGAGCAAAGGAAGTGGTCATCTTGCTCCTTAGCCCTTCTCTCCCTGGGCCTTCTCCTTGCCTCCACTCTGCCGGCCTGCCCTTCGGTGTGCTTGTGGTGGTCTGTCTGGAGGTCAGTCCAGCAGGCAGTTATGGAGAGCCTCGGAAGAGGTTAGCAGTTAGGCTTAATTATAAAGAAATAAGATTTCTCTGGGGTTGCTGTGGGCGAGGGAAGCAGATATGATCAGTCAAAGTGCTTCGAGAGCCTTGGAAGGCAGCTCCTCTGCAATACAGGGCTGGCCTTTATTGTCACTGCTGTTAATAAGCCAGATGTTCTCAAAGCATTCCTCCAACCGGTGACAGGGCTTGGAAAATTGCTACCCCTTTATTGGTTGCTGAAACCAAATAAAAATCAAATTAAAGTTTAATTCACCTCATAATTTTCTTCATGGCAGCTCTGCTTGGCAGCCTTGAGGCATAGCCAACCTCCTCCTCCTCCACAGCATCCATCACCCTCAGCTGAAGCCCCCAGAGACCAGCCACTCCTTTTACCTCTGCCAGAGGTCCTCTGTGGGAGCAGTCTGCAGCTGCAAAGGGAGTTGCAGCTCCAGCTAAGATAAAAGGACATTGGAAGCTGTTGGAAGATGCCAGAAAGGACTTTTCTTCTTCTCCTCTCCTCTGGAGTCTCCATGGTGACTGGGCAGGGGGGAGGGGCTGACAGCTATCCCAGCTATGTGACTGGGGCACTCCTGTATTAAGCGTCCCAAGGGGTCCTAACTATGCATGCAGTGAGGGCTGCAGCCACATCAGCCACGTCCCCTCTTGCACCCAGCCATTCAGACAGTGCCTGTGATAATGAGAGTCAATTAGTAATTAGTATCTCTTGCATTCATAGAGAGATTTTCCTAGTTAGTGAATGAACGAAGAGTGAAAGAATGAGTCATCTCCTAGGTGTCTCCTTTTAACATAATCTGTATGTTAATCTTTCTTTCACAGGCTTATCTCCTTTGCTCTTCCTTCTTTCCCTTTCCTTGACATACAAATATCCAAGACTTCAGGGTACCACTCCAGCCCTAACAGACTACTCCACTTGTGTTGTGAGTTAGCAGCCTGCTAACTCACATAGAGGAACCAAGAAAATTCCTCAAGGTCAAGAACTGCTTCATAAAAAGCCACTGAGGCACACCAAAAGGGCAGATGTAACCGCAATCCTCCTTCACAGTCAGCCCCTTTCATCCACACGTTTACAGCCCAGCCTGCAAAATGGACTAGACATGCCAAGGAAGTGTAAATCCCACTGGTGGAGAATAACACCATCACCACAACTGAGACAAATTTGAAGCATGTTTTAATTAAGTTTAAATACTAGCCAGGAAGATGGACTCTGTCTAGGACCATTCTGAGGTTCTCATGGAGTGTTCCTACCACACTGAAGTTCTCACAGAATGGTACTGAGTCACACGAAACAGATGTTTATAAAGGCAGATCCCATAAGGCTACATACTTATCACCAGGTCCAATCAGGGGCAAGCATACATCCTGACGTAATTTCTGTCTGGGTTATCTCCCTCCTACAATTAACTAAGTGTATCCAGGGCATTCGGAGCACATCCGGTGCATTTGGATTAACCAAATGGAATCTACATGGCTCCCACCCATTCCAGGAGGTTATCTGTCGCTGGACAAGTGGGATTACAGGATTCTGTCTTTCTGTAGCTCACATGAACAGCCCCACCAAACATTCCAGGAATGCTTTCTATTTTGTAGATATCTTAGGCACAGTAATTAAAATTTTAAAACATAACTTTTACTCTTACAGAAGATGGGACCAAAGGTTGGTGTGAGTGACTGCAGGCTGGCTGGGGTCGGGGTGGGGTTGATGGGGGATTGATGGGGTGGGAAATCGACATCTTACACCCAAGCAAGAGATGCAATAGAGACACAAAGTACTGAGAGGAGCTCTCTTGGTTTCAAAGCTTTAAGCCTTCCCAATTCCAGTCCTTGAAAAAGAACAGAGACCACCTGTGTCAACACCAAGATAAGAGGGACCCAGAAGAGAAAGGTAAAACGGCTTAGTGTTTAATCACCCCTGGTCTTGTGACGCTAGCCCCAAGGTTGCTTAACGTGCAGGAGGGCAGAAGCACAATCCCACCCCTACCCCGTTACCCCAAATGTGCTCCTTGCCCCATCCCTTGCGGTTCTAGTCACCAGGTCCGGCAGCACCAACCAATTATTTGGGAAAATCCTGGAACACCAAAGCATGCAACTCCTGGCTAGTGGTTTTTCCGTATATAAAGTACACTCCCCGTGAGCGGGGGCTCTTGCCGCTCCTGCTGTGTCAGGGAGCCATGCACCCTGGCTGGAGCCTCAGTAAAGAGACCCCGGGTGCTTTGCATCAGGTCAGACTCCTTGGTGGTCTTTGGGGATCCGAACGTGTGCACAATAGTACAAAGAAAACCAGGAAGTGCTCCACAGAGGACATGACAAGAGAGATGCAAGCAAGAATTGTCCCCATCTAGGTGCGGTAGCATGAATACTAGATCAGAAGGGAACTGGGGCGAAGAGGATGGAGGCAAGGTGAAATATGAGAGATTGCTTCCCTTCTGCCAATGCTCACAAGCAAACCAGGCATTGCCTCTCCTAACTGTGTTTTTAAAGACACCCCTAAACTTTAATGCACAGAGCCATGCTGATCTTTGTACTTGTTAGTGGGAGTTTTGCTCGTTACTTATTTGATTCCTCTACGGGGATCAAATCCAGGACCCTGACCATGCAAAGCGCGCACTCTACCACACCACAGTGAGCTGCATTTTTTTTTTAAATAGGAGGTTTTTTTTCTTTAAGGACATAGAGTCTTTGTCATGGCATATTTCTTGGTATAACATTAAAGAAGGAGCAAAGGATCTTTATCATTGCCCAGAAACATCTTTACCTCTCTGTATAAAGTATAGTGTGGTCCTTGAGCCTGTGTCTACTATTTGTATCTGTCTACTATTTCCCCTGTCATAGAAGTGGCAGAGTCACACATTCTGACTTGAGTTTGTGAGCTAGGAAATCTTTCTGGCCATTCTGGAGAGTTTTCAGTGTGCTGCAGACAGAGACACACACTTTCCAGAGCCCCTTCTGCCTCCCATGTCTGGTGGGAGCCGGCAAGAGATGCCAGCAGGCCCTGATGCCGAGGGTGGGGTGAGGGAGATTTGTTCCACAGGTGGCCCAGAACACACACGCAGGCTCTGTGTCCCCTGGACACTGCTCTCATTTTCTCTTCCACTCCTTCAACTTTTTGTCTTTTGCTTTGTTTTGTTTTAAGTTAGCAGTTTCTGGACAATCAGGCTTACTCCAAGGTTGTGCATGGAAAAATAGGGGAGGGGCGTGCTGAGTGCAAGAAGAGGTGTGGGTGGGAGGAGAGAGGGGAGGAAGAATACCAAGAAAGTGGAGAAGCAGCAAGTGTGGGGGGTTTGTTTTTCTATTTTGTCTTTCAAATGAGATAAGAGGGCCACTGCAATGGCTCAATGGGTAGAGGTGCCTGCCACCAAGCCTGAAGACCTGAGTTTCCTCCCAGGATCCATATGGTGGAAGGAGAGCACTGACTCCTGGGAGTTGTCTTCTCCAGCACAGCAAATACAAAAATTTAGATACAATAATTTTTTTAAAGATAAGACAATAGTAGCACTGCTTTCCTGGAGTTGTGAGGCTTAGGGCATGGGACCTTTGCTCACATTGCCTCCACTAGCAACTGTGACTCCTCAGGGACTTCACGTCCTCAGTTCCCCTCAGAGGTCATCTTACGACAGGGCTGTCTCCCGGTGTAAAAGCCACAGCCTTCCCTTGTCCTCTAATTATTTGTCCTCCTCTGTTTTTCTTTATGGCAATTATTAGCACCCATAACATTCATCACTTATGTTTCTGTTTTTTCTTTCGGCCGTGGGACTTCATCCGCTGTATCCGAGCATCTGACGCATAGTAAGTTCTTAGTGAGGAGCGAGAGTGAGCAAACAATGGCACAGGCAGAACAGAGATAAACAGACACTTGTGCCCCTTAGGCTAGCCACACTATCAAACATTATAACCAATAACCTCGTGCTGGGAGTAGGGAAAGATGAAGTTGTGCTGCCAGCAGGAGGGACTTGCCTTCGGGGAAAGACATTTCAGTTCTGACAGCTTCCTGGACCCCCTTGCAGAAGAGACTGGAGGAACCCAGACAACAGTGGGCATGATGGGTTGGACCACACCTTGACCAGGACTGCTTACTAATGCCTTTTGCTTGCCCTCTATTTCCACCTAAGATTCATGCCGGGACCCCAGAAGATGGGCTTGGGGGTCCCTGGACTCCTTTTTATTCCTGATGTGGCTACACTGAATGAATCACATCTACGTTTTCTGTTTTCATCTCCTTTTTCTGCTTCCACCATTAGAAGCCATTGGCTGAACCTGTCTTGTTGGTCATTAGGCTTGGCTACAAGCACCCTTACCCACTGAGACATTATCAACCAGAAAATACATTCTTAAGAGCTATCAACACACAAGGGGTAACTAATGACAAAAAGGTGGTAGAGTTGGGTACGAGAATCACCCCACAAAGACCACCGAGACCATGTGTACAAGAATCAAGAGCACTTTATTGTGTAGAGCAAACCTGCACGCAGGGGTCAACCACTTTACAAAATGGCGACCACCAAATACAGATGTATGGACCTTTTAAAGGAAACAGGCAGTAAGTAAGGGAATCTCCTCTGATTGGTCAGGACCTGAATACTGGATTGGCTGGTCATACCTTGGATGGAAGCAGAGGGCTTCTGGGAAAAGAGAGGACTTTATGGGTAAGTGGAGAGCCCAGGTCAGTGCCACCCACCACTAGGGGAAGCTGGTCCTCACATTAGTCCGTAGTTTTTCTTTACAAAGTTTTAACTATCTTCCTGCTTGTTTTCAAATAACAGAATAACACATAATAAGCTCTTGTTTTTATTTTGTGAACACCCAGCAAAAACATAACGTCCTTTGGAAGGAGCTTGTGGTTTGGGTTGCATTTTGGGGTTCCTTGCAAAAGAAGAGAAATTCTTCACAGGCAGGAGGCAACTTCTTCAAACATCTCAATATTTACCCGGAGACACAGTCAATGATGTAGTGAGTGGCTGTAGAGGAATTCCCTGTATCCTGTCCACGGTCAAAGCCACTCTGGAAACATGACAAATGTGTAGGGAAATTGGCAAATGTTCTTGGTAATTTTAATCACTAGTGCTCTGGTGCGCACTGGCTGTCAAAAGTCTCACACCCCGACACAGCTTTCCTTATCCCCCTGAACATTCCATTCCACTTACCCCGGGGCCCCAGTCCCCTCTCAGCAGGGCGTCTCTCCCACTGGTCTCCTTTTCCTTTGGCTCACTTTCCTGGAGAAGCAGTAGTGCTGCTAGCTGTCTGTTTTTAATTAGCTGTAAGGTGGAAGGTGTGAGGGGAGAAAGGTTAGTGTTAAGCACTGTGCAGCTTGGGGTCCATTAGGATGGCTGGCCTCCAGCAAGAGACAAGCAAGCTTTCAGAGAAAGTGCCGACTGGGGACTTTGTAGTGGGGCTTTTATAAACTGCCCCACAGCTCCCTGAAAGAAAGAGGGAGGGGACGCTCTCATGCTGGCCTCTCCCAGAAGGCTGTTTTGGGGATGACTAATACAATTACCCCTTTGGAATTTAGCTTAAGAGATGAAAGAAACAGACTAGAGGTAACAGTTGGAGCTCCCACCCCCACCACCCCTCTCCGGCTTTAACAGTTGGATAGGGGACTTGGGGGAGGGGAGGGGAGGGAGGAGAAAGAGAAAGGGCACCTATGCTGCAGAGGGCAGTCAGCTGATGTGAGGGATGCCGGCCTGAGGGCAAGATTTGGTGTGAGTTTTGAATCTGGGTTTACCGCTGTGGTAATAAATGCCTATGAGATGGAGGCTGGGTTGCAAGCATTTGGCTCTAGAGGAAAGGAAGCAAAGCCAGTGAGCTGCAGTGGCTTGGGTAGTCCTAACAGGATAACTGAGAGAAGCCACCCAAATATGCCCAGCTGGATGGTCTGTTCCTGGTATGCCACGGTTTAGGTTGTGCTGTGTCTCCCAGGTTGCATCCACCCAGTGCTTTTGGCCATGCTCATCACTAGGAGGCCAAAGGAAGGAGATTTTATGTAAGTCTTTCCATCAGCCCATTCTGTGGCTCCCTTTAACCTTCCTCAGCTCTGGGCCACGGAGGCCATGGAGGAACACTGAGCTGACCCCCCCCCCCCCAATTGAGACCTCTTCAGATCTTAGAAACCTAAGAAACCACCACAACCAAGAGGAGCTGAGGAGATGCAACAACAAAATATCGCATGCTGGCATAGGAACCTGCACAGAAGAAAGCTATTTGGGGAAAACAGGAAGTCCAAATAGAGCATAGATAGAGTATGGACTTGCATTAGTAAAAATGTATCGGAACTGGATCACTAATTGTGACAAACGTAAATGTCAGTTATAGGGGAAGTGAGCAGGCAATGGAAACAGTACTGCCTTCAGTCATTTTCTATCAGTCTAAAAGATCCCGAAATAAACTGTCAGAAATGTGCCGTATTGAGAGCATAGACTCTAAAATAAGGACTGTCTTTCTGGAAGGGCCACATTAGGAAATATTCATAACCTATCTATTTCTGTGTAAACTCTGTATGTAAAAAAGTAACTTTCTACAGTAAACATTAAACATTTTTGTAAGCAAAAATATTCAAAAATTGTATTCATAGTAAGGACATAGAGACGTGTCACCTTTGCTGGGTGTAGCTCCCATATTTTACAGGCTACTATGTAACCCAAAACACGCAGGGTAACAGCAAGCACTGCGCCATTTTAGATAACTGTGCATTCTTGCATTTCAGCACTGGCTGAGAGTCTCCAACCCCTACAGACACTGAAGGATGCTGTCATTAAAATACTGTGTGCTTTAATAGATACCTCAGTGGGTATAAGCACTTGCCCCCAAGCCAGACAACCTGAGCTGGATCCCTGGGACCCACACAAGCTAGACGGAGAGACCGAGAGGTCCAGTTTCCATCAGCTGCCTTCTGACCTCCATACGCATGCTGTAGGATGCCCATGTTGTGAGTGTGTAATCTCTCTCTCCCTTCCCCCATCCCCTACAAACACACTAAATGTGATTAAAAAAAATGTTTTAAAATTTATAATTGTACTTTATTTGCAAGGAGAGGCAAGATTGAGAAGCCATTTTGCTGAAGTCTTATTGCGGAACAAGGATTACTGCAGGTACTTTTATGTCTGCTGAACTTATCGTCCTCCCATACAATCTAGGAGCAGGCACTGTGTTCCACTGTTCTAGGGATGGAGGTGTTGAAGCACTATCAATATACTCACAGATACCAGTTAACGTCAGGGCTAGAGCAGAACCTAGGCCATCCAGTCTCCAGAGTCTATGGTCTGAACTTCTGTGCCAACTGCCTCCTGAAAGCTGAGTAACAGCCCGCAGGTGAAGTGGTCATTTGGTAGCCAAGACCTCAGAAAATGTCTCTATGGTATAAATTTAAGGTCTTTGGCATTTGGGATGTTGAATTGAATCAGTGGCCCAGGAAAGGGCCTACCTAGTGTCTGCACTATATATATCCTATACCCCTGGATAGAGTTCAGTAGAAACTGTCTCACTCTGTTTGGATTGCTATAACAAAACACTCTAGGCTAAAGATTTTATTCTCACAGTTCTAGAGGCCACGAGGTTCAAGATGAAGGCACTGGCAGATCTGGTGTCTGGTGAGGGCAGATGTCTGCCTTCTTGCTGTGTCCTCACATGGTGGAAAGCAGAGAAAAAGAGGCAAGCCTTCTTAGATTCCTTTCTATAAGAGCACTAATCTTTTTCCTGAAGGCTCTGCTCTCATGACTTCCCAAAGTCCTCACTAATACCATACACTGGGAGTTAGGGTTTCATCACATAAGCGGACAGAGCACAAATGTCTATAACATTTGCTTCCCCATCCCACATTCACACCTTCCTTACGTGGAAAATACGCTTGTATACCATTCCAATAAGTGATTTCAATATCACCTTTATAGTCCTATGTCTCATCTAAATATCATTTTAATCACGTGTATGGGTCAGGTTTGTGATGCAATTCATTCTGAGACAAAATTCTTAGCTGTGAACATGTGAAACCAAACAAGCTGGTGCTTCTAAAACAATCTTTGAACGAGCTGGCGATAGACTATCATTATGAAGGTGACAACTCTGGGTGATTTTTTTTTAAAAAGCTGATTACTCCTAAATGAGTCAGACCTGCCCAGGCAAATTCTATGAGAGTTCGAGGCTCTAGAACAATCCGCTTCTGCTCAGTGATCTGCCCTCTGAGCCCTCTGAGCCCTCTCATGTGGCAACCCTCTCAGAAGAGCTGTCCAGTGGATGCTTTGGAGGCTCCTGCTCTGTAGAGACTAGAGTGTAGCCTTGATGGCCTCTGAATCATTTCGGGGTCTTCCTTCCCTCCTTTAAGGATAGCATCGCCACAGCCTTGCTTTGTTCCGTTTTACTCTGGTTATTTCCCTCGGTCCCTTCTGGCACTCCTGTTGGTATAATCCCACCTCTCTGTTGACTTCTGTGAATCATCTATGCTAATCTTTTCACTAAATGGCTAGTCTGACTACTCTTAATGTTCTCTTCTCAGTGTATTTTCCCACTTTGTGTGTGTGCGTGTGTGTGTGTGTGCGCGTGTGCGTGTGTGTGCGTGTGTGCGTGTATTTGGACAGCTGGTGTGTGTGTGTGTGTGTGCGTGTGCGTGTGTGTGTATTTGGACAGCTGGTGTGTGTGTGTGCGTGTGCGTGTGTGTGTGTGTGTGTGTGTGTGCGCGCGTGTGTGTATCTGGACAGCCGGTTACTTCCGTATCTTTTCTGGTTCCTTTTGCTTAACAGTTCTGTGCTCAGGTCGTTTGTATCCCCCTGCCTTTTACCGTAGGTACTGAGAAGAGACCACGCTCTACTCCAACACTGCGCTTAGCCATCTGCCCAGCTAAATGTCTAGCTGCTTCCTTCACAATTCTACCTTCTACCTGACATCAGAATGTGAGCAAAATTCAGTCAAGTTCTTTGCCACTTTGTGCCAGAGATGTCCTTTCTTCCACTGTCCAATAACACACGCCATTCCTTTGAAACATGAGAATGGGGACATGGCTTTAACACATGAGATTTTGAAGTTGCACTTTGTAGTTGTATACCTACTGCGACAGCTCCCCAAACAGGACAAGGAGATATCTTCATTGGTGTGATCCCTGCCAGACCTCAGCAGAGGGAACCAACCAGCACAGCAAGTGGCAACTGGACAGTAACGTCCTGAGCATCCCAGCTCAGGTGTTCTATTGGTATAGAACTCTTCAGGAGTTCTACTGATAGCACATGCAGGTCATTAGCAGGCAAACATCCCCGCATAAATCCAACACCTACAAACAATACAAAACACCAAGACCTAGATAGTCCTTTTTCCAACAGTGTACAATCATTTTATACATAACTAAAAATAAACTTCAAAACATTTCCCCATTTCCGTATAAGACAAAAAGAAAGCTTTATCTCTACAACACAGTTTAACACTATACCGGAAAAACCATTTCAAAGAGAAACAATTATGAGGTTTCTAATTCAAATGACCAAATGATACCAAACATATATCAAATCCTTCACAACATCTTTGGACAGTAGCAAAACATTATCAATATCCAATTATCTGGAATTCATTCCCAATCATTTGGGCTCCTCCAAAGGGCTTGAACGTGGCTCTGCCCTATGCAGAACACACAAGTTTGTCCTCCTAAAAAGCCCAGCGCCCCTAGTGGTAAAGGCATTAACCTCTCCTTGGTTTAATGTCAAGTACTCGCTTTCCCAGAAATCCTTGTTGCTGTGTAACATTTAATGAGCCAATTCAATGCCTGGGTTCTGACCAATCAGAGAGATCCCCTGCTCCCTTAAAAAACCCAGGTAGGGAGCTCTCTTCTGGTTAGCCATCTTGCGTGGTGCTAGATGGCACTGGTTTGCTCTGCAGAATAAAGGCGCCTTGCTTTGCATCAGAACTGGTGGTCTCCTGGTGGTACTTGAGGAGGGTGGTTTCTACAGCTGGGCACAACACTCCAGGTTCTGGCTGGCTCCACTCCACTGCTGCTGCTGATCTTGGTGGTCATCCCAAGGTACTGCCATCTTTAGAATGCTGCTGGGGTCCCTTGCTGCAACTGGGCTGCAATAGCCTCTCCTGAGCTCACTTCATTGTGCCAGCCCTCAACTTCTTTACATGATCCTTTTGATTTGGGCCTTCAACTGCCCTTTGAGGCTGCACCTTCATCAATGGCCTCTCATAGTGCCAGGCCTCAGCTGCTCTCCATGACCCCTTCATGCCTTCAATACTAGCACCACCTGGGTAACTCTTACAGTACCAAGTTCGGCTTGCCAGCAGGTGATACAACTTTAGCCAATTCTGGAAAACAGTTTCTATGTGCTGACCCTTAGGAAACACTTTCCAGATTTTAAGATGGAGTCTGGTTTGCTGGAAAAATAACTGGTCACTTTGTTTGCAGAAAGGGTCCCCTCATAGGATGGAGTTCTCATCACCATCACCAGTATCTAGACTGCTTGTCTTTCACTTAGTCTGGTTTGCAGAAAAAAACTGGTCAGTTTAACTAAGCAGCTTTTGGCTCCAAGCATTGGCTTCCACAACAGCAGGGGGTCCTGGGACTGTAGGAAGAATCTCCAGTTGAAACATTCTGGCTATTTGGTGTTCTTTTCACCACCACTACAGGTAAACATATACTTTTCTTCATAGTCCTCAAACACAAGACCTGCTTTGGCTACACACACACACACATGCCATTGACAAATTCAGTTTATGGAACAGTACACTCTGATTCTGTTTCCAGTGCCCTGGCTGTCACCAGCAGCATGAGAGAAAATCAGTTCCATGATCAAAATCTTGCTTCTTTCCTGCTCCCCGCTGAATTTTTTGTTTTCACCTTGAAAATGTCTTTCTCTAAAGGCCTCTATTTTGTGGCTCTCGCTTTTGAGCCCTCTTTCTCACTTAATTTTCACAATTTTCTCTTCATAGAGGCTTATTTCCTTCCTCATTCTTGTCTTCCTTCAAGAGACTACTATTCATTATTTTTGCATACATAATCTCTGTCCTCTATGAGCTGCCTTGAGCATACTTTACCAGGCTCTGTGAGGTCTGAAGTTTCTTTCTTGTTCTTCCTTGTCTCCTCCATGTTGGATTAGCTAGTGTGATGTTTTGCCCCATGTTGGTACACCATTTGTAGTAGTTCATTGCTATGGCGGCTTATCAAGGAAGACAAGGAGGCATTATCACATGTGTAAGGCCTACCAGACCTCAGCAGAGGGAACCACCATCCTGTCCAGTGCCATACTGTACAGTGGAGCCATGAGAATCGCAGCTCAGGTGTTTTTATTGATACAGAACGCCTCAGATCTACTGATAGCATGTGAAGATCACTAGTAATCAAACAACCCCCAATAAATCCAACATCTTCAAATAATCCAAAACACCAAGGCCTAAATAGCCGTTTTCCCAACTGTGCACAATCATTTTATACAAACCTAAAACGTAACTAAAAATGAACTTCCACAACAGCAGCTTTGTATATAAACCACAGCACACTGGAGATACACAGGGATGCTCACAGGACCGTCTGGATGAGGAAGAACAAGACCCTTAACTTCCCAGTGGCAAAGAGGAGACAAGGGGGAGGTGGCAGATCAGAGATGCCCTTGGGAGTTCTGAGGCCTGCTTACAGATAGGACTAGGGAGTCTAAGAGCTATGTTGTAGAGCTTTGGATTGTATAAAAAGGATTGCCATCCGAATGCACTAAGCAAGAATGGTTTTTGATCTGGGTAAACAAGGACAGAGGTGTCGCCATAAACAGACATTTCATAAAAGTTGTTCGGGAACTGAAGTCATTCTATTGAGAAGGTTTCCTGCCACAGCTCAGCAGCAGCTGACCATTGGCCTTGTCTTCTCTTGTTCTAGATAGCTTGCTGCTTGGAACTTTTCTTCTCACAGTTTGTTTCTCTTTAGATTTTGCAATCTTACGACATGCATGACTTTACATCTCTATCCCGTGTTTCCTGTGTGTGTGCCTTAACTTCCACTCCTTGTTTACTGCTAACTGTCACTCTGAATCTGTACTTTGATTTTGGAAAGGGGAAGTCTCAACCATTTAGTTCATATCCATTGTCTCTGGGAGACAACATTCTCAGTGGTTGCACTGTATGTTGTCTGGTTCAGTCAGTTACAGACAAGGAGGCAAAGTCATATGATACATACAGTGCATGCTTGTTAGCAGAAATGCCTGTGGAAGGGCTGCTGGCCTGAGAGATGTTTCTGAAATTAAGTCAATGTGGAAATTGTAACCTTGTGAGGTTAATATTGATTGTCAATTTAATAGGATCTATAACCACATAGGAGACAAACCTTGGGGCTAACCCTTAAGGGAGTTTCTAGATTAGGCTAATTAAGGCGGTAAGACTGAACCCTAAAAAGTACAGCACCATTCCTTGGCCTTAAAACTAATCCTAAGGGCTGGAGAGATAGCTCAGCTGTTAAGAGCACTGACTGTTCTTCCAGAGTTCCTGAGTTCCATTCCCAGCAACCACACAATGGCTCACAATCATCTATAATGGGATCTAATGCCCTCTTCTGGCATGCAGGTATGCATGCAGACAGAATACTCATATATTAAATAAATACATAAAACATAAAAAAAAAATCCTAAAAGGAGACAGGAACATTTCTTTGCTTTGGGTCCTAGACTGCACATAAAGAAAGACGCTAGCTGGATAGGAGCATCTATCACTCTCTGCTTCCTAGCTGTAGACACAGTGTGACCATCTGCCTCAGACTCCTGCCACCATTACTTCCTCATTATGATGTGTTGTGAGCCTTCCTTCCTTAAGTCGGTTTTGCCAGAGTGTTTTTTCTAGCCACAGGAAAATTAACTAAGATAAACCCTTTCTAGTCTGGGTTACTCTAAGAGGTGTCAGTTAAAGGAAATGAGATGGATGCAAGCCAAGGATGCAAAGCTAAATGGAGAAGTTTAAGGTACATGGAAGTGGGTAGCATGTAGTTGATTCTGGGTAAAATGCTGTGTATTCTTTTGTCTAAATTCAATCACTGGTCCTAGTCCTGGAGCCCTGGGGCATTTCTGCCTCCATACAATCTACTCTTAAGACTAGAACCAGAAGGCTTCAGCCTCAGCCTCGGTACAATCTAGACTGTTTAAGCCTCCGTGCAATCTAGTCAACCTCTGAGACTTACTGCTGACTAAACCACTCCGACTAGCTCCTTCTGAACTCCACTCTTCTGGTTCAACTCATCCGCTGTTCTGACTCAAACTCTTCTTCAAGTTGTCTGGTTAAAACTGATCTTCTGACTTGGGTTACTGTTTCTGACTGAGCTTTTCTGATTTGGCAGACTCTGGCTGATTCTCTGACTGCCTCAGATTGAACTGCTCTGCTCAGCTTCAAACTGACTCACTCTTCCTGTCTGATACTGACTTCTGTCCAGTTGCCTCTGTGTCTCTACGTCTCTCTCTGAGCTCTCATTGCTCCATACTGTCTCAGTCAGCCTCTCTGCTCCTCAGTCAGAATGCTTCATTGTCTCTGTGTCTTGTCCCTGATCTGGCTATTTCAGATTGCTTGCCTCATACTACTTGATGTAACTGACCCTGTAATTCACTCTGCTAACTCTTCCTCTGATTAGTCACTTTGCCTGTCCTTCACTGACTCATCTCAGACTCACTTATGTGGCACTGACTCTTTCTGAGCTCCTGTGTCTGCTTCCACACTCTGCCTTAGAGATTAAAGACATGAACCTTCTGAATGCTGGGATTAAATGTGTTTGGTACCACTGCTTTCTGAATACTGGGATTAAAGATATGTACCAATATTCATAACATTCTTTCTATATCCTATCCAGGCCATACAAGCCTCTAAATGTGATCCCTTCACATAGAACCTGGAATATAGACCCTTTCTAGCTTTCACACAGGCCTATTCCTTTACAGTGGCATTCCTTTACAGGACATACTCAGAGGAAATTGGAAATTCATACCTGGAATCCAAGTGCTATCAGCTCTGGGGGAGAAATGCACAGAAGAGCATCAGAATGGTCATGGGTCATAAGTGATATCTCTGGAAATGAAATTAGACTGATTTTTTGTGTTTTTCCACAGTGGCCCACAGAATTCTTCCAAAAACTGGCTACCAATTCACTGTATCAACACTGTATCTCCGTTTCTCTCTATATATTCTAACAGCAATGTTTTCCTGTTCTTCTCTAAGGCACCAGAACACCAGGACCCTGTCTGGTAGTGTCCATTGAACCCCACAGATCCAATTGAGACAAACATTGCAGCAACGTTCATGGACATGTTTTCCTGTTGAGTGTCCCTCAATTATAAACTGATGGACAGATGGTATTCTAGGATGCTGTCTCAGGAGATTATGAAAGCAATGAATCCAAAGCTGAAAAAACACATACAAGTTTGCAAATGAGTATGAACTCTTTTTCTCTTCCCTTCTTCCAGCTGGTCCCTCCTCTAAGAGGGTATAAAGTCAATAAGATCTGGATTCCCCACCCCTAGTCAATCCATAAGCTGTTTTGCAGCATATTGCATGACTATTAGCAGTTCTTGATCAATGCCCACTCAGTTTGGAAGGCATTTTCTTTTCCTCACACCAGTCCAGGAATGACTGTTAGTAGCCAAATGTGTCTCTGTTTTAAGAGCAGATCCAATTAGTACAAACCATCCATACTCATTAGATCATCTAAGTACCCAGTCTCAGACATTTACTGAAGTGGGGCTGTGCTGGTTAGTTTTCTGACAACTTGACACAAGCTAGAATCATCTGAAAGGAGGGAACCTCAACTGAGAAAATTCCTCTATAAGATCCAGCTGTAGGGCATTTTCTTAGTGATTGATGGGAGAGTTCCCAGCCCATTGTGGGTGGTGCTGTCACTGGGTTGATGGTCCAGAGTTCTATAAGAAAGCAGGCTGAGCAAGCCATGAGGAGTAAGCTAGTAAGCAGCATCCCTCCATGGCCTCTGCATCAGCTCCCTCATCCAGATTCCCACCCTGTTTGAGTTCCTATCCTGACTTCCTTCAGTGGAAGCGTAAGCTGAATAAACTCTTTCCTCCCAACTTGCTTTTAGTCCTGGTGTTTCATCACAACAGGAGCATAGCGCTGGGTGCTCATGCAGGACTGCACAAGCTCTAGCTTTTTCTTCCCTGTACCTACTGACTGCATATGCATCAGGTATCTCTTCTACTCTAGCAACCCCTTATAAATGTTATCTTTCATAAATAACAAGACGATTTGCATTTAATTTGAATATCAGCCAAACACAAGCTGGCTAAAGCTACATCCTGCATGGCTTGGTCCTAGTAACCTGACTAGGGTGTCAAGGGAATGAGGGAATGACAGTCACACGTACAAAAAAGTTGGGATTGGGTGGGTTTTGCTCACTCTGATGGAGCAGCACCACTTACACAACAACAACCTGAAATCTTCAGCAATTTTATCATGTACAGCAGGGGGAGGGCTTAGGTAATCTCTCTAAGAGGTCTCTGCAGATGAGAAGTCTCAGAATGCAGTCATCCAGGAGGAGGAAGCTGTGTTGGCTAGTTTTTGCACACACTACCAACATTCCCACTTGGACCAGAAGAAGGCTTTGCTATTTCCATGAATCTTAGGCATGTAGATCCTTGGCATCACCGTGCAGGGCTTTATCTTCTCTTTATACATTCATTCAAGGCTTCCTTGACTCCCTACATGCTCATAATGTTCCCATATTGGGTCTATTATTGTTTTCGCTCCCTGTCGCCAGGTAACACATCCTTCCCATATTATCACATAGTTCCTGCAGGCTGTGATTCAGGCTGTATTGCTCTGGTTCAAGGTCTCTCATGAGAATGAAATGAGGTGGCATCACCGGGAGGCTCCTCTATGGCTGGATGATCCCCTTCCAAAGTGGCTCACTCACATGACTGGTAGTAGATGTCAGTCATTTTCTGAGTCATTGGCTGCTCTCTGTGTGTCTCCGCGCTGTTGCGTTAATGTCCTCACAGTGAGTGGGTGGCCCTCTCAGATCCCATGAACCTGAAGAGGAACCAGAAGCTTTTCATTCCATTGTCTGAAATCACAGTGTCACTTGAGTTACCTTCTATTGGCAATGCTGGCCAATCTCAACTCAGTGTAGAGGAGGACTGCCCAAGAGCATAAACTCCAGAAACTGAGGATCTCCAGGGACCACTTGGTTACTACATTCATATTTCTGGGCCAAAGTAAGACTTGTGGCCAATCTCATTGTCAGTGGATTGGCAATGTACAGCCCATCTACTGGAGAGGAACTGAAATAATTAGCCAGTGATCTACCATCTCCCAGAGTGGCTCATACTCTAAGTCTTTCTAACTTTAACACAACCCTAACTTAGGGGGAACTGTCTTCTTTCTTCTACTTCTCCAAGTTCTGGTCTCTGCCAGTAGCATATTTGCCCAAGTGGGCTTAGGGGACCACTTTCAGGAGTGCTATAGATATGAGAAACTAGAGTCCTCAGTTGAATGAAGAAGGTTAAACGTTACTGTTGTGAAAACTCTTAGGTCTTCTCTGGTAAACCAAGCTTTTGAAAAGACTACTTAAGTTAACTCTATCTGTGTAGGACACTGATAGCAGAACCTTGAGGTAGGTCCAGGAAGCTAGAAATGATCCAAGTCAGATTTTACTACTCCTAGTTAGGAACTGGTCAGGATCTTTGGGTCTAAGACAGGAAAAAGCAGCAAAAAACAAAACAAAAACAAAAAAACAAAAACAAAACAGGAAAACAATGGATGCATAAGGGTGTAGGTCTTGAAAGCCATCAGTAAGTTCAAAGCTTATATGCCATGCTGAGATCCTAGCACTTTAGTCAAGGTTGCCGAGGACCAGACAAACCCCCCACAGAGGACCTCAGTTCTGAGTGAGTTTCCTTTCTCAGAACCATATTTTCTTTGATTTCATCTGCTAGACCTCTGTGGTGCACATCCAGGACAGCCCAATCATATTTAACGAAAGACTGTGGTTGATATCATTGATGTTACAATACAAGGTTCTGTCTGCCACTAGTAGCTCAATTAGTGTTAATTAATCGTGAGCTATGGCCATTAACTTTAATATGTAGTTGCTTTTGATACTGACAAGATTCCAGAACCTGAGTTTTTTATCTACCTCAACAATCAAAACAGTTAACTTCACCAATGAAAGGAACCCGAACAAGCAAACCAAAGAAGGCTTAACAGTTTTTTGATACTCCTGTTGAAAGAAGGGGTTGGTTGCCCCTCTTGGTTCAGGAAAAGCTTCTTTTCTTTAATCAATGAATGCCATACTGGTTTGAAGCTGGCCTTTAGGAGAACTGACAGTTTCTGCTTTGGTCTTTTGGAGCCCTAAGCTGCCCCAAGAGAAAGCTGATTACCCTGATGAAAGTACCATGTGGGAGAGGCTTTGAGAGGGTGTGGAGAGAAAGGAGCCAGCTTAACCCAATCCCCCATTGTGGCTCCCAAGCTGCCAGATAGTGACAATGCTACTTTGGATTCTCCCAGCAGCTCAGTGAACGTCTGAATTCAACTAGTGACCTTCCTCAACTACAGCAAAAACCCACTGAGAAGTCCCAGAAACCCTGACCTACAAAAATAGAGATGAAATGAAACTGTGACTTTTAAAAAATGGAGGTAAATTCACCTAACATAAATGTGGTCATTTTAAGGCACATAATTCTCTGGCTTTTAGCACTTTCAAAATTTTGTGCAACCACCAGTTCTAATTCTCAAAACATTTTTTTTTGTTTTGTTTTTTAAATCAGCCCAAAAGGAAGCTTTAATCACATCTAACAGTCACTCTCTAGGTCCTTCTCCCTCAACTCCTGGAAACCACCAATCTGCTTTGTTGAAATTTGCCTAACCTGACATTTCATATAAATTGACTTTCTTGTATATGAGTTCTTTCATTTAACATGATTTTTTTTGAAGTTTGTCCATGCAGTAGCATGTTATCAGTATTTTCAGTGGGTGTGTTTTGAGTTTCTAACTTTCTGTGTTATATTTTATGCAACAGTAGATTCCCTAGAACACTTAGTTTGAGCCTTAAAGCTATAGATGTGTTTACCTGAAGCCACAGAGCTGGGCTCTTCAGGGAGCCTCTTCCACATGAGTGCACTCGCCCTGTGTTTTCATGTGACTTTCTCTTTTCAAAATTAGTACAAAGGATCCAGGAAGCATATGCAGGTGGGAGGTGGTCTCGCCTATCTATGAAGAACTAACTTCAAAGAAATAGCCAGATCTAAACCTGAAAGCCCCGTTTGGCTAAGCAATAGCTCACAGATTCCAGGTGTGCACTTTAGAAAACACAATGCTTATTTATGCATTGAAAATCACATTAGCATCTAAAGCCTTTCATGAAGCACTCAGAAAGTTTTAAGCAAGAGGCCTGTAATTACAAATGTCAGTATTGTTAAATAGCCTCTGATGGTCCACCAACTAATCTGGCCACTTCTGTCACTTTACAAAGAAGCCACATGGGAGAAGGTTCACCAGGAATGTTTGTTCACTATCGTACAACAAAGGAAATTAGAGAAGCCATATGTATGCTGTTCCACTTGGAACTTCACAGATTGGCTCTCCGTCTCCTACTCTCAACCTATTCGCCCAATTCAAGGAAGATAAAGGGGCATGACAGAAACTTTGGGGTGTAACATAGGGTAATATAGCTTGAGAGTTGGGATATTCTTGAGATCCTTGTGAAACAGCCAAGCAGTGGCTGCCCACTCAGGCTCCGATGAAGTCCGTTCTTGATGGCAATGTCCCACAATGCTCCCCACCAGTTCTCAGTGCTAAGCTGTCTACATCAGCTTTGGGCAGATATTCTTCAGACTCAACCCAGGGAGCCCCTGGTTGTTTAGGTTTGGAATATCCAGAGGGTGTATATTTACCAGCAAGGGACACTGTCGAACAGCAAAGTTTAGCAACTACTGGTTTAGATGAATGTGGGTTCAATTCAGAAGATCAAAACCACATGCCAGCATCCTCCGATGCTACCAACAGATACCACACTGATGATACACAGAGGAGTAGATAATAGTTTCCTGAGGGCTTCATAATAGTCTACCCTTTGATGATGAATGTAACAGAAGACAGACTGTATGCATGTAGCTGAAGCAAAAGCCGAAGTAAAGAGGTAGTTTATTGTAAGGACTCAAGGTTATCTCGTGGTACCTAAAGTCCAGAAGCAACAGACAAGAAGGGCGGAAAAATGTAGAATAAAAAAGTTCACTGTCAGAACCCAAGTGTCTGTCACTTTTTTTTTTAACTTTTGTTTGTCAGCATCTACTTTACTACGCACTCCTCTCTCCTTGCTTCCAATACAGTCTGGCTGGAACAGGCAGAATTTGCAAGCTTGTGCTCTTGCAGTAGACCTTGCTTGTGTTTGCTTTGGATATTATCCCCCCATCCCCTTCTTTCTGCAGTGACAGAGAATGAACCCAGGGTCTTGCACATACTACATGCACATACCTCTGTACTATATGCCTAGACCCATGAATTAATTTTTTCAGTGTAAATTGTGTTGTTTCATGTACAAATGCCAATTTTGGTCTATAAACATTTGATAGCATTGTGAGTTGGACTCACATGTGGTAACAACTGGCTGGAGCTAAATAATGCCACCACTTTGCATGGAACACAACTACTGTTCTCCAGTGTCTATTTTAGTCAGCTGGGGCTGCTCTTCTGTTTTGTTTTAATAGATGCTACAGTATAAGCACCATGAGAGCAGGAGGTTTCCATTAGATTTGCTCTCATATCCTGGAGGGTTCTGGTTCTCTGCTAGGAGTGGCTCTTGGAATTATTGGAAAGCTTAGAAAAGTACATTTTCCTTGCTACATCTCAGGGCCACTGAAATACTCTTCCCAGAAGTAGGGCTAAAGAGTCTGCATTCTTGAGAAAGCATCATGGGGGACTTTGAAGAATAATTTTTGATGATTAAAAAAAACAAACTAAGGCCTTTCCTAAACTTCTCTGCAATGACTAAAGAAGCAGAAAGAAGGCAATAGATTGAGGGAAAAGGATAAACTGAGAAAGGAAACACAAATTCTGAAGTTTTTAAAGCCAAGTATTTGGCTAAGTGCTAAGGTTAGCACTTAGCTTAGCACCTAAGGATGTATGATCTTTCTCTTGAAACATGCTTGTATGAGTAGAAAACATTCAATAAATATGAATAGTTTAGGCTAAAAATTAAATTAGCCTGGATTGGTTTGTGCAGGTTTGAGTTCAAGCCGCATCCTCCTCTAGGCTGGATACTGCTATGCAAACTGATAATCTTTCTTTACCTTCCTATTCTTCTTTGTTGTGCCATCTCTTCCTCCATTTTCCTTTTTCACCCTGGTCATTTACAACCCCATACTCTTTACCCAAGAGTCTTAGCCACCTCTGTATCTCTCTGCTCATCTGTCTTCACCATGTGGCCTGCTGTGAAGCGGCTTCTCTTCCACACTCCCTAGCTGCTTGCTCTTTCTGTTCAGCACACTCTGTAATACACACATTTTCTCATTCCTGTCTTGCAATGCTGGACTAAGTAAGGATTTGTTCACATCCCTCAGCAAACACTAAATGAGCACACAGAGTTTACATAACTTGACTGTGGTCACACAGGTATTACTGAACAAAGAAAAGCAATTTAACCCAAATTTAGGTGACTGCAAACATGAAGCTCTGGCTACTACTCCTGGCTAAGACTGGATGGTACCCTGGTTTTATCTTTTGTCTGAAACAACACAGACGAGAGAGGTAAAACATACCAAACAACAGTTTTGAGACACTAGAGGTAGTGATTAATCCTCAGTCAGTTTGACTGGATTTAATATCAACAGAAATATGCCTCAGGGTGTCTAAAGGTATTTCCAGAAAGATCTCACTGAGGTGGGAAGACCCAGCCTGTATGTGGGTGGTATTCCCACAGGCTAAAGGCCCAGACTGAATAAAAAAGAGAGAGGAGCTCACAGAAACGCTCATGTCTCTGCTTCCTGACTGCAGATGTAGTGTGACCTGTCACCTCACACGCCTGCCACTGTGCCTTGACCTGTCCACAATGGTCTTCACTCCTGAACTGTGGGTTAGGGAAGCCTTGCCTTCCTTAAAATGCTTTTGTCAGCTATTTTGTTATTACAGTGAGAAAAGCAAATAAAAGGCTAATGATACTGGAAAGATGAGAAATAAAATGAATGAGCTTTCCCATATTGCTATTTTAAGAAGCCTCCAGGCCTCCATGGCTCAGAGAAAGGAACTGAGGCAAGTGTGCTGATCTTCTGGAGTTAAAGTGACAGAATATTAAAGTATTTTTATTCACTGAAGTTCAAGGAAAAATGAGATATAATCTTCAAGATGCAAGCCTGGACCTCGAGAGGACTTCAGCCTGAGACTTGTAGCCAAAGATTCACACCAGATGTAGACATCTATCTGGGGCAAAAGCTGGTTTATTCCTTTGTCTAATTCAATCACTGGTCCTAGTCCTGGAGCCCTGGAACATTTTGGCCTCTGAACAATCTAGACCAATCCTAGAACTGGAAGGCTTTAGCTTCTATACAATCTAGAATATTTAAGCCTCCACTGTTGACTAAGCCACCCCAACTATCTCCTTCTGAACTCTGACTCTTCTGTTTTAGGGATTAAAGGCATCCACCACCACAGTCTCCTGAATATTGGGATCAAAGGTGTGTGCCACCATCCTTAACATTTTTTTCTACATTCCATTCAAACCACACTGGCCTCTAAATGTGATTCCTTCATAAGGCCCCTGGAATAGAGACCCTTCCTAGCTTTCACACAGGCCTATTCCTCTACAGAGATGAACTGAACTTAACTTATTCTAAACTGAATTCTGACTAGCTGCCTTCTCAATTGCCTCTTCTCCACATACCTCAATTCCTGTGTTGCAGAAGTTTACTTCCAGTTATGTTTAAAATGGTTGTTTTGTTGACCAGATGCCCATGGGTGCCTGTGGGAAGACTTAGTGCCTTTATGATGTCCAGGTGTCTGTGGTTTGGCTGGGAGCCTGCATGAAGCCTGGGCATCTGTGGGGATTCCCTAGTGCCCCAGGGGAGGTTCTGGTGCCTGCAGAGTGTTTGGGTGCCTGTGGAATGTCTGGGCGCCCATGGGAGGCTCTAGAATCTGTGGGAAACCCAGGTGCCTTCAGGATGTCCTGGTGCCTGCTAAATGTCCAGGTGTCTGCAGGATGTCTGGGTACCTGCAGGATTCCCTGGTGCCTGTGGGATGTCTGGGTGCCCATGGGATGCCTTGGTGGCTGCTGAATATCCGGGTACCTACATGTCTGGTTGTCTGGGGGATGACTGGGTGCCTGTGTGATATCCGTGCCTGCCAGATGTCTGGGCCTGCAAGATATCTGGCTTCCTGCTAGATGCCCAGATACTTGTGGGTAGCCCTGGTCCCTGCGGGATGTCAGGGAGCCTGTGGGATGCCCTCTACTTGGAGGATACCAAGGAGCTATTCAGTGCCCAGATTTGGGTGGTGGGGCCTAACTTCAGGTCAAACTCTTGTCATACTTCATCTCAGGCTAGTGTGGCCAGGTCAAAATCCACAATCAGTGCAGCCTTCTGACTCCAAAGACTATGTGAAGATAACAGGTGAAGCCTGTTATCTATGCTCCTGCCACACAAGCTTGACTTAATTTTTTTTTGTTCCTTTTTTGAGGGCACAGGGGTGGGAGTGTAGAACAGGGAGGAATGGGAGGAGGGTATTATTGAGATACATTGTATGAAATTCAAATTATTGATAAAAAGTATTATAAAATAATAAAATAAAAAATAGAAAAAAATGGTTGTTTTGTGCATTGTTGGGTGACAGCCTGCCTAAATCTTAGAGTTTCGTATAGCTTACATGTGTTGGCTTTATGTAAAAGATATTTGGCTGATTATGATCTGCACGTGATATCAATAGAACCTGGGGAGCTTAGGATTCAGTGAAAACCTCTGAAATGAGAGGTCAGGGCTCCACTGTCCAGGGTGGCGCTGGCCATGACAAGTGGTTCCCTCTGCTGAGGTCTGGCAGGATTTGCACCTGTGAGTGTGCCTCCTTATCTTCCTTGCTGAGTGACACAGCAGCGTTCTGCTATACTCTGCTTCTGATTCTCTTGCTTCTCACTCTGAACTCTGCCTTCTTTCTCTGCTTGTCTGCTTCCACCTCTGCTTCTGCCTTGCTGCTTCTTCTGCTTCCTCTCTCAGCCCTCTGCGTATACTGATTGCTTCCTTTATATCCCAAGAGTTGGGATTAAAGGTGTGTGCCACCACTGCCTTCTGAGTTGGCTTCAGATACAAAGTCTTATTTTACATTAATGAAGAGAGTCCTATAACTCACTTCCCAAACACTAGGCCAGTCAACCTTGGTGTCACTAGACAAAGATCAGACTGAGAGGCACGTGTTCCTCATATCTCCATGTTAGTTGATGGGGAGGAACCACAGAATTCCCTTTCATTTGGCATTAGCAAAGAGGACAGGATTAGCCTGACGAACATTCTTTCTACCATAGAGTAGCCATGCTGCTGGATCAGAGATCAAATGTCTATCACACTGGCCCTTGAAGGTAATCCTTTCCCAGAGCAGCCATGCTGCTGGATCAAGGATCAAGTGTTCCTTTACAGAGATGAATCTGGCAATAGCCCATCAGATGGTTCAAAGAACAAAGTTTGAGAGAAGAGAGAAGTATACACAGAAAGAAGATCCTAGGGATATGTGGAGAGATCAATCTGAATATGGAATATAGCAAGGAAACCACCTGAGATGATCAGAGAGAAATGAGAGAAACTGCCCTTAACTGGTTATCAACCCAGACTATGTAATCATTGGGCACTGATTAGAAGTGTACTCAGGAAGCTTCCCTGAGTAGTGACAAATATTTAGTCTTGGATTAAACACTGCTCTGACTTTACTTAACATCGAAGCAAGGACCAAAAGAATCAAACTATTTCCAAAATAACTTCTGCTCAATAACTCCAAATTATCTATCACTCAAGAGGATATATTATAATCCACAATGTCTGCCACCCAAGCAAAGATTATTGGATAGGCAAAGATACAAAAGCTCCAGGTGTGGTGGTGCATGCCTATCCTTCTACCACGTGGAGGCTGAGGCAGAAGGACCACAGTTTGGGGTTATCCTAGGCTACTTAGCAAGACCCTGTCTCAACAAACAAACGAATACAATAAAACATGACTCAGGTCAAGGATAATAATTATTGGCTGAAGTAAACTGGCCCAAGCCAGAAATGGCACAGATGTTAAAACGAACAGGGAGTCCATGGAAACATGAATGTGGTGCTCAGTAATGTGGGTCATTTTCACTTCACCCTCAAAAACGTTTATCTCTAGAAGACATCGCCACCCACACTGACAGAAAAGAGAACTGAGCGTTAAGAGGTGGTGCGGCTTCACTAAGTTTCCAGAGGGACTGCCACACACAGGGGCTAGTGTTAGTTCCTCCATTCATGTGTTGTAGCATTTACCTATGAACTAACTCTAGGTTCAAGGTCTCCAAGTGCATATGTATTTCTAGCAAGCAGAAAGTTAGGGAAAGGCAACCAACCGTTAGCACTAGTTACTATCATCAATCTGGTAAGAAAACAAATAACAACAATCATAAAAAAAAGTGCAAAGACAAAGAGAATATTTAGTTTAAAATAATTTTTTGGCTTACTTGGAAGGTAGAATAAGAAACAATTACTCTTATCCATTATGAGACCCATTACTGGATTAATATACATATAGGAATCTATAAAATGGTTTTCATTTATTTTGAATGTGGTTGGGAGCATCAGATGTTCAGGTAAAAATACAGGGCAGATAGTTCCTGTTGAGCTCCTGGGAAACTACTAGATGGAGTACATTTGGCCTTAACGTAGTAGTTTTGTTACCCTATCCTTTGATCACAATTATTGTTGAGAACCATGTCAGAGGATGCAGCCAGCACTGGGGCTTGAGGAGTACAGCCCACTGTTTCCAGGGGATTGTCTCCTGAATAGTCCCTTCAGCTGCTGCTGCTGTTTGGACTCTGACATGCTGACTGCTATTAGACTCACTTTATCTCTCTGGTGGTAC
The DNA here is from genome assembly GCA_026225945.1 of Cricetomys ansorgei. Taxonomy (NCBI): domain Eukaryota; kingdom Metazoa; phylum Chordata; class Mammalia; order Rodentia; family Nesomyidae; genus Cricetomys; species Cricetomys ansorgei. The sequence goes on from JAMJFZ010001395.1 coordinate 1,318,407, forward strand.
AAAAATTCTGTGGTGATTTTCTGAAGGGGCAATGCTACTCAGTTAAGTTGGTTCAAGTGAAACTCCAGAAAGAATAACTAAGAAACCTGCATAGTCAGGGAGACTAGGTCAGTGTGTTTTGCCAGCTGCTATGGAGAAAGTTACCCAAGTAAAACAAAATATATTCTTGCTTGCTGAAGACTTTCTAGATCAGGAAGCAAATAGAAAGGATGATTACTAGATGACAGGTGAGTTTCAGTGCCCACTGTTAAGTTTAATCAAATTTGATTTTCCTTGTTTTACAGTTATTATTATGATTTTTCTGATGCACCTTGAGAACATAAAGACAATGGAACAGATAGATCTTTGTAAAATGATAAAAACAACTGATTCTCTTACTTGTGATCCTTTGATTAATTTTAATAGGAAAATAATAGGATGACTGATTATTGTTTGGTTATCATAAACTACAGCCTAACAAGGAGATTGGCTACGAGAAAACACTTGCTTTACAGAACATATGAGAAATGTTTTGTTATGTGAGGGTATTTTCATGGTAACCTACTTAAGGGCTGTTTTCCAATGGGTGTATAAGATGTGTGTGTGTGGAAGCTTAGTTGAATGCACAAGGTTGAATCCACCAGGTTGTATCTACAAGGTTGAATCCATGAATCCGCAAGGCTTCATCCACAAAAGAGCTTGCAAGATGTATGGGGAAGGTGTATGTATGTGTGTGTGTGTGATGAAGCTTTGCTTCAGCGACAAGATGTATAAATGTGGGAATGACTGTGTGATTATGGGAAATGAAAAGAATAAGATTGTTGAAGTTTGCCTTCTCCCATAAGAGGTGTATGTATGTGTGTAAAAATTAAATTGTATACAGAGGAAAAAGTTGAATTGTATATTGAGAAAAAGGAGAAAGAAAAAGTCTGAATAAAGAGAAAATTCTGGTGTCATCTATAAGAAATATGAATAAAGAGAGCTGAGATCTTCATTCAAGAAAAACGTGTGCATGAGTGATTTTTCCTGATTCCACATCCACCTCCTCAAAGCCATGACCTGCTGGGGCTGGATTCTGGTAAATTATCTTAATTTTTTTTTTCTTTTTTACATCCACATCCAGCATTTGAGCCACTAAAGCCACAGGGTATTTCTTCTGTGTCATGTCTGCTTTCTTTTTATTTATTTACTTATTTATTTTATGTGTATGAGTATTGTGTGTACATGTATATTTGTGTACATATGTATGTCTGGCCTATGGAGCCCAGAAGAGGGCACTGGATTCCTTGGAACTGGAGTTACAGATGGTTGTCAGCTGCCATGTAAGGGCCTGTTTGGGTTTACAGACACCGACTGTGTCTGGCTTTTTGCATGAGTGGTAGGCATTTAAACTCAGGTCTTTATGCTTGTAGGGTAGGTACTTTACCCCCTGAACCATTTCCCTAGCCCAGTAGATATATTTTTGAATTCTAAAAGCTATAGTACTATTGAGTATGTGTGTGTGTGTGTGTGTGTGTTATGTGTAATTTTGTTGTACATAATAAATTATTTAATGACTAAGAACAGAGAATGAAAGTATTTTTAAATTTTTTTTTAATGGGAGGAAAGACAAAATGTGTTACTATTAGATGAAACAGACAAACACTGGATGCTGAAGTGGTCAGTTTTTAGCCCAAGCCATTGGGCTAAATATAATCAAATTTTAAAGAAAAATAAAACATTTACCAACATAAAATTCTTGAAATGGATTGTTAAAGATTCTGTCTAAATGGCAGAGTGAAATCTGTGGTGCCTCTGAAGTCTTCGGCACTCTGAAAATGAAACCCTTATGACGTACATAGGCCCACCTGCTCACACACACTTGCTCTCCAGACGTATTGTTAGGGACATCTCATGCAGGGCTTAGAGAGGGACACATTGTGATCTAGGCAGCTTGTCCGCAGCCACATCGTCCTCAAGTCCCCTTTAGCCACAAACTCTTCCAGGCTCTGCTTTTCACTTTCTATCAAGCACTGTGCTGATACAGTGTTGCTGCATAGAAGCCATTTAAACCATCAGTTACAGCAGGAAACTCTTCTTGGCCAGGGGGCCTGTTGTATATTTCCAGGCTAGAAAACAAAACAAAGCATGTTTGCCAAACTCCTTTAATCTCTGTAGCATCTGAGATTACAGCAAACATAGCAATTTCCCAAATCTCTGTAGCATCTGAGATTACAGCAAACATAGCTACTGATTTACCTGGCTCTCCTCATGTCTCCAACACCATCATTGTCATTACTATAGAGAGGCCATTCTTCCCTTCCTAAAACTTAGAGAAGCAAATGTCAATGTTGGCTAAGGTCTTGAATCACAGTGGCATTTCCCAACAAACCAAGCTTTCATTCTATTTATCTCGGTTCTGCCAGTTGGCAGGTTCATCTCAGGTCCAAGACAACTCAGAGCACTGCTGTACAATGTGAAAGGGGGTCAAGCTTGGCTTGAGCTCTACTTGTAAAAGCATCCCAGCAGAGAGGTATAGTGCCAGGGAGAGAGCGGCGGCAAGTTGCTGTGTCTGGAGATGACAGGGCTGCAGAGATGGCCGGGTGGTGGTGGTGATGGTGGAGGGGCTGTGGTGAACGATTCAGCTGCTCTCTTGAGTTATTTTGTAGCTGGAACTGCATTAGGGAGGCATTTTAGGAAGCTTTTACAACCCAGGAAAGAAAGATTCACTGTCCTCTTACAGTTGAATAAGCATCTGCCAGAGCTTGATCCTGCCTTCCCCTTTCAATCATGTTGGAAGAACAGAGTTGAAAGGCTTTCATGATAACCAAAAAGCCGCCAAAATGAGCCTCTACCCATCTTGCAAAACTGAAATTCTCCTTCCCAGGTACAGAGATCCAGTTCCTGTCTCTAAGAGGTCCCACCCCCTTCTAGACAAGGTGTTCCTTACGCACAGCAAAGGGTTACCTACAACTCGGCATTTTTCATAGTGCCCCAAAAGTGCCTTGACTGCAAGGTCACACAGTGTATGTGTGGCAAATGAATAAGTGAAGATATTGCTGTGGTTTGAATACATTTGTTTCCTCTGCAGCTCATGCTGAAATTGAACTGTTGTTGGGATTGTATTGGAAACTGCGGTCTCTAACAGATGCTGTAATCAGCAAGAGGGATTAATGCTTTCTACAGTTCTAGGTTCTAGATTGGAGAACAGGTTGTTGCTGGACATGGTGGTGCATGCCTTAATCCCAGTACTCAGGAGGCAGAGGCAGCAGCAGAGGCAGAGGCAGAGGCAGGCAGATCTCTCTGGATTCAGGGCCAGCCTGGTCTACATAGTGAGTTCCAGGACAGCCAGAGCTAGAGAGACTCTGTCCCACAAAACAACAAAAAGCACAGGTTGCTATGAAGCCAGCCCAGCCTGTGCTCTCTCTTCTGCATGTGTCTGTTCACCCTTCTACTTTTCACTATGGTTCAAACAGCAGGAGACTCTGATCAGCACCTTGGACTTCACAGCACCCCCTCCCAAAAGAAAAGCCAAAACAAACCACTTTTCTTCATAAATGACCCAGTCTTAGGAATGTGACTATAGCAACAGAGACTAGATTAAGACAAATGCCCTGAGAGATGTCTTTGAATGTTTAGAAGAGATCAGTCTGGGATAATACTCAGAAAACAGTTATCTTTCTTCTCCATTGTCAAAAATATAATTCAAAAAATAATTTTTACACAGTTTAAAACAAACCAAACTCTATCTAATCAGAAAATTTCTTCCTGAAACCTAGAGAATATTTTAAGCCCCAAGTAGAATCCTGACCTTCTGGACTACCGTATCATTAGGCTAATATCTGTTTTAGACATTGGTTCTGTTCCTTTTAGAGGATGCTCTTATTGTCTTAAGAAATTAAGGACACATGCAGGGCTGTGCTTCTGCCCAGATACCAAGCTTGATCTTCTGATATATCTAGTAGACTCCTATTCGACCTTCAAGGTCCAGCCCAGTTGCCACCTCTTCTGGATGCCCTCATACTCTGCACTACTTCTACATTCAAGCCAATTGCTGCTCCCTTTTGTTGGAACGTGTTTTGGTTGCTATAGGTGATTTACTGTTTATTTCATAAGATCTTTGAGAGCAAGAGTTATGACATATTTATCTCTTTCAACTAATTTAGGGGCAGGCATAGCATAGTCCATTAATGCTGGCTGGCTTGAGCTGAATGATAATAGAGAATGATTTTTTTAACTTATGAATTTAACTATACAGAATCTCATGAATATAGCTTCATATTTGGTTACACATTCAACAAATAGATTTTATTAAAATGTTAAGATCACATGAAAGCGGAGTGTCTCAGAACATCCTAGACACATGGCCATACGGTTTCAAAGCTATAAAATACCAGCAGCTTAGATTTATCTAGTTTGACAAAGTGAGGTATTCATTGGCATCCAAAAGAAATGTCAAACAAAAGCATGGCAGGAGGGGTTGTTTAAATTCATTTCAGTTGCCAAAGGGAGGGATTCACTTCCAAGTGGTTTGTTCCAGTGCAGATCTGGTCTTGTGTCCTGCAGTAATTGGTTTAATACCTTTGGGTGCTATTTGGCTTCCTTTCACGTAAGTACTGAATAATTTACTTTAAAAAAATTCTGTAAGAAAGCATTTATTATAAATACTTTATAATTAAGGAACTAGATTCTTCTAAAGTTTAAATTAGGATTTTAGAAAAATAAGGCAGATCATTAGAACAGAATGCTTTAGAGTTGAAGGTGTAGTTCCACTGGCAAAGTGCTCCAGTAGCACAGAGAAAGCCATGGGTTCCATCCTCAGCACCACAGAATCCAGGGATGGTAGCACACACCTGTAATCCCAGCACTCAGGAGATCAAATGTTCAAGGCTGTTCTCTGCTACCTACTGAATTTGAGGTCAGCCTGGGCTAAATGATACCCTATCTCAACAAAACAAAACAGAAACAAATCCAGAATACTTTTTTTAAAAAAAGAATTTTGTATTTATTTATGCTGGAGTGTTAGGTCTGCGTGTATACTTGCATGACAGAAGAGAGCACCAGATCCCATTGCAGATGTCTGTGAGCCACCATGTGGTAGCTGGGAATTGAACTCAGGACCTCTAGAAGAGCAGTCAGTTCTCTTAACCACTGAGTCATGTCTCCAGCCCCAGAATACTTTAAAAGTGGTAAAATTATTGGAGTTAAAGAAATGTAGGTGTTGAAAGGACACTAAATCTTTTTAAGCTGGAGAAATGTCAGAATATTTCATTATTTCATTTGTTCACTCAACAAACTTAGATTGAGGCTCACCAAAAATACTGCCATGCTTATGCACATGGTAGGATACCCCTTAGAAGGATGTCCCAGCAACTCAAAAAAATTAAATTTCCTGGGTTTGGGGAGATGGCTCCATGGTTAGGAGCACTGGTTGCACTACCAGAGGGCCCAGGATTGATTCCCAGCTTTTACATGGACACTCACAACTGTCTGTGACTCCATTGCTAGAGAATCTAATGCCCTCTTCTGACTCCTGTAGGCACTGGGCGTGTACACGGGATACAGACAGAAATACAGATGAAACACAGATACACACACAAAAAAAACATTTTTAAAAATTAAATTTTCTTCTACAATAACTCAGTTGAATGCTGCAGTGCTTTGTAGTTGTTGGGGCTTAAAATAAGTTGCAAAGAGGCCTTAGTAAGATGGCTAATGTCTAACTCTATCCCAAGTGAGTTTGGTTAATTCTGATATTTCCCTAACTGCACACACTGTAACAAACAAGTTATTCCACAGAGGAACCCAGGTAGTATCAAGAGTGGTATGTGCAACTTTCAGATCTCAGTGTGTATTTGTCAAGAGCTGTACTGTGACAACAGTCCACGAAGTGGCCACCATCTGGCTCCTTCTGAGTTTTAGTCTTTGTTTTCAAGAACATTGGAAGGAGATAAGTGACAGTCGATGTTCATCTAAACCAACAAACTATCGGTACAAAAACAACACTCATCTGTGCCTTCGAAGTCTGCAATGCAACAGGTGTGCTGCCAACTATCAGTTATGGTTTCTGTTTCAGTGGGCTTGGGAAAGGGTGAGTGTGTGCACAGGAAGATAATTAACAGCAGGGCTTTGTGCAAGGGGCTAAACACAGCACAGACTTGCAGTGTCTGGATACTCAGTTGGGGAAACAGGAAGGAAAACTTTACAGAAGTTGTTAGTGGCAACACCTTTGACCTTTGACCTTCAGCCCTCATGGAGGAATGGGAGGAAGGGTGAAGCAAGGTGGAGAGAACAGGGATGATGCTGTAAAATGACTGCCTGGTTTTGCGACAGCACAGAACAGAGGTCACAAGCTGGAGTCTGATGCCCGAGTTGGGTTGTGGAATGCATTATCTGCTGGAATTTACTTTGAACATTGAAAAATGGTGGGAGTTAATCCAAAATATGGATTTATGATATTCTCTTAAAAACCAGAAAGTCTATTAGCAATGACTTATGTGCCTGGGAGGCAATCACACCTTGAACTCACTAAGGTAGACCCAAATGGGTATTCTACTTTGATGCAGTCTCCGCTTGGCCCAAGTGCTTACTTTTTTCCTCTGTCTTGTATTTATACACGTTCAATTTTTTATTTATATGTGTCTGTGTGGTATGTGTGTGTTCACATGCAGGTACATATGCAAGTGTGTATACATGTGTGTGCAGTGTGCATGGAGGTCAGAGCCGACACTGGTGACATTCCATTGCTGTTCACCCTTTTTTTCCGAGCATGGAGCTCATTATTCGGCTAGGACAGTCAGCCAATGAGCTCCAGGGATCCACTTGTCTCACCTGCAGCTCTGTGGTTACAAAGGCACACTGAGATAGGCATGCTGAGATGCCTGGCTTATACATAGGTGCTGGAGTATTTAACTTGTCAATGTTCTGCTATAGTGGTAGACACATTCCGATTATTGGAGACTTGTATCTATCAAGCTTTATTTCTCATTTTTACTGCATGTCATCCTCAATGTGTTGTAGCTATGCTTCACATGCCTTCCCCACTTTGAGATCCAGGAACATCCACAACCTAGACTGTTCTGTCCTCATGACGGGACCTATAGCAGGGAGAGCAATGGCAGTAATATGAGAGAGATTCTTAGCTTTTACACAGTCATGGCACACGTCACTTATGATAATACATTTGGCCAAAGCCTGTCACATGCGAACTCTGGTGTCAGTGGCTTGGGAAAACAGAATCCTACCATGGGGATACTTGGTAACTAATTAAGGACGTATGATACAATCTCCAACAGTATTTTAATATGTTCCTCTTCTGCTTAGAAAATATTTTGGGATGCAGTAGGAGTAAGAACAGGAGGTCCTTGAATATTAGCTGCAAAGCTCTGTGACTAATATAAAGTTCGACATGCACATAAAACACACCAAAAAAGTTTTATAAAAAAAAAAAAGAGCACAAGTCCAGGAAACAGCACTTCACATATCCCCTCCTAAGGAGGAGCATGCAGCTGAACTGGACAGAGGCTGATAGCGGAGGAGGAAAGGGTCAGATCTTTTGCTTTGCTCCTGTCTTTATTTACAGCAAAGGACAGAATATTTTGTCACCTAGGAAACAATCAGCAAAGGCAGCATGTAAAGCTGCAAGAAATCCCTGTCTGTTCTCTCAGAGGTGACTTGGGCTAAGCAGTGGGGCGGGTACCCTGCCACTCAACTGCCCTGAGTGCTGGGTATTGAGTTGTGAGGCAGGTGACTCCAGTTGGAAGAAAAAGCTGTTTGGCTTTTGATGGCCACAGCTGAATGAATAATATGTTCTTTCTTGTCTTTTTGTCTTCAAAGATAACACTGCCAACTGAGAAGAGTGTGGCCACAAGGTCGGAACCTCTGACCTACACTGGAGACAGCACAGTCTCTCCGTTACCTAGTTATTCTTCACAGGTTATGCCACAGTGGATTATTTTGTAGCCATTACTCTGAATAAGCTATCAGAACCAGATGGATTTTGCTATCACTCTCAAAGGTCACTTTTATGTCACTGCTTACATTTTAGCGACTAATCTTGTCTTACATTTAACGTTAATTTGCATACAAACTGTACTAATGAAATTTTTCCAAAAGCTGAATGTATTCTCATCATAAGCTGGAGATTCTATATTAGTTGAAGCATTGGTGGTAATTATTGTTGTGCTATCTTGAAGGTTTGATGTGATGTCCCACCCACGCCTTGTTTGTTTGTTTGAGACAAGGTCTTACTGTGTAGCCTTGGTAGTTCTGGAAATCACTTTATAGGCCAAGCTGTCCTTGACCTCACAGAGATTCACCTGCTTCTGCCTCTCAAGTGCCATAATTAATGGCATGGACTTATGTCATGTTTGATATCATACTAGCACTATCCAAAATGTTCTTGACCTTTGAAATAGAGGTTTAAAAAAACTTATTTACTTTTTATTATGTGTATGTATATGCTCCTGCATTAGTTTACGTGTACAACATATATGCAGGAGCCTATGGAGGCCAGAAGGCACTGATTCCCTAAAACTTGAATTACAAGCAGCTGTGAGCCACCTGATGTGAGTTCTGGGAACCAAATCCTCATCCTTTGAATGAGCAGTAAGTGCTCTTAATGACTGAACCATCTCTCTGGCCATTGAAATCATGTTTAGACTTTCCAGAAATTATTATCAGCCAAGTAACACAACAACTCAGCTGAAGACAGCTCAGCATGTCTTTGTCTCATCTTTGTAATATGTATATTCTACCACATTATTCATGCCTATTCATAAGCTGCAGTAAATTTTATTTGCATTGTATTGTATAAAACAGCCAGTTTTGTGTAAACATCATTGAGCTTGGAACTTTATAATCAATTCTAGTGCCTTTGAAAGCTAAACCAGAGAATTAATATCTCCCTATATAATGTAGTTTTACTGCAATGGCAACAAACTGAAGGAAACCTGAGTTTTGGTCTCAGTTAGCACATTTATGTACCATACATGAGTCCTTTATTTATTTATAGGCCCAATTCCTATGGATGGATCCTGGAATATACTTCAGAATCCTTTTCAGAACAGCATTCTGATTAGCCACACCCAGTCACTGGACTTGGTGCTAAGTTGAAACCTATGTAAAGAGTCTACATCTAAACACACAAAGAATGTGCACAGGTGGATTGCAAGGCGTTTGATACTGTATGCATTTAAAGTGTTATTGTTGCTTCTACTGTTTTCTAATTAGACGGTTATAGGAAACGTGTGTAGACTAGACGGGTGCTGATATTGATGTGTACCTTGCGAATACCATCTACAATTATTATTCTAACAACACTGCAATGTACAGAGCTGGCATTTGGGTTTTTTTGTTTGTTTGTTGTTTTTTCTGTTTTTCGAGACAGAGTTTCTCTGTTGTAACTCTGGTTGTTTGGAACTCACAGAGATCTCCCTGCCTCCATCTCCTGAGTGCTGGGATCAAAGGCGTGTGCCACCACTGCCTGGCTGGGGTTTTTAAAGCAAGCACATACTGGGAAAGCTTCTTCAAGATACAGTATAAGTACAACCTTGGACAAAGTTCTGTAGGGAGACGTACAAACTTGGATTTGAAACTTGACTTTCAACATGTGAGTGTCAATTGATTGTTCAACTCTATGAGCTTCAGTTTCTTCATCTATGAAGTGAACTGTTGGAAAATTTAAATATACGAAATTAAGAGCACTGATCCATGAGCTTTGCTGTTGAGGAAATTTATTTCTATTTACGCTCATGTAACTTTAAAACAATTGTTTTGTACATTGTTGGGGGAAGGGCTGTCTAAGCCTTGGCAGTTTGTTTTATCTGCAGGTGTTGGCTTTATGTAAATCTGATTCAGACGTTTGCTTCCTTATGACCAGTACCTGCTCAGGGCTCTCTGGCACAGCCATTGTGATTTAAATAGCTTACACTCTGAAATCTCCAGATGAAGAGCAAAGTTTCTATGGAAGAATTTTTGTAGTCCCTTTCCCATAGTCTCAGGGGACAAAGGGAAAACACTCCTCTTGGGCCTTGAGCTTCTCCACTCTAAAGGTGACATAGTTGGGCTGCTAAAGAATTATGGGATAAGACTAAGCTAAAAATTTTCTTCATTATGCATATAGGTCTTTGGATGAGGGAGTGGAGTTTTTCTATCAATAAAATACCAGAGGAGCTTCTGTATCAATAAAAAACACCTGAGATCAGATGATCAGGGTTCTGCTGTCCAGGATGACGCTTGCCATGACATGCAGTTCCCTCTGCTAAGGTCTGGCAGGTTTTGTATCTATGAAAATGTCTCCTTGTCTTTCTCACTAAGCTCACACAGTAGCTATTGGCTACACTATGCCTTATAAATGTTAGTCGTGGAGGCTGAAAAATAGTTTAAGACAAGTATTCTAGGACTTTTGATTCATTTTTCTACTTAATCACATGATTGATAAACCTTTCTTAAGAGTCAGAAAACACTTTCAATCTGATATAGTACTTTTTTCAGTGCGAGAAATGAGTACCTACACTTACTTAAACCATCATCTTCCAGAAGAAGAGGAGGAGGAGGGGGAGGAGGAGGGGGAGGAGGGGGAGGAGGAGGAGGGGGAGGAGGAGGAGGAGGGGGAGGAGGAGGAGGGGGAGGAGGAGGAGGAGGGGGAGGAGGAGGGGGAGGAGGGGGAGGAGGAGGAGGAGGGGGGGAGGAGGAGGAGGAGGGGGAGGAGGAGGAGGGGGAGGAGGAGGAGGGGGAGGGGGAGGAGGAGGGGGAGGAGGAGGAGGGGGAGGAGGAGGAGGGGGAGGAGGAGGAGGAGGGGGAGGAGGAGGAGGGGGAGGACGACGACGACTCATCACTTGAGTCCAAGTCCTCCTCATGTCATTGTCTTTACTACATATGAGATACAATTTCTTTTCACTTAAAACAATTAGGAAATTTCAAGGGTCGAATAACTCAACAGTTGATTTTATATGGATGACATTTCGTAAGTAAAAATGCTATGACTCAAAATAATATATTTCTACCTTGTGTTAACATCTGAAATTCTGTCATGCACACACAGTATCTTATCACGTAGATGAGATTTCTTCAAACTCCTCTGGCAATATACACGTGACACGTTTCAGAGTGACCTACATCAGGGTCCTGAGCATCCAAAGTGGAAGATTTCTAATGCCTGACTAAACGCTTCTATTTCTACCCACTAAAGATGAGATTTTTTTTAAAAAAATCACACAACTGTAACTTTAGTGGTTTTCTTCTGCCCCACTTCCATTTCTTATTTATCTTCTTCCTGTGTGCCAAGTTTATTATCCTTACAGATAGTTCTCAGGTTACAGTAATGGTTCAACTTACAATTTTTAACTATATAATAGGGTAACAGTGATACACATCAGCAGAAGCCATACTTCAAATTTTGAATTTTAATATTTCCTCCACCAGTGATACATGTTATGAGACTCTCTTGATGTTGGATAGTGGTAGTGAACCACATTCCCAGTCAGCTACAGGGTCTCCCTGATGTAGGTCACCCTGAAGAATGTCACAAGTATATTCCCAGAGGAATTTGAAGAAATCTCATCTACATGAGTTCTAGCTGGTCTCAGCCATGGCCTCAGCGCTAGGCCATCTCTACCACAATCAATGGCAGTGTAGCCAACCTAGGAACCCAACCAGTATTCTAACAGGGTTCCTTCCGAGAGACCTGGAGTTAGTCAAAACTGACAGTGTATACTTAGTGACAAGCTCACTGACTGTGCACCTTACAGGAACCTTCATCCTAACCCAAATCCCACTGATCAAGGTCTTAAAACAGTGGTTCTCAACCTTCCTAATGCTGCAACCCTTTAATACAGTTCCTCATTTTGGGGTAACCCCCAACCATAAAATTATTTTCATTGCTACTTCATAACTGTAATTTTGCTACTGTTATGGATTGTAATGTAAATATCTGATATGCAGATGGTCTTAGGAGACCCCTACGAAAGGGCCATTTGATGCCCAAGGGGCAGCGACCCACAGGATGAGAACCACTGCCTTCAAAGAATCCATCAAGGGACTAGAGAACACACACACCGTCTAGAGCCCTGGGGAGTACGTCTGCCAATTGTGGTCTTTACCGTAGCCAACATCACCAACTTGACCTGGATTCAGCCCCTCCCAATTGTGATCTCAGAGGCAATTCCATAAGCCCAGAAGTCTAACAAAAACAAACCTTTAACTTTGTGAAAACAGCAATTACAGAGCTAGAGGGGCTGCCCCAGAAGTGCAGGCATCAGGGCAAAGCTACATGGAATATGAACACACACAAGACAAACACAAGACACCAAGAGAAAGCTACAAAGCTCTGATTACTGATCCCAAAGAAATGGCAATGCACAAATCACCTGAAAAGTAATTAAAAATAATGACCTTAAAGAAGCTTAAAGCGTTGCAAGGAAAACAATGAGTGAACAAAATGGAAAACTTAAGAAAGAGTTGTTTAGTAAAAATCAGCAAACATCCTGACACTGAAGGATCCAATAGTAGAATGGGGACCCTCACAGAGTTTCAACTGATGACTCGATCATGCGGGAGAAAGAATTAGTGAACTCAAAGGTAAGTGATTCAAATCGAGCAACTAGAGAACAAAAATAAAATAAATTGAAGGGTTACAAAAACATAATAAAGGAGGGCTTGTGGGCTGGAGAGATGGCTCAGTGGTTAAGAGCACAAACTGTTCTAGTGGAGGACATGAGTTCAGTTCCCAGCACCTACATCAGGCAGCTCACAACCTGTGACTCCAGCTCCAGGGATCCAATGCCGAACCTTCTGAGACTCTCTTCTTAGCTTGACTGCCAATGATTGGAACAAAATGTCATGGACTCTCGCTGTACCTAGAGTCCATCTCTGGCCAACAAAAAAGAAAATAAGGATGAAGCATACCTGGGGTTGACACAAGCCACCATTGAAGTGGTAAGCATGCAGCAACAGGAAAATGTTGGTGAGTTCTGGAGATGGCTCAGTTGGTAAAGTACAAGCATGAAGACTTGAGTTTGACCTCCAGAACTCACACTTAAAAACAAATAAAAAACTAGAACAAAATCTGAGGTTGACCTCTGGCGTCCACAAGCAACCATACACATATGTACACCTGAACACAAATGAACATATATGCATATATATATGAACGAATAAATTTTAAAAATAATTTGGCAGTTTCTTTAAAGGAAAACTCACTGTCAAACAAGTAACAACAAAAATCATGGCCATTGATGTTATTAAGACATAAGACACATGGAAATGCTAACTGAAGCTACTGATTAAATGAAAGAATGAACGGTTGAAGCTGTCCCATGTAGATTTCATATAACTAGATTCACAGAGAAGTTTTGTTGAGAATTTGAGCCATCATCATAAGTGAATTAGAGCCTATACCACAGCATATTAGATTTCTCTATTCTCTTACTGTTCGATCAATAGACCTTCCTTTCCTCCCTGGCTCCCACCCTCTCTTTCCCTCTCCCTCTTCATTCCTTTCCTTTTTCCTTTCCTTTCCTTTCCTTTCCTTTTATTTTCTTTTCTTTCTATTTTTTTTTTTTTTTTTGAAGCAGGGTCTATGTCCTGGAACTTGCAGTGACCAAGCTGGCCTCAAACTCACAAAGATTCCCCCTGCCTCTGCCTCCTGAGTTCTGAGATTAAAGGCATGTGTCACCATGCCTATCCAGACTGTCCCTTTCTACCATCTTGTCCATATCTGCCTGCTGCAGAAAACCCACCCACTATTTTTCTCTATTTAGGGTGGTGGGAGAGCTGCTGCTGCAATTCTGGTTTGCAGCATCCTCTGAACCCTTCCTATTCTGGTATCAACTAAAACCAAGAGATGTGGCGAGGAGGCATCCTATCATCTCCCTCTATCTTTCTATGAACTTTGATCCTTATGCTAAAGCATAAGGTTTCAAATAGAGTTGCCAAATTCAAAAAGGCAAAAACTGGTATAAGTAAAATGTATTTTTAAACCTCTCCCTGAGGCACAATTTTGAACAATTCCAGAGGCATCATTAATGTAAATGACAATGTGGACTTTTCCTCAGAGTTACACAATCCACTGCCCTTTGAAAGCATCTCTAAGACTTGTAGCTGATTTCATAGAAAGATCTAATTTCCAACTTGGAACTCCGATTTTTACATCTACCCCACCACCACCACCCCACTTTCTGGTTCTGTTCTACTTTCCATGCCAGAAATAAACCCAAAGGGGTTGCTTAGGCAAAGGAGGAGTCGGGAAGGGAAGCAGCAACAACAGATCAAATAAATAACTTAATGTCATAGTACAAGGAACTAAAAAAGATCTGAAACCAAAATCGGTACAAGGAATAAAACAATAAATATCAGAAATGAAAAAAAATGAAGGCTCCTGTCAGGGGAGTATGGATTCAATTGTTCCCCTTTTCTCCAAGTTACTATGAACACTGATCATGTTTTGAAATGGTAAGGGCCTCAGGATCTGCTGAATCACATAGGCTGCTCTCTTCCTTTGTTGCTAGACTGCAAATAGATGTGTTTTGCTTCTCGGGGAGGCAATCTCTAAGAATATATTTACCTTCGTCATATTTTTAATTTGATAATTTACCTACTTTGATTTAGAAAGCCACGGTTTATGAAAATTCTGGCTAACACAAGCAAAACAAGCAAATAGAAAGAATGGTGCTTTAACTCTTAACATGAAGTTGGAATTGTTTGCCTGAGAACGAAGCACAAATCTTTAAGAGTTGTCTACTTAGAAGTATTTTAAATTAACTTTTGATTTTGACTATGTTTCCCCAAATTGAAGTTACTGCCTAGGGGACTTCCAGAGAAGCTGCTTTTAGTATACACGTAATTGGGATGCTGGAGAGAGGGGGAAGAGGTGATCTTAGCCCTCCATCTCACCTCCATCAACATTATCCTTTCATTTTATGGAAATTGTAGTTAATATTCTGAATTAATTAGATTGTACAATCAATTTCAAGAGCATAATGCAGTAGTGCATAAAATTTAATAATGCATAAAACTTGTTATGGAAATTTAAAGTTTTAGGGCCTAGATGGATTTCAAACATGAATTTTGTATGAAGAAATGAAACAAAATAGTTCTGTTAGAGTAATTTGCTTTATTACAAAGGCAAACATCCACAGCATCATTTAAATACTACATCATTCATCACATACAATGTTTCCCAGCAAACTAATTTAAGGTGGACTCCAGACTCAATAAATATCAAAAGGGTATGTGACTTCCCCCTTCTACTCCCCATCACCTACTTTCCTTTTGGAAGATCAGCAGGCTTAGTAAAACCATATTCCTAAAATAAGCATTATAATCTACAGAGAAGCCTGGAAATCATAAATGATGTGAGCAACTTCCCTTGATTATGACAGGAAGCCTGCATATGTAATCTTTGTAGCGAATAAACATCTTCAATTTCTAGTATTATATCATCCAATTCCAGGAAAACATTATCATAATATGAAATAGACGAGAAAGTAAATAGCAATCAGGACTAACTGGCAATGAGAAATACTAGTTTCTCTTTCCTGAGAGAAGGCAAAGAAGGCAGGGCAGCCTCCTATGTGAGAAAAAGCTGATGTTAGTGGTCCTGAATTCAAATTGTACCCCCAAGTGATTTTAGGCAAGTTACAAAATTTTTCTGAACCTTACTCCCCTGACCACCACGCATTTGACACAGTCCTGTCCAGGGATACTATGAGACCTGAATGAGAAAAGGGTACTTTCATCTACATTACATCCCTACGTATAGGAACATGTCCCTTCACTGATAGTCTGCTGTTGCTCAACTCCAGGCATAATGCCCACCCACCACGTCCCATCATTCTCCACTTATTCCTCTGAGGCAGGTTCTCTTCCTGAATCTGGGGCTCCTGTTTTCTCAGCAAGGCTGGATTCAAGCAAGTCTCAGGGATCTTCCTGTTCCTCCTCCCCACCTTGGAGCTAGGTTGCTGGAATGGCTGGCTTTGTTACATGGCTGCTGGGATCCAAACTCTCGTCTTTATGATTGTGGAGTAAGTACTCTTAATCATTATCGTTCTACTTCCTCCAGCCCATATCTCGGATTTTTTTGAGTTTGGGGTTTTTGTTCTTATTGCCTAGGCTACTCCTGACTCCTACCTTAACCTCCCGATATCTGGGATAACAGATATCACCATCAGCCTGGTGCTAGGGTTCACATTTTATATATCTTGGTGTTTTTGTTTTTATTGAGACAGGACTTGAAACCACTCAACCAGAATGCTAGTGGTTTTCCAAGATTTCACTTACCTTTGCTCCCGTCTCTGAACCCCTACCACCAGCTGGGGTCTAATTTAGGAGTTAGATGCATCTACTCTAAGCTTCCTGATCTGCATGTACTTTGTGGTATAAACTTACCCACATTGTGCATGTTCAATTGACTAGAACTATCTTGAAGAGAGGACTTGTAGTTTTTTCCTCTCTAGATATGAAATCCATGGAACTACGAAATAAAAGAACAAAAGCCCCTAGACATTTGTTAGTTTCCTTCTTATTACTACATCTGCTCAGAACAGTCCTGACTTGTGTGTCTCTCTGTCACTAACTCTTGTCCTGGCTACTCACTGGGCCTGTGGTATTTATAGTGAGATCTTGGATGCCTCGTGTGGACTTAATTGCTACTAGAAAGAACAGAGAGCACTGAAGAGGCAATGTGTTCTCCACTGTACAGTGGAAGGCCCTGAGCACAAGGTGTTCCTCTTCTCTGCATGAGGCTAAATCATCAGTGAAGGACAGTGAAAGATAACCTTAGGTATAGTTGATGTCAGAACTCAGAGCTAACTGTTCCAATGACTGCTTCCTCCTCAAATCTAATCAGTTTCCCATGACGTCTACGTTTCATACCTTGCCTGAAGCATTGCTATTGTTTTTGGTTAGGGCTGTTGGTCTGTCTCCCACAGAACTGCAATTCAGTGTGCCAGAATGGGGTGAAATTCTCTCTTTATGTTAAACTCTATCAGAGAAGAATCAAAGCCCCCATGTCCTACAGAAAGTTTTATGAAACGGTGTCTATAGACACAGGACACAGCTGACATGTCCTGATGATTAGATGTCTGTTTTGCTTAGGCAATGCTCAAATCATAATAGGTGTTGAATGTTTTGAATGTCACTCCTACTAATAGAGTACCTCTCCATAAGACTCTCTAAATGAAGGATCAAAGGAGTCTGAGCTGGAGACCATAATATTAAAATCTTGATCAATTATTCTCATAGTAATACTAAGATGAACTTGCAAGTAATTGTGATGGTTTATATGGGTTGTCAACTTGACAACATCTAGAGTCATCTAGCAAAAGTCTCTGGGCATGACTATGAGGGAGTCTATAGTTTAGATTAGCCTTTGGATATGCCTCTAATGGATTTTGACTGGATTGAGGTAAGAAAGCCCACCCTAAGCATGGGGAGTACCTTTTCATGGGCAGGGTTCTAGACTGAATCAAAAGGGAGAAAGGAAAGTAACAGTGGTCTTCAGCCCTCTCTGCTTCCTGACTATTGACCAATGTGACCAGCTGCCTTGAGTTCAAGCTGTTATGACTTCCCCTTGAGGTTGATTGTACCTTTAAGCTATGAGAGAAAATAAACCCTTTCTCCCTGAAGTTGCTTTCGTCAAGGTATTTTGTCAACAGGAAAAGCAACTGAGTAATAACCACCAGAACTCCTTTTGTACTAAAGATCTACACTAGGGCTGGTGATACAGCTTAGTATAATTGCTTATGAACAAGGCCCAGGAGTCAGTCTCTAGTAGCACAAGCAACAAACAAATAACAACAAAGAAAACCAAAGTCAAACCCCAACCTCCTATAGTTGTAGTTTTGCCAGTCTCTTCTTGTGAAGGACAATTTACATTTTTTGAATTAAGCTGTTAGTTGTACATAAATTCATAATTGTTATAGGTTTTTGGTAGTTTAGTTTAGTAATTTGTATTACTCTTTTACTTCACTTTTTTCTGATACTCTTATTTCTGAACTAAAACTTTTAAAATTACTTATTTTTATTTTGTATGCATGGGTGTTTTGCTTGCATGTATATCTGTGCACCTGAGTGCTTAGTGCCTGAGGAGATCAAAAGAGCATGCCAGATCCCCTGAGCTGGAGTCACAGACAGTTGTGAGCCACCATGTGGATGGCAGGAATCAAACATAGGTCCTTTAAAAGTGGGTTCTTCTGGGAAGAAGAGCAGGGAGTGCTTGTAGCAGTTAAAGCATCTCTCCAGTTCCTGAACCAGCTTTCTTATTGAGAAACAACTGATGCTTTGTCAGGTTTAAATCTTTGAGCCATGGGGCACTGACCTGATGTACATTTAAAGTATAGAAGTAATTTAAAAACTAGCCGGGTGGTGGTGGCACACGCCTTTAATCCCAGCACTTGGGAGGCAGAGACAGGTGGATCTCTCTGAGTTTGAGGCCAGCCTGGTCTATAGAGAGAGTTCTGGGACAGCCAGAGTTACAACAGAGAAACCCTGTCTCCAAAAAACAAACAAACAAACAAATAGATAAATGTGGGTCAGCAAGGTGGCTCAGGAGGTAAGCCAAATGACCTTTTTTGGGTTCAATCTCTGGAATACATATTATGGTAGGAGAAGAGAACCAACTCTACAGAGTTGTTCTGTGACCCCCATGTACGCACACACAATGCTAATAAAAAAGAAAATAAAAACTGAGATATCATTTAAAATTTAAACATGACTTAATCTTATACTTAACAATTTAATGACATATTTAATATAGTAATACACGGTTACTGAGGTTTGTGTTTTTACTTACACTGCATGCATTTGTTTTGGTTTTTCTCTACACCCTTCATCTGCCGTTTATAGTTCTGTAGTTATCTTCCTTCCACCTCCCAACCCATAACTAAATAGTAGGGTGCTGGTTAGGGCCACTGTAATATTATGACACAGGAGGTGGCTTCATTTACTTCCTAGTAGTAAGGTTATGTCTTCATCTTCCTATTTGATTAAATTCTCAACTTCTTAAAGAGTTGTAGCCACAGACAGCAGTTACACAGCAATTTTACTTTATTTACAAAGATATGTGGCAGTGTAAAAAGACAGGAATGAATTATTCATTTTGAGATTACGACAGGTGCTTTTGTAAATAGCCCATGTCTACCAAGAAAGGATTAGTTGACTAAATCGTGGTTCACACATGCAGTAAAGTATGCAGAGGCACAAAAGATGACCAAAGTCCTCATGTCCTGCAAGGCAGCAATCTCCTGTACACACTGTGAGGTGTAGAAAACCAGGTTCAGAGCAGTATACATGGTATACAATCCATGAAAGGGAGAAAAATAAGAAGAGAGGTATTCTGATTTTGCAAAACGAAGGCTGCAAGAAGAGATATTGAAAGTTTGCAACAAACTAATAAAAAAAATGGCTTCCTAGAGAAGAGAAGTGGGGAGCTGCAGAGGGATCTAGCCCTTTCTACAGATGGGTTCACAGGGACTCTACTCAGGAAAGGAGTACGGGCATAAAGAAATCACAAACAAAATAGTTCGTTCTTCTATGGGACCCGATATGACACACACAATCGCGCTTTAGAAATGAAAATGCAGGAACGTCTATAATAGGAAAATTTAACAGTGTACATATTATGGAGAGAAAAAGAGTAAGAGAGAAACAGAAGCACACTGCCAGAGGAGAACCCTGCCAAGAGAGTGAGCTGCTGCTGGCAAAAACTTTTAAAGAGCCAGTGACCATTTTTGGTATGCAGACGATGGTCACAAGCAGATGCCAGTCATCTCAGCAGAGGCCATCTTGGTATGCAGGTGTGATCCAGGATGGAGCCAGTGTCATGCCTCCTGTGGCCTGCAAGCTTTGAAGTTATTTCAAAGAACATTTGACACAATAACCCATTAATGGTTGGAAGCTCCTGTTGGCTGAATTCAGCTCTTTTGGTGTGGATTCATTTTCCAGGTGTGCTAATTTTCCTTTTAGCTTTTATCAGTTAAAGGCTTATCTATCTCTTCCTGGAGTATCAACACCCGCCCTGGGGATGGCTTTTATGATTTGCTTGCAGTATGCATAAATAGCTCCTGCATATGCCAGGACTTAAAAAACCTTCAAGGTTTTCAGGTGAAATGGCTGCATTCCTTTCTCAGCAAACAACTGCCAGTTTGGGTAGATCATGTAGACATTATCACCATTGATGAAAAGCCTTTTGTCGCCATTTCAGGAAAGAAGGGGGGCAAAATAGATGATGGGCCAAAACTTTCCTTAGCTAGAGAATCTGGAACTTTGTCATGCAGACTCCATCCAGCATCAGGGATATTCATGGGCCTCAGCAGGAAGCTGGTAAAAATAATTTCTCTCGGGTTCGACATGGTGGTGCATTCCTTTTATCTCAGCACCCAGGAGGCAGACATAGGCCAACCTCTGTGAGTTCAAGGCTAGTTGGGCTACACAGGGAGACTGTATCTAAAAAAATAAATAAATAACTATGAAAAAGTAAAATAAAAAAATCTCTACACCATAAGACACTGTAGCTCAGGTTTTAAAATTTATATAAGGTGTGAAAGGAAGCAGCCAAACTTTAGTCAGGCTTCTAAGAGCACCAAAATTGTGTAGGCCCAAGCCAGGAGCACCGTGACCCAAAACAATTTCCAGAGTTAAAGAAGAACAATTTCTAAGACAAACAAGACAGCCTTGGGCTAAAAGAGTTTCCCCACGTAGACAGCCCACGGCTTCGAACTAAGGGTCTTCCCCCCACCCACAGTGACTAAGACCCTAAAGTTTACAAAGCCTGCAACCTTTCTATATGCCAGCACCAATCAGTTTAAAGATTAACTGGCCCCTACCTATCAAAATGGGAAAACAATTTGGGGACCAATCAACTTGTCCCAACTCGGTTTGTGCCTAGCAACCATTTCAACGGTAAATAAAAAGGCTTGCTTTCTGCCCCTTGGGGTCGGTTCTATCCTGCGTGTTAGAACGGCCCCAGTATACTGGAATAAATCCTCTTGCTATTTGCATCGATATCCCGTCTATGAGTCTCTGTGGGGGTGCGGCATCCCGGTTTGGGCCCTGGGGGTCCCAGTTTGGATCTCTGAGGTCCAACAGGTGCATCCACTAAAATAAACTTGTAGGGACACTATCTACCTTTTTAAAAGTGTATGCTGTGTGGAAAGGGATGTTTCAAGCCTTACATCTACAGTTGTACTTTCTTTCCTGGCGCTAAAATTCCAGGAGACACCCCTGCTTGTGGGCTCTAGCCTAACAGTTCTCAGAAAAAAAAAAAAAGCCTTACCTGTGATACAGATTCTAGAAGGTAGACTGACTGATTAGAACTTTGTGGGTACAGAGATTATAATGTTGCAGATTCAGACCCAAATTATCCTGGGCTATCATTAGCTCCTTAATAAGAATTCACTGCTAAGCTTTGTCTGAACTAATGTCCTTGTGACTATCACATGAAACCTTTTGGATACATGTCAGAGGCTCACTAACCTCAGTTAAGAATGTCGCCAGCTCTAACATCAGAGACAAGAAGCAGTGTTCCCCACTTGGCTGTGACCTGCCTACCTGATGTTTCCATCAATATATGTTCTTGAAACTAAAAATTTTACAGAATTGTTTCCACATGGGAACATTTAGAGCAATTTGAATCCATATTTTTGGGTCATAGTCACTAATATTGTTTCAAGAATAAACTTTTTTCCTATTGCTTTCCTAGTAGGTGCTATGATTTGTGTTGCCAAAGCTTACAGCTAACCTCTCAGGGTTCTCCTTTGTGCCTTCTTCCTGACTCGAGACTACGGTTTTTGGCTTGCCCCCACTTTTATGTTTTTATTTAGCATTGCTACATATTTGGAGCAGAGGAAATCTTTTTACCTTAACCTTACTATTGAAAAGTCTTTAAGAATCTCTTCCTGCCTTACAAATACACTATAGTCAGAATAAACATTTCTTAGCAGAGAAAACATTAAAGTGGCATCTCTAAATTTTAACTTGCAATATAAAATATGACATTTCATAACATTTTAAATGACATTTAAATGTAAGATGTGCCATTATTTTACATACCATTAAAATATTGCCAACTGACTAACAAAATGCATTTTAAAATCAAGCTCCTCCTAGATGCATCTTGATTTCAAAGACACTGATATGTGGAAAATGCAACTTTAGAGCACATAAAATTTAGACAACGATGTTGGCTTAGAAGATTAAAAGGTTGAATTAAATGTGTACTAATTCCAAGATATTCCCCAAATCCAAAGGAAATGTTCTGTCTAGAGCAATGCCAATTACAGGTTTCCATTGCTGCTTGTGAATAAAGACTTTGTTATTGGACAGTTACTATTATATAGATGGGATTGTACAATAAAATGTGTTTTAAAATGTTTAATAGATTAAGCCCAGACCCTTCATAGCTTATACTCTAGTGAAAGAGAGAGACGTAACATCTCTGACAATGAGAAAGGACTGAAGGTATAGATTTAAGAGTCAGCTTCAGGAAGATAACAATTGAAATTGTGGGGATAGATAATGACATCAAACAGGCTTGCAACATGAAGAGAGAGATAAAGACAGATCTTTGGAGAGTACCTATATTAGATGGGAACGAGAGGAAGATCCAGTGAGGAAAATCAAGATGTGGTTAGAGAGATAAGAGGAAAAAGTGGAGAGCAATTTGTCATTGAGGCCAGAGACAGAGATGATTTTACAGAGAAAGGAGTGATCAACATTGTCAAATTGCTGAGAGATGGGCCAAGATGAGAAATGAAGATGTCATTAGATTTGGCAGTTAGGAGGTCATCATCCAATAAAGTAATTCCAGGAAAACGACTGGAGCAGATTCAGATTGTGGTGAGTTGATGAGTAAATGCAGGGAGAGTTTATCTAGAAAAAGTTTCCGAGGAAGAATAGGAAGAGGCAGCAGAAATCAAGAAGGGCAAAAATAGACTTAGGGAATAGGTACCTCAGTGTATGTAAACAAGGTAAAGGACTGGCTGCATACAGGTTAGAGGAAGCCCACTCAGGAGGCAGGTGGAAGCCGAGGCCGGAGCAGGTCTGAGGACACAAAGGAGAAAGGAGGAAAAGATATGCAAGCAGGCAATCCTGCTTCAATTCCTATCTCCCACTTCACGGAGTGCTACTCAACCTCCATCCTTTAATGTTCAAAAGAATCCTCAGAAGACAGGCACTCCAAAAATACCCCTCCAGTAAATATGATACATTTCTAAAAGGTTTTCTTATGATTGTAATGTAGGCTGATGACATAAGTACAAAGAGCAATTCTAGGAAAGAATCTTACATGGGGACAAAATGATGAATTTCAAGTTCACGACTTTCTGATAGTTTGGCTTTTAAGAGTATCCAGAGGTGAAACAGCAAATGGATTTCATGTTGCATGCCAATGCTGATGAGATGCCAATGGCTGCCTGAAGCACTGGTTGAAAGAATTGTGTTTGAGCAGGAGTCTAAGCTCAGCTTAAGAAAGGGCTTATGGATTAAAGTTGGCCAGGGGTTTGGAAAGGATAGTAGCAAAAGCAATGTTGTATATTTGCTGACCCTGAACTAGAGGAGAAAATAGCTATGTATATATTAGACAGTTCTCCATAAATGTTATTGAGCTTTTTGATGAGTACTGAATTGTAAAGATCTCAGTGTACATTCTTTGAGAAGTAGAAACAGTCTACATTGTACAATAAGGGTAGAACATAAGTCCGATCAGGCAGCTATAGCCAGTAGGCTTGCCCTCCTTTTATGAATGTTAAGACATGTGACCAAGATATATTCACTGACTTACTAGAAGGCCTCTTCACAGCTGAATGAGGAGATCCACTGTAATATTGAAGGCAGGATCAGAATCTTTTCAGGAATATCTTCTGGACATATATAAACACCAGTAAAAGGGAAATGAAGATCCCAGTGCTTCATAGTTAATACTAATGATCACTTTATTTTGACACCTTAAAGTAATTATTTCTCCAACAATATATCCACAGCATCTGCATTTTCTATTTTTTCTTTTTCCCCAAGACAAGGTTTCTCTGTTGTAACTCTGGCTGTCCTGGAATTCACTCTGTAGACCAGGCTGGCCTCAAACTCACAGAGATCCTTCTGAGTGCTGGGATTATCTGGCACATGGGAGTACACGCAAATGGAGCACTCACATAAATAAATGAACAAAAAAATAAATACATATTGGGTGGTTTGTTTGTTTATTTCTATGAATGCTCCATTTGCATGTACTCCCACATGCCACAGGGGATGTGATCCCATTATAGATGGTGGTGAGCCACCATGTGGTTGCTGGGAGCTGAACTCGGGTTCTCTAGAAGAGCAGCCAGTGTTCTTAACTACTGAGCCATCCCTCCAGTTCAAGCATGTTGGGAGCCGAGTTGAAACGCCATTATAAGATGGCGCCGGTTTCCTGTTTCCGGGTTCTTCTTGATCGGTTCTGGAGTAAACAAGTAACAGCGCAGGCGCAAGTTGAGTAATCCTTGCCGCCTCCCTCTATGCTAATGAGGTTCTGGACATGCATCCAATCCTTGATGGTCACGTTGCCTTTTGCCCTATATAAGCAGGGTGCCTCACACATTCAGGGTCTTTTCGCTCTCAACACTCAATCAAGCTACAGTCCTCAATAAAGCGTGAACCAGAAGAATCCTGTGTGCAGCGTCTTCCTTGCAGGCGAGGCGGGCGTCCACACAAGCATCTGCATTTTCAACATGTAACAGCCTGGTGGGTCTTCCAAGGTAGTAAATCCCCTACATATATATTATGTAGTATTACCATGTTTTCAAATAAAATCTCAGCTTGTGCTCCAATATAGGTAAAGGAGAGCCAGTCTTGTAAAGAAGAGGTAGAGGTGTTTTCTTTCCTTTCAAATCTGACCTTAAACTAACCCTGAGGGTGTCACAGAACAGTTTGAAGACCTCTGCCATAAAATAGTTACCAAATACACCCATAGACCATTAAGCAAATTATATCACTCTATTAGTATGCTAATTTTTATGAACAGACAAGATATTTATAAAAGTTATCATTTTAACTGAGCCACTGAAACTTATCATTAAAACGTATTTCCCAAAGTCTTCATTCCTTAGTCCTTAACAAGTATGCCTGGCATGAAGAGTTAAGGTCAACTTTAGGAAGGCTGTGTCTCTTTGTCTTTGTCTCAAGACCCTTCTGCCGGTAGAGACAAGATCTAATCTGCTTATTCCTAACAACATATTGTATCATGAGAACAATGGCACTTCATGGATCAAGAATGATGAAGGAATTTTGGTTCTCATATATGTATTTAAGAAGAAAGGAAAAAAGAATGTATTTGCTTCATTTAAGAAAGGCCACAAAATCCCATTCATTAACTTCTTATAAGTCAATTCATGAAATGTAGTTACATGACCATACTCATTCACAAATCAGAACATTATTTATTAATATATTTTCTCCTCCACACTGAATTATATAGATCTTAAAGACATGGCCTGATTCACAGTAGATGGCATAGAAGAATAGTTAAGATGGTCCCTTACCTATGTATGTTTGCATTTCAGTTGCATCTGAAATTTAAGAATGATGTGACATAGGACAATCTTTATCCTGCAATTCCTCCATCCTGGAAAACTGAGACAATAGGCTCCATACCTTCCAAGGTCAACAGGAATTAAAAAAAATAAATAAAAAGTTTACACCCACAAGTTTGCTGAACTCAAAATACTATCTTAAATATTTCCTCATACTTCTCAACTAGTAAAGATCATGGTAGAATGTAGGTATTGATAAATTTTGCATGACTTCAATTTAAAAATAAAACCTTTATATAATTTTATTTTTTTTAAAAAAAACTCAATAAACACTTATAAATATCTACTAAACCCAAGAATTGTGCTAGGCACTGGGGACACAGATGCAAACATAAATATTGCCACTATGGAGAAAAAAAATTGCTACAGACTATTTTAAATTTGTTTTCCTTTCACAGAATTATTCTTAACTAATTCTCGCAAAAATTTCCTTTTATGGAAACAAAACAGTGCAGAATGAACAGCACATACACTAGCTTCAACGACTCGATGAAGATCATATCCACTTACTTTTTGAACCAAAGAGCAAACTAAGATTAAATAGAAAATAGGTTAGTGGTAATGACTTCAAATTTGTGCCCACCCATAGCAGTGTTATTTACTTAACTTTAAATTATATTCTGAGATTTTCCCTATAGGGTGAATATAATTTGTGCCATATTTCCAAATATTAATTGTAACATAGTTAAAATATGCATTTCTTTTACTGTGTTGGATTGTGTATTTTGAAATAATTATAGGGTGGTCCAATTATTTGGTTTAAGCAGTCGTGTGCACACCCGAAGGCTTAATTACCACGAATAAATCAGTCTCACCCCAAATCATTGGCTGTAAATGACAATCGCTTTAACTACTTGTGCAGTATAAGGAATTCAACAGGCAAGCTCAGACTTAATTAAAACTTTAGCCGTTAAAATAATTGCTTTCAGCAGGGATCAGGGTCTTTTGTTTGTTCGTGGAGAACCTGCAATTTTACTCAGTTGAAACTTTGGTAGAATCTCTCTTAAGGACAGCCTACGACTAATTTATTCTTTTTTTACTTTGCCTACCATGAAAAAAAATTGTTTTTATCCTGGAAAAAAAGTTTTAGGAAAATCTTGGGACTTGTTCAGAACTAGTCAAATAGATTTGGGTTTTCGTACGGGAAATTTTT
This sequence comes from Cricetomys ansorgei, assembly GCA_026225945.1. Lineage (NCBI taxonomy): Eukaryota > Metazoa > Chordata > Mammalia > Rodentia > Nesomyidae > Cricetomys > Cricetomys ansorgei. The sequence goes on from JAMJFZ010001395.1 coordinate 1,345,080, forward strand.
AGCAGTAAGAAGAAACCTAGGTACTATTTTGTCTAAATAGAAAGAGCAGATATTCAAGGAGCGTTCTCGGTGGCGCTACCGCCGACTTGCACATTGTAATGTGGTCCGTTTACAACCAGCTTTTAAATGGTGGTCTGAAGGCAGAGGGGGTCCGCGCGCCAAGTGTTTCGGCCCGGCGCGCGCCTGCGAGGTCGTCCGGGCCAAAGAGGACGGAAGGAGACGAGCGACCCGGACGCCGGTGCCCCGGCGGCTTCGCAGGGCGGCCGCAGCAAGGCGGGCAGGAGCAACGCCGACCGCGGAACCGCCGGGACACGCCCCCGCGCCGGTGGGGTCGAATCTGCCGCACCGGCAGAGGCGCGGGGCGGGGATTAGCTCGGATTCAAATTTAGAGCGGGAGGCCCGCGCGTGGCCCAGCAGGTGCCTCGTGCCCCTCCCGCGAGGGCATTTCCGCCCCCACCTGCGCATGGCGCCGGAAATTACCTCGGAGGGGAGTCAACTGCGAGGGGCGCCGGGCGCGGGTCCTCGCTGCTAGCCATTGTGCACGCTGCCCTTTCACAGCGGCGCCGTAGGAATCCTGAACTCACCCGGGAGGGGACTAGCGTGGAAGACTATCAGAAGACATAAACAGCACTTGACACTCTACACTTGGAGGTGAAGCGACGAGCCGGGAGAGAGGTGCGCATGCGCCTTCCTCCTCGCCGGCGCGTGGAGAAAACTGCGCACGCGCACAGCCTACGCAGAATGAAAACAAAACAAAACAAAAAAACAACAACAAAAAGCCACACACCGGAAGCGAAGGCGTGACTGGCAGGTCGGGGGCTCGTTAGCTGCCTGAGAGGCCCCCGCAACCCGGGCGCGCGTGCGCACAGCGCGCGCAGGGGGCGGAGCCTGCCAAGGGGGCCGGCGGAGAGCAGCGTCGGCCTCGTGCGCCCCCTGGCGCGCGCCCGGGGAGAGGAAGAAACGGGAGGGTGCAAAGAGGAGGGAGGAGGCGGTCGGGGCGGGAGGGGGAGGGGAGCGGGAGAGAGGGAGGGTTTACCGACCGGGCGATTTTGGTTAAAATATTCAAAATGGCGGACGGAGGAGCAGCGAGTCAAGATGAGAGTTCAGCCGCGGCGGCAGCAGCAGCAGGTAATCATTACAGCATTTTACATATTCATATTCATACTCAGCCCCGGCTCCCGCGCCCCCCCCGCGACTTAGCATAATTTATTAGTACTCAGGATTATTATAATTAACGGCGAGGAGACGGGGGCCCAGGGAACACAGCCCCCTCCGGGCGCCGAGCGGAGGGGGAAGGAGCTCGGGTCGGCGGGGCGGAGGGGGAAGAAGACCCGGGGCAAAGGGGGCTGTGAGCCGTCGCGCTCCTCCTGCCCCCGGCCCACCCCGCCGCCGCGCTGGCCCGCTCGCGGGCACTGGCCCTCCTCCTCCGCTGGCCGCCGCCGCCGCCTCCTCGCACGGTGCCCGAATCCGAGCGGGTCCGCGGCGGACGGCGGGGCCGGGGCACCGGGAGAGGACAATAAAGACATTTTACATATTCATAGCGGCTGGGCTGGCGGGGCGCGGCGGGGCGCGGGCGGGAGACCTGGGCTGACGGGAGGGGGGGCGTGGAGGGGCCGGAGGTAGCTGCGAGTACAATGCCGGCAGGCAGCCGGGCCGGCGCGGACCCCGCTGGCCGGACACCCGCGCGGCGCCCCCAGGGTCGGGAGCCGGCGCGGGCTCGGGCTGGGGGGGACGCCGCTCGCCGCGGGGCGCGCCCGGGGGTGGCGCCCTGCCCGCGGCCGCGCGGGGTGTCCGCGTGGGGCCGAGCCCGGAGGGTCAGGGCCCCGGCCCCTCGGCCGCGCCCTGCTCGTGCCCGGGAGGCGGCTTGACCCCGGCCGGTCCGTGTTTGTGGTCAGGGGCAGCGTGGCGTGGGCCCGCTCTGGGCTTCTCCGGTGCCTTTGGAGGCTGGGCTGGGTGGGAGGAGCCCTCGAGGAAGTTCCCCTCCCTGGAAAAGGCTCCTGTCGCCCGTGTGCCCCGGCCTGCACCCGGCGGTCCCCTCGAGCCTAGAGAAGCCCCCGCCGCCGTGGGGCGCGGGCCGTTGAGCTGGAGGTGCTGGCGGGGTCTGGCGGCCCGCCGCGCACGCCCCCCACACGCGGGTGGCCCCGGGGCCCCTCTCGCTCCCGGAGGCCCCTGAGAACTCGACGGTAAAGGATTGCCCTCCTGCCCTCGGAGGGCTGGCCTGACACGGCGATCATATTCTAGATTTCTGCTGTCCTGTGGGGAGTCGGGGTGGTGGCCAGACGCGGAGATCCCCCTCCCTGGCTGTGTGTGGTGGTGCTTTCTCGCTCTGTGCTGGGTCCTCCCGACTTGTTTCTCATTTGAATAATGTCTAATTCGGGGAGGTTTATATTCTTGAAATGGCCGCCTGGCTTTCCCCGCCTCTCATGTTTAGTAATTCAGACCTTTAATAACAGCCACTCACAGCCCAACGCCGTGTTTATATTTTACATTCGCCCCATGTGCTTTTGTGGTTCGATATGATTCTTTTTTTTTTTTTTTTTTCCTTCTCCTCCTCCTTGGCAATCCACAGGGCTCTGAGATCAAACCCAGGCTGTACTGGGAAGACAAGGAGAGAACTAGGCCTGGACTGCCCCAGGAGTTGCCTAGGCCTTGTTCTCTGCTGCTTGATTTATTTACTAATAACCAAAATGATTCCCCCACCAACTGCCACTTGAGTCCCCTCCTCCGCGGGCAAAACACATCCTCTTGGGGCCTTCCAACATAAAAACAGCTCCGAGCTAAGCATCAGCTCTGTAGTTTGGCTAGTTTGGCTTGTTTTCTCTTAAAAGGAGATTATCTTAGTAGTAACGTGGACCTTATTTCTAATTTGCAGAGGCTTCTGAAAACTGCTAGTTTAGTACAAATAGAGGACTTTGTTGTGGAGATGCTCCTCCTCTAAGTTAAACTCATTCAAGCTTCGTCAAGATTTTTGTAGTATTTGTAAAACCAGTAGATTTGTCCTTCCAGGAGCTGTGGAGTAGCTAGGTATTTTAGAAAGTCCGGTTGACAACACTTGGATAGTGTCTCAGCAGTGCTGCTTTTCCAGTTTCTGTACCCACATGAAGTGAGGCCCAAGTGTTCTGTGCTGTCACTGACATAAACCTGCTTATTTTAATTGTAGCAGTACCGAAAACAGAAATGGGGTTATGATTTCTTTGAGAGTCAGTGTCATGGTTAAATGAGTGAAAATAGAAGGTAAACACAGGCGTTGTGTCTACCCTGATCTTGGAACTTACTGCTTAGCATGCTTTCTCCTTGCTTGAAGGTGTCAGAATTGATTTTGTTTTATTTAGACTTAGGAGACTTTGCCTGTAAAAACCAAATGACTTTTACTGTTTAGAGAAAACAGTAATTTTGATTTCTAGTCTGTCCTGTAAGACTTTTGTTTTAGGAAGGTGTTGCTTATGGGGAGTCATGTTGAATGTGTTAAGCCTTTGGGATCACATTAAGCCACTATATGAAGATATATTAGACTTCAGTTTAATTTGTAACAAAATTTCAGATTCAGGAGACTAAATTCAAACTAATTTAAAATAACTAGTTGTCACCGTTTTTCCCCTCTTTCACATCTAGAAGGTGTCTCCTGAATGTAATAGAGAAACAAAGCTTTCATGAGAATGTTCAGGTGAATGACCGCTTCAGAGAGCTGAAGCGTGAGGTTGGGGGGACAAAAAACAGTAATATCATTCCATGCCTTAAATGGCATGTTTTTGCACCCAGTTCCTAAGATGTGGTCAGACTGATGATGTCATTGGACAGAGGACAAGGTGCAGTTAATATGATTTATTGTCCTGAGGTGAAGTCTAGCAATGGAGCCTTCTTATATGGAAGCCATTTCTCTCTGGACAATTTCCTTTATAGCTGCAGTTTTACCACGACTGGGGCTGTAGGTATTTTATCCAAAATGATAAAATGCATGATGCATTTTACAAACAAAGCTCACTGTTACAGATTTTGTTATACAGAGAAAGGTGAGTATTGTGAACTGGCCTTATATTTCAGTTGGCTGCTCTTACTATAGTAAAAAATCATTCCCTCATATTTTTAAATGGAGACTATGGACTTAAAATAAGGACACTTGTAGAAGTGATCCATATACCTGCTTGTTTTATGGGGTTGTTGTTCCTGTTTGTAATCTGTCTCTTACAAGAAGCTACTTCTTAATCCCAGTATGGCCCTGGCCTGTGGAGTGCCCTCTTGCTTTGGAGCCTATTTTAATGACTAAAGCTGAATTGGAGAAAATGAGGCACTATATTCTTTTATGTTAAAATTATAGTGTTTAAAATAAAGTAAAACACTTCAGGGAAAGCATGTGCTTTGAAGTAGCTTTTTAAAAGAATCTAGAATTCTTTTTGGATTTGTCTGTTCACGTTTGTACATTTTATTTTGAAAGGTACTTTTAGAATCCTGTTTTAAAGTAGTGATTTCCATATGTACTTTCTGACACATTACTTGATTTTCTTAAGCATTTCTTGTATTTCTTAATGGTTATCTTAAGGAGATGATTAAAGTTCTAGGGAATGTGATTAGAAAGGCTGTTTTATTCTTGACATTAATTTGTGAAGTGAGCTTAGAACAGTATTTTAGGTTATTTTGGAGCCTTCATAAGTTCCTAACCTGCTTGTCTCCTTTTGCAGTTGTCAGGCAACTTCCCATATAAGTTTCTAGAAAATCTGTTGCCACTTTCTTAATTTGTCCCACCTACTAATTATAATGAAACTTTTGAATTAAGGTCTAGGACATTCATGACAGCTGTTTTTTCATTTCAGAAAGAACTATCCTTTCAAGTCTTTATTGTAAAAGTAGGTTTTAACTATTCCCCCAAATTCACTTTTGATTTCTTTTTATTTTGTAAAGGAAAACACAGTGGCTATTACTCAATTGTAATGGCATAATGTTTTGTCATATTTTAAATCTTTAATTCTCTGCATCAGTAGGTACCATATAGCCAAAGAAACAAAATTTGTTTCGTGCTGCCTTAGGCCGAACTAATTGTTAGAATGTTATTCACCTGACCAGTAGATTTTGGAGTAAGTTTACAGCTCAGAATGCCAAACTGCCTTTTACCAGGTCATCAAAGATAATGTGATAGAGCCCTGAATATCATAAGCAAGTGCTCTAAAATGACAGAACTGGGAATACTTTTCAGTGTATTTTCATTTAAAATGAAGTATTTGAATTGTATATTGCTTGGTCTTGACGAGAGTGAATGTGCGAGCTTGAGTTTAGATTGTATCCTCTGTATTGAAGACTGTAGTAGTATGTAGTGGCCATGGCCGTATTTTTTCAAATGTTGAAAACCATAGCCTAATCTTTGCGTCTTACTTAGTCTTATTTTCAGTGCCACTGAGTGCTGTCTCTTTGCTTTTTGACATCAGTATTGATTCAGTAACACAATGTTGGTGAATAGTAATTATGTGTTTTTCCTAATGGAAGTGATTTCTTTTGGAACCATTCAGGTAGTTTTCATATAGAGAATAGAACAAGTCACAGATAGAACATAACCAGATTTGGTTACCCATGTTCTTCTAAGTGCTAAATGTCTGGGTAAACATACTATGTATTTTGTTATAGCAGTCCAACATTAGGCAATAGAGTGAAAGTTGTGATTTGGCTCAGTGACACAACTCCCTATTTCAGTTTCTGCATTCTTCCTGTCCTCTTGGTAGTTTTGTTTTTTATTTTGTTTTGTTTAGTTTGTGAGATTAGAATTTGTTGTATAGTTCATGCTGGCCTTAATCTCTCCATTTACTTGCCTTAGCCTCCCATGAACTAACTAACCTTCACCTCCCTTTTGTAAGAAAACTCTTTGAGCTAGTATTATAAATAACTTTTTCCATCATGCCAATCCAAATGGATCTTTTTGAGTGATTGAAAGAGGTAATAATTATGGTTCATAGAGAATAGTAGTTTCTTCATGTGTCTTTCAGAAGGATATTGACATGATCTTTATTTTGTGATTGAGGACAATTGAGCAGATTTAAATAAATGCAGTTATATTTATACTTATGTATTTCTGTCCTAAGGTAGCAGCAGTAAGCTCTTTGTATCAACTCTTGCAGTGGTAATAACAGTGACAATGAGACTAGCACAGGTGGAGACCTTGCCTGACTTACTGTTGCATTTCCAGTGTATTTAGAATTTACAGAGTAAGAATTGTGAGTTTCTTTGACTTAAAGAACCTTGTTGCCTGCCGTGCATGCTGTTTACAAAGCTTTGTGTGTCTTTACTTCAGTTGTGAACTTGGTGAGCACTGATTGGCTGTCTTTTTATACTCGGTGAGGATGCAGCTTATCTTTTAGTAAATTTCACCCTTCTCAAGTGTTCGTTGTTGGGAAAATTTTACAAAACTAGTAATTAAGCAAAAGAAGATTTGATAAATTTTTAGATTTATAAGATTCTCTTTTAAATGCTGTCTAGAAAACTGGATATTTACTTAGAGAAGAAACATTATATTAATTTAAAAAAAATTTAAAAGCACAAAGCTAGGTAAGTTCTATGAATACTTGTGGTAGTTTTACTTAGATGATAATACTGAATGTTATAAGTATAGTTTAATTTGCCACATGATTTATTTAATAATTCTTTGCAACTTTATTGGTTTTTATGTTAGACTCATGTTGATGAAATTAAATCAGTACAATAATATATATTAGATTTTTTTTTCTCCTAGTGAGCTTTCTCTATGCATTAGAAAGTATTAACAGGAATGGCTGGAAAAGAAACACTTTTTTTGCATGTTATAACATTAACATGTCAAAATATGTTACATGTTTTAAACATAACATGTTATATATGTTTATATATATATATTTTATATATGTAACATGTTTTAGCATGTCACCTTAAGCAGTGGAGAACTTAGAGTAGCCTTAAGGAAATAAACTTTTAAAGAGAATACTCTAGGTGTTTCCTTAGTTTTGTACATTTTAATAGTTTGGCTAATGAAAAATGATTTTTTGTTGATTTTTATACTACAACAAGATATAATGAATCTTTAAGCACAAATAACATTTCTTAGCTTATAAACATGTATCTGCTATGTACCTGATATCTCATTTTTTCACAAGGAAGTATAAGAATGTTATAGTAGGGCTGGTATGCTTACATAAGCAGGGAGGATTTCAAACAGTGTATATAATTACATATTAAAATATGCAACCTAATGGAGATCAGGAAAGAAATCAGGGTGTGTTCAAGTTTGAATTAATCAAAACATACTAGAATATTATAGCTGGAAGGCAATTTAGATGTAATCTATGTCAAAGCTTTTGCTTCTCAGTTTTTAGTGACTTTTGCCAGCCATTCAGTTGTTGAATAGCAGGGTTTGGGGAGATGGCTCAACTAGTAAGGTGTTTGACCCTCAATTCCAGCACTAGGTGGATTTGGGATAGAGATGGGGTAGGGAGGGTGCTGAAACCTGCGACTCTGGAAATGGGTGAGTTCCAGAGCCGTGAGAGAGACAAAACCAGAAAGCCACTTCTAAAGACAGTTCACATTGATCGATCTCTGGCCTCCACAGACATATGTGCATGCAAATCATACACATGACCATGTGTATACTTGTAAGAAAATAGCTTTCTGACTTTTCTTTTGTTGCTCGAGATCTAACCAGGCCCTACTGTGTGGTATTTGTTTTACCACTGAGCTGTTTTCTCCTAGTCTAGACTTTGGGCCTGGTAGCCATCCTCTTAACTCATTGCTGTCAGCCAGAGAAGGCTTTATGTAGATGAGACTTCTTTTTTCCCTGAAGACAAGTCTTACTATGTAACCTTAGACTGGGCTTGATTTCACAGTATAGCCCGGGCTGGCATCCTCCTGCCTCATCTTCCTGAGTGTTGGCATTATGATGGAGTCTATGAAAAAATTGAGAGGAATGGAAAAGCAAGGAAGGAAGGCCATTGTAGAGGAGCTTGTATTCAGTGTTGTTAGGTGAGGAATCAAGAGGCATTTGCCCTCTACTGGGAAGCTGTTAAAGGACTAAGGACTGACTGTGCGTAATGTGATGGTTGAAATAGGGGGAGATTGGATTCATAGAAACAAATATACGAAAATTGGACTGTTCGGTTTATTTTAATTGCTGTAAGTGCAGTCAGAATGCTAACATTGTAGCAATTACCTGCCCTCTGAGGCTTTCAGCCTAGTAGTAGTGTAACAGCACAAGTCAGACATGCTGATGTTAAATCAAGTTGTACGACACAGGAGATAGATATTAGCAAAGCTTCTGGCCATGTCTTTAAGGCAGGAACTGACTTCTGACCAGTAAATCCGACTTTAGCCTTATGGGCATAGGATTGTCCAATTGGCTTAGCTTTCTTTCCCAATCAAAACCATCGTGTGCACCAAATTAACCTGAACGAAAGCAAATGATAGGCTGTTTATGGTGAACATTTTTCATTTTATGTCCTTGTATTTGTTTTGTTTTTCTTTTATTACTTCCATCTTTAAAGTCTTGTTTTATGTTTTATGTGGGCTACCTCCTCTTAAGAAAGACAGGTATAAATAAAATTACCATAATCATGACATAATGATAATGTCTGTATTTTTATAGCAGCACCCTCATTTTCATTACCTCAGCCTTACTGGCAAGCATTATTATACCCATTTTATAGTTGAATAAAATAAAGGTCAGATTAAGTGACTTTGCAAGGTCCATGTGCTTTAATAAGCACTAAGTGTTTTGGAGAACAGAAGGCTTCCAGGTTAGCTCTTAGGCTTTGTGTTGTAATGGGGAAAAGCCAGGGTGGGGACTTTATCAATAGGAACTTGGAAATTATGTGAATGCTTTGTTTTGGTTCAAAAGTTTGAACTTATCTTGTTTGCTAGGCAGCGAGGAGTCAGTTTTCAGTTGTTTTGGACTGTGCCCTTATTTTAAAATGTTTGGAAGCTGGAGTTAAAGTGTGAAATGTCAAGATTTTGAACTTGGCTTAGCTGAAGGAGATTAGAGTCATAGATGTAAGGAGTTGAGAGAGAAAGCTATTTGGAAAATAAGGGAAGAATTCATTAAAAAATGTTTATGTGTATGTGTGCCTCCATGAGTGTATATGTGCACCATGTGTGGTTAACAGTCCACCGAGGGGCAGACGAAAGCGTACATGAATCCTTGTAACTGGAGTTAACAGGCATTGTGACAGAACCTGGGTCCTCTGCAAGAGCAGCGAGCGCTCTTAAACTGTGGAGTCCTCTCCCTAAGAATTAAAATTTCAAACATACTTGATATATTTTTGGGCAGATCTTAGTTAGGTTCCTTTTGAAAATTGAAAAAAATGTAGTGAATTAAATGAATGATGAACATGAATGTGAGGGTGATGTCTGTACATGCTGGTGTCTTTGTGGATTGAGCATCGACTTCTCATTTTGACTTTGCCACTGCCTGTGGTTATTTCTGTCAACAATAAGAAAGTAGTAATGACAGTGTTAGGGTATTCTGTGGGGAGGAACAAATTGATAGCAGAGGCATCTTTGAAAGTAGTGTAATAGTTTTTCATAGAGGAGCACCAGGAGTAAAATCATCAGTTTTATTACTTGGGCTGTTGTAGAGAAGCCGTGGCATTAGTGGCCGATGGATTCTGTGGGATCCCTTTAGTGAAGGTTGTGTGTTTCTGTGTGTAGACCAGCCAGTCTTCTGGGAAAGAAGTATTCTGAAAACCTTAATGCTGTCAAAGTGTTGCATTTTGTCTTCTAGTGGCATCCTGGCCTATGCTTCCTTACCAACAGAGAAGCCTCCACCCCCCACAAATGGAGTATTCCTTTTATAAAGTTTTGATTTTAGAAAAAGTTGCTCTTGGGAGGAGAATGGTTGTATTTTATCTTGAGACTTGCCTGGTTCCTTCTCCCAATCTCCTGCCCCAATCCCAGTTTGAGACATGACTTGAAAGTAAACCTACTGTTTCGTTTGGGCAGGACAAAGCGTTTGGACTATAGAGAGCCTGTGCAGCACTGTTCCTGCCTAGGAATCTTGTGGTATGTGGAGCATAGAAAAAATACTCTCGTAGTTGAGATGTCTGTGTTCCATATCATGGCCTAGTTGTGTAATTGTGTAATTTTAGGATGTTACTTAATGGGCTTTAAAAAATTGCGTATTTTAAATTAAGAGCTGTGCACTTTTATTGTTTTTTAAATTTTATTTTTATTATTTATTTATTTAATTTGATGCTGGGGATCAAACCCAATGCTACTTAAGTACACTCTACCATTGAGCTACATTTCTGGCCCAAATTTCACATTTTTAAAAGCCCCTGGTATTTTTATAAGTCAAAATGGGTCTGTTCTGTTTTTCCTGCTATCCATCAGGAGCAGAGAGGTTGGTAGGGCATATGCCTTTGACTTTCTATCTTGGTCTTGGCCTAGTCCTTCAGCAAGATTTTTAGAAGTCTTTAGAGGCAATCTTTAAAAGCTTTCCTCTTTATTTATATGAAGGGTCTATCACCTGCTTATCTTTAGGGACCCATCTATTCATAGCCTGTCTCCATAAATAGCTTCCTTTTTGGTCTGAGCCCTTGTCCTACTTTCAAATCTGAATTTAGTACTTAATTTGGGTTCATTTAGCTAATTCATTGCTTCACTGTAGACGGTCTTATTTTCTTCCCTAATTGATTATATAAGTAAATCTTGTGTCATGAGTACTTTGAAAGCAGGAGCAGAGTAGGCATTTAGCAAATAGTGCTTGGCTGATGAAATAGATGGTAAGTCTTTGTTGGGATATGAGAATGCCTACACATCGCCTGAGAGCCTAACACAGTTGACATTTGAAAATCCCTATTTTATAAAACTACAGTGATTTGGTAGAATTAAAAGATTACTTGTTACACTTCAAGATTATTTATTGCTTAGAGTGTCTCAAACAATGGTTCTCAGTTACTACACTGGAGAGAGTGACTGGGGATGCAGCTCATCTTACTAGAACATAAAGGGACAGGGCATAAGTTTAGCATGAATCGTAGTACTCAGTATGAGTGTGCACGGGGTTGTAATTCACAACCGGACTGGCCCTTCTGCCTCCATTTTGTTCAGTAAGTATAGCGATCCTTTCGCTGCTTGCCCTGAACTGGAGATAGAGTGATGATAGCGCACTTACCATCTCAACCCTCAAAGCTCAGTGTTGAAAACACACAATGGCGCTGTTGCTGTGTTCATTGGTAGAGTATGGGGGATCCATGGCACTATGGAAGCATAAAATAGGTGCCCTAATCTGGACAAGGGGTTAGGAAGAGTCTTCTGAGAAGGCAGTGCTTATAGTAAGAATAAAGGATGAATAGGAGATGATCAGTCCAAGAATTGGGAGTAGGAGTGGGATTGAAAGTGTTCTAAGCAAAAAGAACTTACATACGTACACCCAATTGAAAATAGCATTTGAAGAAACTCAAGTTCAACATTGCTGCTTGATATTTAGCTGGAGTTGAATATATCTGTCTACATTAAGAGTTTATTATCATGATTTGTTTTAGTGACTAAATCTGTAGTCAAATTTTGGGGCAATTTCTCTACCTTCTGACAAAAATGCATAGGTTTCCCTAACAGTGATCATATTTATAAAGTTTTTGTGCTGTTTACTGTACTGAATGCTTTACACAGGTTCATAGCAATCACAAAGACCGTGTCAGAGGGCGATGGTGGTGAAATGCCACCCCTTGATTTCAGATGACAAAACAGGGTTAATGAGGCTGAGTGGCATGTCCCAGTCTTGGATCTCTGTTGGTGGTGTGAGTAATTAGGAGCAATATTGTTGCCTTGGGCATTGACTTTTGCTTCAAGGTAGTTGAATGATGAGTTATAGCAAGAATTGGGGCTTTCTAAATTTCTTCTCATAAAAATCTTCATATTCAACAACTGCATTTAGTTCCCAGATCCAGATCCTGTGGCGGAAAAGAGTCAATTGTGTATTTTTGTTTTTGAGGACAAGGTCTTGACATATCACTGCCCTGGAACATAAATTTTGAGTTATGTGTATTTATCTCTGTCTTGCTGTTTGGAGAGATGACTCTTGATTACCAAACCTAATATTAACTTAGCCTTCAGACATTTACAGATGATGACTATAAAATAGTTGGAAGTGATTGGTAAGCAAATTGCTGTTACTTGTAATCCATAAGTCTTGAGCATTTTTTAATTCTGTTAGGAGTTGAATAGTAAGCTGGTTGTGATGGCCCAGTCATATTTTTCATGAGGTTAAGGGAGAGTTTGTTCGAGGCCAGTCTGACCTGCATAGTGAGAACTTATCTCAAATAAACAAACAAACAAATGAGTAAATAAATAATAAAACCAACTATATTTAGTATCTGGATAATTTTAATGGGAAGGGGTCATGTGTATCTTGTGATCTGGTTGGTGAGAAAGAAAATTGGGACTTTATGGTTATATATTATTTTAATATTTTGAAACATTATAATGTTTCTTAGATGGGTTGTAGTAGAAAATTGATATACAGCAAATCCTGCAAAGAAAAAAAAACTTTATTTTTATTACATTTCTTCTCCCTTACCAAGTTGTTACTAATCCAGGGGTGTTGCTTTCACTTGAGACATCAGGACAGTTGGTTATTGTTACTGCTGAGAAATCAACTCTTTAATGGCATTAGTCCCTGTTGTTGTACCCTGCTGTGGTGGTTCAGCAAGAAGATAAGGAGGCATTCTCATACATGGAAGCCCTGCCAGATCTCAGCAGAGGGAACCACTCTCATGGCAGACACTGTACATGACAGTGGAACCCCAAGCTCAGGTGTTTTATTCACTCAGAACTCCTCAGGTGCAGATCATAAGCAATCAAACATCCTCCACAGAAATCCAGCATCTGCAGACAATACGAAATGCCAAGGCCTTGCATCCCTTTTTCCAACAGTGCACAAAAACAATTATCTTAAATATAGCTAAAAATAAACTGCCACAACAGGTCCCCACTTGTGTATATCCTACTTACTTATGCCCTGTATTGCCTTGTTTATGTGGTATGCTGTTTATCTCTGAAAACTTTTTAGATAGTTCATGGTATTTGATTGTATCGAACAGTTCGCTGGTCTCTTTTACTTGATCTATTTTAATGTATATTGAATTTTTTTCCTCATTGTTGTAGTAAAAGTTTCATGTACAGTGTTATGTTTTTTAGGACAGATTTTGTTGGGATAATAGCTTACTGGTTGAATACTTGCCCAATATGCAGCAAGGCCCTGGGTTTGGTTCCTATTACCACAAAGAAACAACAACAAAATTCTTAGAAATGGAACTTTAGGACTAAAGAATCAAATATTATAACAAACTTAGGGTAAAGATCTAATTTTTATTTGCAGTTTTAGATTGGTGAAACATTCCAGTGAGCTGAGCAGAGAGGCTTGACTTTGTAGACAGAACAGGGCTAGTGGAAGCAGAAATAGGCCCTAAAGTTTTTTTCCTTTATGGGCTTGAAGTGGAATTTCCTTTTCTTATTGGCTTAGCTAAACTGTATCCCTTTTGATTGGTTGCTATGTATCTCCTGTTTATGGGGAAAACTGCCTTGTTTCAAAGTTCAGTTTGTGTAAGTGACTATTGGTATAAATTATTTCATTCTGATTTGGTCTGATTTTCAGAGACTGGTCCCAAACAATGGCTTCTCATAAACTTTGTCTAATAGAATAATACATACTTAAAAGTATTAGGGTTAGGCCTTTGAGGATGATACCAATTATATTCTTTTTTTGTTGTATTTTTGAAACAGAGTCTCTCTATAGTCATGGAGACTATAACTAGCTATGAAGACTAGACAAGCCTTGAACTCACAGAGATCTGCCTGCCTTCTGCCTCCAGAGTTCTGGAACTAAAGGTGTGCGCCACACAACTGGCCCTATAATCTTATTTGTAGTGTTTCTTAGTGTCAGTTTCTCCACACTCTGGTACAATTAATTATTAGTCTTATGTATTTTTTCTAGATTGATAGATGAACATCTGAATGCTTTGATTTTTGTGGGGGGGTTGCTTTAATTTGGGCCTAATAAATTTTTATTTTTCTGTATATTTTTGTATGTCAAACATTTATTTTCATTATATTGTACAACTTTTAGTCTTTTCAGATTACTTGTAGGCTTCCTGAAAAGTTTTTATTTTCCTTTGTCTGTATATGTGTATGTGAGTATAGGTTTATGCACCCTGTGTATACAGAAACCCTTGGAACCAAAAGAAATGTTGGAGCTTCTGAAACTGGTTTCACAAGCAGTTGTGTGAACTGCCTGATATGGGTGCTGGGAACTGAACCTGGGTCCCTTAAAGAACACCAGGTACTCCTAACCACTGAGCCATCTCTTCAGCTCTGAGAGTTCCTGGAAGTTTATGGCCTGAAATACTACTTTTCCATGAGGGATCATTTCCCATTTGATCACCCAAAGCTAAGGTATTCCTATAGTTTGAAGAAGCAGCTTAGATTTGAGAATAGAGCTGGTCACTCTACCCGTTGTGGTCAGATGATTTCCCTGCAAGTCATGTATTAACCCTGTATTTAGAGAGGGGCTAGTTGCAGCGTCTGGATTGGGGTGGGTCAGCTTTGATGTTGTGATCCTGGAGAACCAAACTTTCACAAAGAAAATATTTCTTTTAGTAGAAAAAAACTAGAGGGAGCATACATTTTCACTCTGGCTACTCTAAAAATTCTATTCAAAGATTTAGGAGGGAGAGGTGAAGGAGGAATGGAAAGAAAATGGCAGTTTTGGCAGTCCTACTTTCAAACTATCTAGAATAGTTTGACAGGCTTATTCTAACATCTTTTCCGTATTGACCAAGATAGAGTCTAACCTCCCAGCAAGCTAGGGATTCTATAGAACATACGAATGAACGAATAGAACGAATGAGAGGGGGTATTGCAGAAAGTCATATTCTTGCATGTTGGGATATGAAATACCTATTGAGACTGCCTGCTGGGCTATTAACAAAGCTGAGAAGTCAGTAGACAGATTGTTGCATGAGTAGGTTTTTTTCCTCCTAATATTTGATGGTGGGGCAGCTGAGATAGAAACAGGTCACATTAACAGTCTTATTTCCTGGTAGTATCTTTTTGGCCATCTTTATCAGGTAGCTTTTGTGTTTTCCTTTTATATGAAATGTATGTTATTTTTATCTTTTTGAGTGAAACCTTTGGAGTAGAGAATGTATCTAAATATGGTGTATCATTAACCATACAGTGAGCTTGACTGAGTACTGTGTCATTTTGTACTACCAATTTCTCTTTTTTTTTTAATTAAAAAAAACTATTATGTCTTTTATGTATATGAGTACTCTCTGCATATAGAAGAGTGCATCAGATCTCCTTACAGATTATTGTGAGCCACCATGTAGTTACTGGGAATTGAACTCAGGCCCTCTGGAAGAGCAGCCAGTGCTCTTAACTGCTGAGCCATCTCTCCAACCCTGGCCAACTAATTTCTATGAATAAATTATCTGGATCTTTCTCTTTGTTTTTCTTCTTCTGCCCCTAGCTGTCTTTTTTTTCCTGATTTTCAAGTAGATGGGAGTTAACTGGCTTGGGGTGTTTATATCTAGATGCTGTATTCTGAAGTCCTCTCTGCTGACTTTTCACATGACTTTTTCCCCAGTCCCCTAAATTAAAAAACATTATCTATGTGATCCTCCTACAAATTTAAGGTTGTTTGTAGAGGTTCATGAGCCATGTAGCAAGAAAGGCAAAATAAAAACACAAACTGAAATACCTGATTTCAAACTTAATATTTACTAACAGTAGGGATGAGATCCTTCTCTAGACTTCATAGTGGGTGACGTAGAAATGGAAACATAATCAACTTATATCTATAAAACTTGAAACAAACAGTTTTGATTTTATAAAGAGCATAATGCTTGGCAGTAAGCTTAGAAGAAATGTCATAAACAGGACCCCAAATACTAATGACACAAGTAGTGGCCTCAACAGAGTGTTACAATGACTGCAGTAACAGGTTTCTTACTTTGCATCTGTAGGTGAGACACATCACACCAGAGCACCTTTGAGAAAGGCAGTTTTGTAGTAGGAGGTTGGATGAGAAATGTTTGAAGTGGTCTGACTTAAAAGAAGAAAAGGTTGTTCAGTAATTAGGATGGAAACAGTACATGCCCTTGAGAAATCTTCCACACGTGTTTGTTGTATTCACAGGAAATGCAGCACTGCTGGCATGCTATATATCATCAAGGACTGCTGCCAGAGTAAATACTGAGTTTGAAATTGTTGGTGCCTATTCTTGAAGGTGGAAAGTTAAGATGGTTGTATTGGCAGGCCTGATTCTCAGAAACTCAATTTTTGTCAGCATTGCTGCAAAGAATTGATTCTTGTTAACAGTATACTTGATAGAAAGAAACAATACCTGTTTGTGTTAACCTATTATGAGAAATATAATTGTGAAGTCCCCTGGGATTCTTAGCCATTGAGCTTTAAGAAGAAGCTAAATTATAACCAGAGGAGTTCTTTAGTGACTCTTAAAGTTGATTATCCTGATGGTCAGGATTTGCTTTTTGGAGTTGACTAGAGTATATCTGTCCCTGACAGTGCTAGGTACATTTTGAAAATTGTTCTATGGGTTTCCTTTTCTTATTCTTAATCAAATCAAACTTTCCCCTAAAAATCTTCTATTTGTCACTGACAAAAAGAATGTGGTTGAAAAGTCTACTTAAAATATTTTAAGTTAAGGATAGGATTACTAGGTATTTGCATTATTTGTGAACTCCTGCATTCCTGTTTGCTGTGCTATCAACATGCAGTTAACTCTCACTTATAATAAATATGAACCGTATCTTTTTTGCTTCTTTATTCCAGTGAAAGATCACATGCTAGCCACAGGCAACAATTCAGGTGTAATTTTAGCTCACACTATAAGCACAAATACATAATAAAGTGTGGTGGCCCAATGGTTAAAATTTGGCTTTGTAGTCAAATTTGATACTCTCACTCCCACCCCTTCCTTTATTTTCATTCTAGCAGGTGCTGGCAATGTTAGAAGCAAACTGCATAGCCCCCTGGAAAACAATGTACTTTGAAAAATGATCACTTTAATGCAAACATGAAAATGTCTTGTTATCATTAACTAGAATTTAGGAGCCTAGAATGATTGAAATTGGCATTAGGTAGAGGGACCAGGTGGTTGGGACAGTTGACTCTATTTGGACGGGGGAAATTATGTCAGGGTCACACACTGAGCACAAATTAGTTGTGAAGGGATTAAAATTTGAATGTTCCGAGGGTAACTGAAAGTTCCACAGCAAAAGCAGGAGTAAGTTTTTATTTTTATGGACCAAAGGCTTCAGCCCAGATGCCATAAAAGGAAAAGATTTAACTGTGTACAGTATTTAAGGTTTTATCAGACTTTGAGACAAAATTAACATAGTAGATGGTAGAAAATATTGGTTTATGTAAAAGATTGAGGATTAACTTATGTTAATATATAAGTTCTTTTCAGCATTGTTAATAAACGATAAAACCCCAGTTTTTGATTTCACTTAGGATGAGAACCAGGAACATTAGAATCTTTATCAAGATCCTCTGCAGTGAAGACAGGAACTTGTAATGGAACACTTGGAAGAAGTTTTTGTTATTCTGGTTTCTGTAAAAAACACAAAATGGTATTTGGATTAGGTTTGTGTGCCTTCCCCAGCTGTGGTATCGTAATTTACGAGTTGGGTTTGGAGTGCTTGATGCAGGTGACTGTAATTTGGTTGGATGCAGTTGTTCTGGCACCTGTAGCTTGTTTTGGGGATTGGGTGCCACATGGGTTTATGGGAACTTTTGGCTGAGAATGTAAAAAGTCTGAAGCCCTGAGAGTTGGGATGGGTATTGGTTGGTTGTCCGTTGGTTGGGTTGCTGTTGTTAGTGTGATAATTCCTAAAAGAACAAAGGGTTGGAGAGATTGAGTTTGTAGACCATGAGCTGAGACGCTAGTCTGAATCATTGTCAGCTAGTCCTGTCGAGCTTAGACCAACCTAAAAAGAGGCTGTGAAGATTTCTACCTTTCTCTCTCCTTCTATATCAAGTCCTCTTGAAAAGCTGTGACGATTCTATCTTTCCTTTCATTCCCTAAATGACGGTAAAAGATTGTAGCATATTGCTATAAATGGTGTACCAGCGGGGCCCAACATCAAGCCAACTAATCTTACGTTGGAGACAAAGAAGAAAGAAAAACTCCAGACCGTGCAGAATCTGGTAAAGTATGCTCACGGAAGCTACCAGAGGATAGAGATTAAGGTATTATTAATTGAACACTCCTGAAGGAAGAGAAGAGAGAGAAAGAAAATAAAGCCTCTAACAAGAGAAAATTGTGAAAATTAAGTGAGAAAGAGGACTCAAAAGTGAGAACCACGGAAGAGAGGCCTTTAGAGAAAACCATTTTCATGGTAAAAACAAATAATTCAGCTGGGAGCAGCAAAAAGCAAGGTTCTTGCTGCTCTTCCTGACCATGGCGCCTCTGCCCCCTCCTGCCGGTGTTGGCACACTGTTCACAAGCTTGAGTTTCCTGCCCGTTGTGCTGTGTGTGTGAAGCTCAAAATGGTGTGTTTGAGGTCTCTGTAACAGTGGCAGGCGGAGATGCTAACCCCCTAGGGCTTTTTGGCCAGATATTCTTCCCATCAGCCCAGGACCCCCCTATTGTGGAAGCTGTGGCTTAGAGCCAAAAAGCTGCTTAGTTAAACTGAACGGGTTTTTTGTTTTTTGTTTTTTTGTTTTTTCCCTGCAAACCTGATGACAAGCAGTCCAGGCATTGGTGATGGTGATGATAACTCTACCCATGAGGGAACCCTTCCTGCAGACAAGGACTAATTATTTTTCCAGCAAACCAGACTCTATTTTAACATCTGGAAAGTGTTTCCTCGGGTCAGCACACCGAAACTGTCTTCTAGAACTGACTGAGGTTGTATCTTGTGCTTGGTACTTTAAGAGCCACCCAGGTGTTGCTGGTTTTGAAGGCAAGAAGGGTTTTTGGAGAGCAACTGAGGCTTGGCCCCATGAAGAGAGCCCAGGAGAGGCTATTTGTAAAGGTGCAGCCTCAGTGGCAGTTGAAGGCCCAGATTGAAGGGGTCATACTGAGAAGTTGAGGCTTGGCACCATGAAAAGAGCCCAGGAGAAGCTTTTGGTGTTAGTGCAGCCCAGTTGCAGCAAGGGATCGCAGCAGTTTTTGAGATGCCGGTACCATGGGATGACCACCAAGAACCACAGCAGCAGTGGAGTGAAGCCAGCCAGAGCCTGGAGCACAAACTGTGTGTGCTGCAGTGGGCAGAGCCAGAGAAGTGATCTAAGTCCTTTGGAAGAGCCCGGAAGATCTTGAGTGAACTCCATATAATTGGACATTGATAGTGTTTTTCTGTTGTCTGAAGACATTGTGAAAAGCTTAATAGATACTTGGTTTCACTTGGTCATTAGAAGCCTCATAATTGTTCCCCTTGTAAATAGTTTTGCTAGTGTACTGTTAAATTGTGTTGTTGAGATAAGCAATTTTTTTGATTGGCTTATACAGAAAAAGGGAATTATCGTGGACGTTTATTTTTAGTTGTGATTAAAATAATGTTTTTGTGCACTCTTGGAAAAAGGAATGCATATGCTGTGGCATTTTGTATTGTTTGCAGGTGTTGGATTTCTGTGGGGGAAGTTGATTGTGTATGATCTGCACCTGAGGAGTTCTGAACCAATAAAACACCTGAGCTCAGATGCTCAGGCTCCCACTGTGAGTTAGGCATTGGCCATGACAGTGGTTCCCTCTGCTGAGGTCTGGCAGGGCTTGCATCTATGATTATACCTCGTTGTTGTCCTTGCTGAGCCACCACAGCAGCATACTACAGTCCCATGTAAGTATTGATTTTCTAGAGGTGAGATGCAAAATGTTCATTTCATTACCTCATTTTGCATAATGTTTAGCTCATGTGATAATGGATACATATTTACTAAATATTTTTTGGATTAATTTCTAGAGTGACTGCCTTCATTATGATATGCCTCATGTTATTTGTATCATGACCACTACTACAAACATGTTAAACATAGTAGATAACTATCTCAGCTGTCATAACATAAAATACCTTTTTGTTGTGCCCTGCATATGTTAGCATAGCTGATGAAGGTTAGAATCATCTGCTCAGAGCATGTCTGTGCATGTTCTTAATAATACTGCCAGTTTCTGTCTCATTCTTGCTTGGAGAATCCTAAGTATAGCGCACCTTAAGGAGCATAAGATTCTCCCTGAATAGTGCTGGCACAGTGTAAGAATCTGTGCTTTAAAGCCTGAATGTGGAATTGAGAATGCATTTTCTGTTAACGGATAGATAGTACACAAAAGAGACAGTTTTTTTGTGGTGAGAAGTCTGAGAATGGTTTTGTTGAGTCCTCTGTGTTAAGCCTTTATAAGGCTGCGATGTTGGCCCAAGCTATAGTCTCATAGTTCAGCTGGGAAGATCTTCTAAGCTTGCTCACATGGTTGTTGGATGGATTCAGTTCTCCTAACTGGCTATGGGACTGAGGGCCTCAGTGTCTTCTTGGCAGGCACTTAGTCAGAAACTGCCCTTACTTTCTTGCTTTGTAGCTTCTTCAGCTTGCTTTGTTAGTGTAAGCCTTGAGAAGAACCAGCAAGAGTGCTAGCAAGGAAAGAATTAGCAGCATGGAAATCATTGCCTTTGTAACTGAATTGTGACAGATTAGGAAGACTTAACTCCTTCTGAGAGGACATGTTTTCCCTCTGAAATGCTATTTGGCTGAGAGCTAAGTATTGGATAAAAATTTTCTGAAAATAGGACTATTAATTTGTGTTCAGTCTTCATTGAACCCCTTATGCATATATATGCTCACACCCTTAATGCATATATATTTTAATGACAAAAATTGTCAGACAGGTATTTTAACTGCTTGATTGACTGTTGTCAGACCCTTCTTCCACACTGACATTCTTGTGGCCTTTATTTCTGTTAGAGCAGGCTGAGCCAATAACACAAAGAGCCAACTCAGCCCCAGCCAAGGCACAGTCAGTAGCAGAGAGTAGTGTGGGAGAGAGATAGTAGAAAGCTGAAGCTGTGTAACATGAAGAGCTGAGACTGAGAAAGGTGAAGAATGGCAGAGAACTGAGGTGTTGGAAGAGGTGCAGGCTCTGCTGATTGCTGGGAGAATTCCAGAAAGCTTCTAAGAGCTCTGGCTTCTTAGGATCTATAATTCTAAGAGCCGAGGGTCTTAACACTTCAAGCTCAGAAGTGTAACACTAGCCCTTCAGTACTAGGCCACTGGAGCTTAAAATTAAGTACAGAGGTGTCACATGGAAAGCAGACAGTCCCAACATTCAAGGCTCAGAGTTACTGACATTAAAGAAATGGTACTTCGCTGGTGCACTCTTTTCATTTAAATAGAGCAAAAGAATCCTCATTTGATTATTAAGGTAATCTCCCAAGTCACAAGGGGAAGTAGAAATACTGGAGTCAGGTATCAGTGGAGGCTATCTTAGAAATCTCCCTAACACCTAACTTTCAGTAATTTTTAAGATCCTAAATGAGCCCTGAAGCCCAAAATTTAGCTGTTTTTAGGTTGAAGAATTGGCTTAAGCTCATTGGTTAAGAGAAATTGTGATTGAAGAGAACCTGAGTTCAATTTCTAGCATCCACATGTTGACTCACACCCATCTGTAACTCTAGTTCCAGGGGATCCACTGCTTTCTCTGACTTCCGAGGTACCAGAGACGAACTTACATGTAGGCAAAACATTCATACACACAAAAAGTAAATAAGTAAATATAAAAAGCGTTTAAAGTTGTTCTCTAGGGTTTGGCTTTGGGCCTTGGAAGACTGCATATAGGGTAGGGGTATGAGGATGACATGAGAGTCTCTCTCTTGTGGACTTCATTTTCTAGAAGGAGAGATCCTAATACTACTTGCGACTATCATGTAGCAGTATCTTCTAGGGAGTAGCACAAGTATAAAAGGGAGAGTAATGAATATTAGAAAAGCAAACATCTCTGAAGCTTACTTGTTATGAGATCACGAAGTACGGTTTTGTTAGTCTTTGAAACGCTATGTCATTCCCAGAAAAAAAGAATGTGTTGGTGTGATACTTAGAATGCTTGGTTGGCTGGTAGATAGAATACTATTCAGTGGTAAGTAATATTATTACCTCTCCTGATTACTTAGCTTCTTGTGCACCTTTTGAATAGATTCCAGGAGCCCTATAGATGTGCATAGCAGGAAAAAAAGAAAGAAAGAAAGAAAGAAACCTTCAGTGGTCTTAGTCTTTTGTTGTTTATTTTTTAGATGGGGGTCTCATACTCATACAGGCCTCAGCTTGCCAAAATCCTCCTGCTTCCTAAGTGCTAGAGTTGTGGATTACATAATGAAGGAGTTTGAGTTATTTTAGTTTTGATGGCTTGGCTTCAAATGGGATTAAAATGAATGATTAAAACTATGATAATAATAACTTAAGGCAAAAATTAGGAACGATGAAATGGCTGTCTAGAGTAGACGACATAGCTAGGAAATAGAGGAGCTGAGCTTTAAACCTAGGTTGTCTGGTTTCATAGTTGTGACTTACTGTGCAAGAAGCGCAATCCTGTGTTGCACTGGAGATAAGAATGGAGAAACACTCTAAATCTTATTTGTATTACTAAAACTTGCGAAGTTTGAAGCCATTGAGCTTGTTGTTTCTCCTTACCTCTAGAATTTTCTATATTTTTTACTACTTTCTCACTTCTACCCTTTATCAGTGCTTTTAAACTTCTGCACACTCAAGCTTCTCCTTTGTGTTCTTTCTAGATACCAGCTTTCTCCCATCCTGTGAGATACTGTAAACTCTAATTTCTATTCGCCTGTCATTCACTTCAAACCTCTTGAAATCTAGGTTCCAAAGAAGCGTTTTGAGAAAACTTAGGAGATGTTACAGGGCTATGCCTTCTATTTTTATTTTTCTGGGTTGTTTGTTTGAGACAGGGTTTCTCTGTTGTAACTCTGGCTGTCCTGGAACTCACTCTGTAGACCAGGCTGGCCTCGAACTCACAGAGATCTGCCTGCCTCTGCCTCTTAAGTGCTGGGATTAAAGGCGTGGGTCACCACCACCTGGCTTTATTTTTATTTTTCTGGTGGGAAGCCAAGGTATAGAAAAAACAGTAAAGAATGAATTGGAGAAGATTGCTTTCCAGGATCCAGGGCTAATAAAACCTAATAAAACATATGCACTTCAACAGGTATAATTAAAAGGGAAGTGAAGAAAGGAATAAATTGATGATCTGGGGAGGATAGAAGAGCTGGAAGTCTGGACGAGTTTGAGAACAGGTCTGTAAAGGGAGGAGGGGTCTAGGAGTAGGGTGGGAGTGGGTGGGATTGCAGTTGCAGACTTTAACTTTTAAAGGAAGACCAGTTAATTGTAAGTGATGACAAGGTTTATGATCTGGCTCTTGATGTGATAGTCATGGAGTTGATGAAGACACACCTAGGCCAGTGGCTTTTTGAGCTCAGAGAAGTACAATGATGAGCCATGAAAGCATAATCTGGAAGGCACTCACTCTTACTGCTTTTGTTTGTTTAGTGTCAGATGAGGAGATACTCATCTTATTAGCAAGGAATATGTTAATTTTGTAATTGACATTTGCAAACTCTTCACTGGAAAGTAGCATTGTGTATATTATGAGTTTCCTTTGTTGTCTTTTGAGGATATTTCCTAGCTCTGCACTTTATGTTAGCAATGTTTGACCTTTTCTGTCATTCTGAGCACTTTGTTTCTGAACAACAAGGAGAGAAAAGGGTATGAGAGGAAGAACAGATGAATAGACACTCGTGTCGGAATGTTAAAGATATGTTGTGGTTTGGAGGAGAAATGTCTGCCACGGGTCAGACAGAAACAAAGCTATAATCCTGATGTGGCATGAATTGCTTTTCTTCTTTTGGTTTGTTTGATTTTGCTGTTGTTGTTTTAATCATGTATGATTAAATAATAGGTACTTCTCAGAATCCAGATTGTGATGTTTAAATTTTAGGTAAAAGTAGAAAATAATGCTTAGTAGCATTTTTATTCTTGATGTCATTGCAAGAACATGGAAGGGAAAATGTGATCTTATTTTCAGAGATTTATTGTTAACATTACCTTGGGAGAGATGCTACTTTGCGGCTGAACACTGATATGCACAAATAGCAGCCAAACCTTGAGGTGGACTCTCAGACGTTTTTCTCTGGATGAAACTGACACTAAAATGGTTTCTAGTAATCTATTAAGTAACAAGAACCCAGACTATATTATAATCACTTCAATTTGTTATATCAGGGCATTATTTTGAAATATTTATCCTCATAATACTCTCTCTTCATTATCACAAGTTAGGTTTTTTCTCCCCCCCAAAATTTATTAGCCTTCCCTAATTAATTTAGGAGATATTAGAAGTGAATCCACATGCACAAACTTTAGTGGGGAGGGAGATTCTAAAAATAGGTTAATACATTTTATTTTAATAACTTCAGAATTACTTCCCATAAGAGTTCAGTAGGTAAAGATTTAGCCAAGCCAATACCTTAGGGTGTCAGAAAAGGAGGCTCAGATGGCTCAGTGGCTAAAGGTGTTTGCTTCACAAGCCTGGAGACCTGAGTTAGATCCCTGGACCCATGTGAAGGTGGGAGGGAGAGAGCCGACTCCACACAAGTTATCTTCTGGCCTCTGCAGATGTGCAGAGCTCACAAATGCACACACTTTACATCCTCATGCACACATACAATACTAGTAATAATTCTTAGAAGATTTAACCTTAGTTTCAGATAGTAACAGTGAGTATGTGTGTATGTGCACACCACTTTGAGATGTATTATAAGAAAATCTCATGAACAGATCATGAGATTTTTAGTTTTAAAACAAATCTTCAATTTATTTGTATCATAAAAATAAGTTCAATATTTATTAAATCCATATAGTTTTCTTGTTGAGTATAGAGAGAAACATAATTAACAGCTGTGTTTGGTAAGATAGTTTTAGTATATTTAGAATTTTCTTGTAGTTTTAGTATATTTAGAATTTTTTTATTTTCCTTTTTGTTTCTATATTGAGTACTTAGGAAATTAGCCTTTTCTAATTAAAGGGTCTCATTTCTTAGAACAGGATGGGTTCATTTCTTAGAACCCATCCTGTTCTGACAGCCTCCGTTGGTGGGCTCAGCTATATATATATATATCTATGCTTTTTGCTTGATGTACCAGCTATGCAAAGTGAGTGAAGACACCATCCTTCGATGCTGCTGAATATGTGGTGTTACTGACAACATGATGGGTAATGTTATAAAATCAGTATTCTATATTTTTATATAGAAAGTTAATATTTTTATATATTATATATAGAAAATTTATATTTTTATGTATTTCTATGTTTTTTCAGTTCTTGGTATACAGATTACTTAAATCAAATGTATTTTTTTTCTCAAGCCTGGGATGATTATTTTTTTTTCATGTTTAAAATGTGGTTTTGACTACCTCATAACAGAACTCCTTTACAAGCTTCTGAGTGACAACTGTGCTGCTTGCTGTTGAAGTTAGCAGAGCAGACCTGTGCAGACAGGGCCCTAAACCAGTGCTCAGGCTTATGTGTTACATCTGTGGAAAAGAGAAGCACAGGTGTGCACAGTAAGAGATGCCTTTAGTCAGTGTTCTCTTGCTGTGAAGAGACGCCATGACCATAACAATTCTTATAAAGGAAAACATTTAATTGGGGCCAGCTTACAGGTTCAAAGGTTTAGTCCATTATCGGTCATAGCATTCAGGCAGACATGGTGCTGGAGAAGAAGCTGAAAGTTCTACATCTGTATTGGCAGGCAGCAGGAAGAGGTACACATGTACTACTACTACTGGCTTGAGCCACACAAGTGACACACTTCCTCCAACAAGGCCACTCCCTGGTGACCAAGCATTCAAATCTGTGGGCCCCTGGGGCCCATTCTTCTTCAAACCACCGCAAGAAACTACTTGAAGAATTCTAGTTTGCTTTCCAAAGTGCCCTCCAAATTCTCATTTCAAACTAGCTTTCCATGTTGAAGATGTCCATGCAAGAATCACTAAATAAGTTTTATAGGAGAATCTAAGACCCCAAATCTGTCTTTGCCATTTATTTTTTCTCTACTGTGAAGGAGAACCAGTACTGTATTTAACTCTGTTGTTGATCATTTGAGAATACAAACCAAATTAGTATGTTCTGATTAATTATAGTTAAGTTATAGCCTTTATTCTAGTCTGTTTTCTATTTGTTATAAATTCTAAGCTAAAGGATGTTCATAATTGAGCCACAAATGGCAAGATAACATAATAGTTCTCGTTGTTAAAAACATTTTGAAAAGTTCTTTAAAATTGTAACTGAAATTGGAGTTTCTTATAACAGAGCAAGTTACTGTGGATAACTAGTTGACGACTCTTTCTTTGAGAAGGGTCTTGCTTTGTAGCCCAGGTTGTCCTTGGATTCCCTGTATAGCTCAGGCTTTGAACTCAAGATCTTCTTGCCTCATCCTCTGAGTACTAGGATTATAGGCATGCATCAGCATGCTTAGATGTTAGTGGTTTGATCTGATATGTGATGACACTAGGAAGAACATACTTCTGTGGGGAGGTGTTTTTGTTATTTCTATTACAAAGGGTACAGTGGCTGGCATTTTGCCAGGTTCTTTCCATTAATCGATATATGTATACATTTAATTCCAGTTTACATAATCTAATTGGGTCTGTGGATTTTTTTAAATGGCCTTTTATTGCATGCAATTCGTTGTTCATTGCAGTGTCTATTGTAAAGTAAGGTGGCCTGGAGAGAACAAAAAACTTCTGAGACAGGGAGACTTGATTTTTAAGAAACAAGAGGACAAGAATTTTTGTAGTATTTATATTTAACGGACTGAATTGTTTTTATTATCAGCTCAAGAGTTTTTGAGTCAGAAACAAAATTTTCAGCCTCTAAATTTTGTAATAGTTTATTAAGTAACTCTTGTAGAATAAGACACTATTTTTTCCCCTGTCCTGTTTCATTATTTTTTTACTTTATTTTTCCTTGAGTCTAAATTAGAACTAAGTTGTTTTTATTCATAGCTCGTCAAAGGAGGGGTCATGTGGTGGTGGCTCCTTGTCCTCCCCTTCGATATCCTTGCCGTCCTTCTTTGAAATCTGGTGTCAGGTTTGCCTGCTTCTGTGGGCAAAATAGAAGTGCTGACTGATGGGAAATTTCAGTTTTTGCGGTGTTCCTTTGTTTTTTGATTCTTTCTCTTCCTTGCTTTTCTGAAGCGGCAAAGGAGCAGTGGAAACATGCTTTAACAGGTTTATAATTTTTTTCCCCTTTGGTTGTTGTTTTTTACTAGAATGCAGAATAGAACATTACAGATGCCTGTATAATGTATGTTAAATTACTAATTAACGCACTTTACTTTTAAAAGCTTTTCACACATGACTCAGCTTTGGAAAACAGTTTTAATACTTTTTGAAACTAGGAAAATGCCTTAGTGTTGTTTTAATAATTTTCATAAAATTAGAATATTAATCTGATTTAAAGATTATGCTAGAGGTTTGAGGATGTAGCTTAGTTGATAGTGTACTTGCCTAGCATGTACAAGGCGCAAGGGCTAATTCGCAGCAAAATGGTGGCACACACACACCCCTGTAGTCCTAGCGCTCGAGAGGTGGAAGCAGGAGGCACAGACAGGCCTTCAAGGCCATCTTCAGCTACATGTTGAGTTTAAGGCCAGCCTGAACTATGCGAGACACCATCTCTTAAAAAAAAGAAAAAGATTATGATGGAATAAAAATTAAATATGTGGTAGTATCAATTATATTGACTATAATAAGCTTGGTTTTTGTTCCAGTGTGAGTCTGTTCCATTTCTGAGCTTTGCCAAGGGCAATGCTGTGCCTTTTGTTCATCTTACTATTCAGTCAAACTAGTGATTGGTTCTGAAGGTGGCCAGAAATAGTTACTCCGTTGATTATTCATTCCCTTTCTGATTGTGAAAGTCTGTATAGCCAAAGCTAACCTTGAATTTACTATCCTCCTGCCTTTGTTTCCACAGTGCTGGGACTACAGATATGTGTCACTATATCCATTTTACATTGAATTTTGATGTAGGAACAATTGTGTTTCTTTGTGAATTATCTAAGATTAACCTCATACAATTGTATTTTATATACAGTCAAGGTGATCCTTGCCACATAGAAAATTTGTGCAGAAGGCAGTATTAGTTCTGAGTTGGAAAAAGCCACAAGTGTTACAGCCTTAACTATAGAAGACCTGGAAGCTAAAATTGGAGTGCTCTACCCTTGGTTTCAGCAGTTGAACATATAGTGCTCAATTCTTGGTCATCAGTTTTTTAGGGAATGTTCAGTCCTACCTTCCAACTTCCTACCCAGTGAAGAAATTTTTTATTAAGTAAAATGTCCAGAAAATTATCTATAATGGTTCATTTTTTCCATTGTGTGATGCATGCGTGTGTGTGTGTGTGTGTGTGTGTGTGTGTGTGTGTGTGTATTTATAGTCTATAATAATTTGATTGCCCTTAGGCAGATTACTGGGCCAGTGTTTTTGCCTGAAGAGGTAGGTGAGGTAATGTAAACCATCTTGAAGCTCCTTGACAGTGTGCTAGTATGTCTGGTGTAGTATGAAATTGCTTAGTAGTTTCAGAGCTTTTCAAGTGATTTTACTGTACTTTCTAAGTACTGTGAATAAGATGATCTGTAAATAAATGTTATAGATTATGTGAGAAATCACCGTATATTTCTAAAGTTCCCCTCATCCAAAATTGTTTCTTAGTTTCGTTTTAACTTTGATCTAAAAATATTACATGGAAAAATCTAGAAATAACAGC
This sequence comes from Cricetomys ansorgei, assembly GCA_026225945.1. Classification (NCBI taxonomy): domain Eukaryota; kingdom Metazoa; phylum Chordata; class Mammalia; order Rodentia; family Nesomyidae; genus Cricetomys; species Cricetomys ansorgei. Next base: position 1,373,871 of record JAMJFZ010001395.1, read on the forward strand.
ATACACATTTTGAATTACATGCTGCCTGATTTACACGGTGAAATCTAACACTGCTCTGCTCTGTCTTGTCTAGGTTGTGAGCTACCCGTACTGTGTGCTCTGCCGACACATCACACAGCCGGTAGCGGCTTCGCTTTACTAGACTGACTACCAGAATCTTGTAGTGCTTATATTTAAGTAAAGCAATTTTACTTAATATGGACTCAGATACAAGAGTAGTAATAACTGGCACCTGGGATATGCCCAAGAGAATTTCGAAGTCTTTTCTTTAAAAGATAACATAGAAGTTATCCATTTAAGAAAAAAAACAAAAACAAACAAAAAAACATGCTGAGCTCTAACTGTAGAACAATAAAGGTATTTTGAGAGAGCACATTCACATACATATTTTTTACACTAAAAGTAGTAATTGTTCTATATGTAATTCACTATATTCCTAATTCAGAAATTAAACTTTATAATAGGAGCATGCAGTCATTGTCTTTTGGGCATCCACTGAAGGTCTTGGAGTCTCTCCTCTGCCAGCAAGGGAGAACTACCACACTGACACTTTAAGAGAGGGAAAAGGTCCTTCTAGGTATCTCAGAAAAGTTTTCATGAAAGCAGAAAGTCCTTAGCTTAACCTTACTCTTCTAGATGATTTAGAGGAGAGACTCTTGAATCCAGAGATTATCATAAGTCAGTTCCAGTCTAGAAATCAGTGTTAACCAAATAATAGGTAGGAAGCAGCTTCCTGAATTTTGGAAATTGCAAATAGTTAAACCACAGGGTAGAGATGGTAGCAAATAGGATGCTTTCTAGAAAACATCTAGAAAACAAGGACATTATGAACATGAAGAGTAAAGTTAGATTTGAATTTCAGAAAGATAACAGAATAAAGCATGCACTCTACTGATATGAAACTCGAGGCAGCAAGGTTGCTGGAAGATCATCAGAAAAATCCATGTAAGAATGATACAGAAGGTCAGGGTAGAGCGCTTTCCAGCATGCTCAAGGTCTGGGTTTAATCACCACTGCTGCTGCTGGTGGTAGTGGTGGTGGGGTGTGACTTCGAGGTCCAGATTAAAAGAATCCCAACTAAGAGTCCTAGTTGGGGAGTGGGAAAAGGGAAGGGGGAGTTAGGATCTTTGAATCTTTGCAAATTGATGGTTGACTGTATTTAGGAGGTAAGAATGGTTCTTAACCACAGGAACAGTATGAGTGTGCCACATATCAAGAAGAGAATCAAGGGAATGATTAGTTCTTAGGAGGAAACAAGGGAGACCAGAGGTAACAGCTAAGGGATGGTAGGGTCCTTAATGTAGGACTTTGCCTTGGGTTAGAGAAGGTATAGAGAACATCAATGTTTTTGTGTCAGAAGACACCATCTCCATGTTTGCTCCATGTTCAGTAGGTGGTGCAGCTCTGATTACAGGTTCAGGTTAGCCTACAGTCACTTGGTTGGTTCAGGGTGGGTTTACTACTTAGATGAAGCCATCGCCTCATTTGCCAGAGGATGGAATAGTCTTTGTTTTACTTAAACTGGTATATTGCAGTTACCTGCTCACCATGTGAAACTCAAGGAAGTGAGAATAAAGAAGAGAGAAGAAGGAACATATATATTAAGTTCTGGCAGCATTTCTTGTGTTCTGATTTGTGTAAGCCCTGAGTTTGTTTTGCTTCATTTGTGTTGGGTTTTTGTGTACATTGAAATTGATTAGCACCACAACTGATAATAGAAATGATAAAGTCTTACTCATCTCAACTGAAAAGTTAAGAAATGGTAGTCTTTGGATGAACTGCTAATGGATAAAGGGAAAGTATGTGTGTGTGCACAAGAACATGAGCATATGTGTATATGAAAACTCTCTGATATAGCCATACAATGACTTTCTTTCTGTGAAGATCCTCAGTGAATACCTATTGATATAATAGGTCCGGGTGCACATGTTATAGCTACACAAATCTTTGAGATACTCATAATTTTAGTTGCTTTAGGAAGAGAGATACTTATAAAGCAGTAAAATCCTGTCTGAATGTGGCAGTCCCTTTTCACTGTCTGGATATGCTTGTGAAAAATGTCTCCCCAGAACCTTTAATTTTGTTCCTATATTTATAACAGAGCTATTTCTTGATGCTGTCTATTGCTCAGGGTACTTTTGGTGATAAGATTGTTATTAAGTTGGGTAGGTGAGTTGTAGTCCATTTCCTGCAGGGGATCATTTATTATTTTGTACAAGAATAGGTAGTACTGAGGAATCATGTCTCATTTTGAGCATCAAATAGTCTCTCACTTGAAAATCTGACACAGGCACTACTTTTCTTTGATTTAAACTGAAAAACCTGCCAGTGCTCATATGAACATAAGGAAGATAACTTAAAAAAACACTTCTTTTTAAAGCATTTCGCTCTATTGCTCTGTGAAAAATAAAGGCAAGAAGACTATAGTAACGTATACCTGTGTCCAAATGATAGGTATTTTGGCCTAATGCTAGTTACTGGCTACTGTAATTCTTTTCTTTAGAAAAATGTCTGTCTTTTGAGCACTAACATTGATTTTCAGTTGAAAAATTAGAAATAGACAAGACTTAAGATATATGGTAGCTTCAGGTCTAAAGAAAGTTGCTGAGAGGTGAAATAAAAGCTTTTATTAGAACACAGAAACAAAAACAACATTGGAGAAAAAGGGAAACTGATTGCTTTATGGTAAATAGTAAGGGATCTATTTAAACAAGACTGTACTTAGTGGTAAAATTTCTTAACACTGATGATGTACCAGGCTGTGTGCTTAATTCTGTTGTTTAACTAATATTCAAGTATGTCAGGATGTACATGATTTGAAAAACCCCATTTCATAGAAGAAGAGTCTTAAGATTTAGGTGGAACAGCTTGTCCAAGGTTCTGAAGCTAAGCTCCAGGTGTGACAGTTGAGATTTAAACATAGGTAAGCTGCTTCTCATGTCCTCAGTTTTAACATTTATACTATAATGCAGGAGTGAACTGTGCTCTTGCCTCTAATTGTGATTCTGGATAAACTTTTAAACACCATGTTTTCTGTTACTTCGTTTTTGGTATTCTTGAGACAGGGACTCATTGTGTAACTCTTGCTGTCTTGGAACTCACTTTGTAGACCAGATTGGCCTCAAACTCACAGAGTTCGCCTGCTTCTGCCTCTTGAGTGCTGGGATTAAAGCTACCATGCCCAGCTTTCTGTTATTTTTTATAGCTTAGGAACATTTCCATCAATTTAGGGGTAAACAAACAAACAAACGACAAATTCTTCCTCATAGTTCTTATTTTAAAGGTGGCACACTGATTTTGGAAAAATTGTAATTTGATTTTTTAAAAAGCTTCCTTCTCATAAATACTATCCTGTATCTGTCTAGACATACTTGGAGGCCAGGTGTGTCATTCGAATGTACACAGAAGAACTTCTATAGAGTGTTACTAGGCACTATTATCATCTTTTCTCTAAAAAGATAGATAGTAAATACTTCGGATTTTTTAAGCCGAGAAGCATGTTTCTTATATAAGTAGATACTTGTATAACAACAGAGAAAATAAATTTCATTACATTTTAATTGACAAGATGTAAAATATGGTAGTAATTTAAGTAAGATTTTGTGATACAAGCTAGAGTAGAATTATTTTGGAGGAATAGTATAGTTAGGACCCCATGTTAGTGTCTTTATGATTAGGTATTTTGCAGATATTCTGTAAAAACTGTTCTTAGAGTCTGGACAGATGGTTCTGTGAATAAAGAGCTTGCCATGCAAATGTGAGGACCTGAGTTTCGATCCCTAGAATCCACAGATGGACGTGGTTTTTCATAAATCTGTAATTCCAGTCCTCCCTCAGTGTGATGGGAGTGGGGACCCGAGAATCCCAGGGAGCTCAAGGACTAGCGACCCAGTCTCAAACAAAATGGAAGGCAAGGACCAATGCTCAAGGTTGTCTTTTGACTTCCACACATGTCTACCCACATTCATACAGGCTTGTATGTATCATACATACACATTTAGAAACAAACTAGGACTGGGGAAATGGCTCAGTAGTTGTTCTTGTAGAGGTCCTGGGTTTGGATCCCAGCATGCATATAGTGGCTTACAACCATTCCTAACTGCAGTTCCATGGGATCCTACATCCTTCTCTGAACTCCTTGAGCACCAGGCACGCATGTGCTACACATAAATACATGGCATGAAAAAAATTTATACATAAATAAAATTAGGAAATCTATACAACAACAAAACCCAAACTATTCTTAGGTTGTGCGCCACATAAAAACAGACATCATTGCTGCTTTACTGCTTGTTTCACAGGAATAGTGATTCCCAGCCACACTAAACACACAGCCTGGGGCACTCTTAGTTATAGTGACTGCCAGTATTTGTGCTGGGTGCTGAGGAAAACAGTGAAACATAATATAAATCCCTGCTTCCATTAGCTAGTATTAGTACCAAGTAGGAAAATAAAGTATGGGTGGGAATGTATATTCTGTATTATTTCCTAAGCAGTCTTAACTAAATTAGTGTCCTTAATTAAGAAATAATAATAGCAGTAAGCAGGGTTTTGGGTAGTTTACTTTGTGATAGATCAGTATACTTACGTTTTAATGTATTCATTTGGTTCTTTAAAATAGTACAGAATGAACTATTTTTGTTGTCCTTTTAGACAACATTTTAGTTACCTGGTATCCAGAGGACATTTTCTTAGCTAGAAGTATGGACTCAGGTTACTGGGATTTACAATCTTGACTATAAAATCATGATACTGAATTCTTGTTTTTAAAAAAAGTTTTTAAATTTTACATTTGTTGAGAGAGAGAGAGAGAGAGCGAGGAAGGGGGGGGAGAGAGTTTGTGAGAGAGAGTGATTCTGGGCTAGACCAATGCTGTACCCAAGGCTGTCCTCAGCCTTGGGATGGTTTTTGTGTATAGTTTTAATTATCTCTGCTATATTTTAGCATAGTAGCTTGTTGTAGTATAGATACTTAATAAAGCCTTTGTTCTTTTAATGTGGCCAAATGAGGAAGACCAAAGTTTTTTTTTGTTTTGTTTTTTGTTTTCTTGGTACAGGATTTCTTTGTTGTAACTCCTGCTGTCCTGGAACTCACTGTGTAGACCAGACTGGCCTCGAACTCACAGAGATCCGCCTGCCTCTGCTTCCCAAGTGCTGGGATAAAAGGCATACACATCTACCTCCCAGTCCAAAGATAAGTTTCATATGTAAAAATTTTACTGTTTGAGTCAACAATTATTCAGGTACATACTTTGTTTTTAAGGAATTGTGAGAAGCAAAAGATAAATCAGAAACAATCATTGCCCTCAAAGGGAATAGTTCTGGGAGCAGTTTATAAATTATAAACATGGTTGTTTGCTTTTATGTGCATAACACATAAAAGAGGGAGTTGTTTGCTTTAAGTTTTGCTTTTCCATGCTTTAGAAGTGATCATTTGTACTTGAGGTGAGCTGAGCAGTACACCAAGAGTGGAGCTGGGACAGTGCACTCAGTTGAGAGTAGAGCAAGAATGTAGAAGATAGGATTTTGACAAGTAGATCATGACTCTGGAGGGTGAGGCTGCAGTTCAAAAAGAAAGAAGAGTAGTGGAAGCAAGGTCTAACAAAGGCAGAAAATACCAACTATGTTTGGAGCAAAATCTTGACTAGAACAAGTAAACAAGTTGAGGCCATTTTGTTTAGGATCTTAAATATCAGATGAAGGCATTTGGACCTAATTCAATAGACAGTGGGGAACCACTGTAGTTTTTGAGTAACATGATCTTAACCATGCTTTATGTCGCTTAATCCTATAATATTGTTAGTAATGAATGACTGAGGAAATGACAATATTTCATTTCATTCTTTTCCCTATGGAACTAAAATAAATGCAAACAATTTAGCTGTCAAATAATTGTAAGAATCTTTACTAGTGAATATGGGAGGAAGAAATGCATGCTTATATTCTCATATCGCACCAGTTTTTGTTTTTGTTTTTTGAGACAATGTTTCTTGGTGTAGCCTGGGCTGTTTTGGAACCTGCTTTGTAACCCAGGCTGGCCTCAAACTCAGAGATCCACCTGCCTCTGCTTCACTTAAGTGCTGGGATTAAAGGCATTTGCCACTGCTTGGCTTAAACTGATTAAATAAATTCACCTGTTGCTGACTTGTGGTTTAAAGTTTTGTTTTCAGACTCTTCTGCAGTGAGTTATATACCACAGATAGGTTAATCGTCCAGAAACACATCTCTGAATGTGATACTGCTCACAAAGCCTTTCGCGCGGCTTTCATAACCCAGTAACACAGGCGCTTCCTCACTCGCCTCCCGACACTCCCTACCCCGTACAGTCTAACAGTCTATTCATTAGGTCCCTTGTGCCGTCCCGCATCTTTGTCTCACCTGCTGTAGTGTGCCCTTCAGAGTTCTAAGATTGCAGGGAAGGGAGATGCATATTGAGGTGCTAAGAACTTGTGAGTGGGTCATATCCGGCAGAACTGAGATGAAAGGGACTTTCTGCACTTGCATTGTGCTAAGTATTGTGGCAGATTATGGAGATCCAGTGGTCAGTGATGTACAAGTGCTCCCTGCTCTGTGTAGACGAAGTCTGTAGAAACAAATGGTAACCATTAGTAATAATTAAACTACTGTCATAATTGCAGACTGGGGAGAGTCCTGTAAGGGGGAGTACTCTGGGGTACTTTAAGAAAGTTAAGGAAAGGGAGTGAAGCTTATTTGGAGAGGCACATTGAGACAGTCTTTTAAGCATATTGATAATATATACAAAATTCATTTCTTCATCTCCACTATCCCTATCATGAGTCTAAATCTCATGAGTTAACTGTCTTTGCTTTCACTGTTGTAGCCTATTAACGTTAAGTTACCAGTGTTCTCCTTCAGATCTTTTGAGAGTTTCCTATTTCATTTGGAGAAAAGTAAAAAGTACGCTTCCATCCCAGGAAACCATGGTTGCTTTTTGCCAGGTCTCTATGCTCTTCATGTCCTAATTTTCTTCAGGTCTTTACGTGGCTGGCCATTGCACTTAACAACAGATCTCGCTCATACTCACCCTTTCCAGTGGGCTCGTTCTTCCTACTCCTCGTCCTCCTCTCCACCTCTCCTTCCCTCCTTTCCTCTCTTCTCCCTTTTTTTCTTATTTGAGACATAATCTCAAGTAGCACAGGTAGGCCCTGAATTAATTCTGATTTTCCTGTCTTCACCTCCCAAGTGCTAGGATTCTGATCATGTGCCACCACACCTAGCTAGATAAAGAATTTTGTTGAGTTTTGTCACTATTGATTTTTTTTTTTAATTCTATTGTGGGGGTGTTTTGCCTGCATGCATGTCTGTGCACTGCATGCCTGTCTGGTGTCCACAGAGGCCAGGAGAGGGCACCCAGATCCTCTGGAACTGGAGTTACAGGTGGCTTTGAAGCCACCATGTGGGTTCTGGGAATCCAACCTAGATCCTGTGGAAGAGCAGACAGTGCTCTTAACCACTGAGCCATCTTTCCAGCCCGGTGTAGTCTTAGTATGTAGAGTACTGTGTGTACCAAACATTCAGTGGATCATAATTGAGAATGGAGTAAGAGAACAGTTAAAAGAGTGTCTAGATAGGTGATGGCAGCTGAGACAGGGAAAGATGTGGAGAAGCCGTGGGCTTAAGATAGGACTTGAAAGTAAAATCAATAGGATAGTTCACAGTGATTTAATTTTGTTTATTGGTTTGTTATCTAACAAGCTTAGTGTTTTCTTAGTGTTTGCTCAGTGTAGTGAAGGCTAGTAAGAATTTGCTAAGTATTCAGCTGCTGAAAATATTAGCATATTTTTTGTACATGTACAACATTGGTTGATTTTTGCCATGGGGAGGATTATACGCACAGTCTTAAGCATGCTAAGAAGTGCTTTACTGACTGAGGTATGTTCTCGGACTCACATACTGTTTTGTGTTTTTGGAGACAGGGTCTCACTCTGTGGGCCTGGAACCTGCTGTATAGTTACAGGCTGGCCTCAGACTTGGCAGCAATCCTCTTACCTTAGCCTCTCGAGTGTTGGGATTGCAGGAATGAAATCCCATGCAGGCTTCCTAGTATACTTTAAAAAGTAGGCCTTGTGATGGCTGTCAGTATGGCTCTGTGATTAAGAGTGCTTTCTGGCAAGTCTGATGACCTGAGTTCAATTCCTTTCACATGGCAGAAGGAGAAAACCAATTGCTGCAAGTTGTCTTCTGACCTGCTACACACATGCAAAGAGGTCACACACACACACACACATACATACAAAGAAAATAAATAAATAAATTAATAAATAAACAAAATGTTAGTTCATTAAAGTGCCCTTTGGTTGTGATTCTCAACTAAGCACAAATTTTATTCATTCTATTCTACCCAGGGAGAGACATGATCAGAGACCCATTTTATTGTATATACCCTAGAATGAACAGGTCAGTCCACTTTTCTTCCCCCAAGAGAATTGCCTGGTCCAAACAGTCTGTAGTGCTGCATTTGAGAAACTAGAGTTAGTGATGTAACACCCATAGACTTGAACCCTAACCATATCTATTCAAGTTATGATTAGAAATGGTTGTATTTTATTTTTCTAATTTTTCAAAATCATAATTACACCATTTTCCTCCTTCCCTTTCTTACCTCTAACCTCTCTTAATGCATCCCCTTTTGTACTCTCTCAAATTCATGGCCTTTTTCTTAAATTGTTGTTACATGTATTTTAAAAAATTAATTATTACTGATCCACTTCCATGTACATGTGCATAAACCCAACTAAGATATTATTTCAAAATATTTATCTTGGAAAGGGTATACATTATTTTAGTTCTGCTTGTTATTACAGTTGCCTTTGATATAGTGCAAATTTTGTAAGTCTGCTCACTGGTGTTAAGAGTTTATTGATAGTTTCTGAATGCATTGTAAAGAATAATATGATTGGGCATTAACCAACTAAGTAAGATTGTATAAAATAATAATTGGCTTTAAAAAAGAAATACTTAAGTCTTCTTATCAGTAAATATTGGGAATAAGCTTATGATCTTAATTTGAAGGAAAGGTTGAATAGACATTTTCAGGTAATTTGTCAGATATCAAAAATTTAAAAGATTATGTAGTGTCAGGGGAAACACAATGATAATATTGGAAGTTACCTAAGCACAGCTTTTGGAGAACAATTTGATACACTGACTTTTTAAAAGGTTGTACTGTTTAACTTACTCTATCACTAATCATTTGTTTACAGAAATAGTTAACTTTGGTGGGGAAAGATGTATAAACAGTGGTATTTCTTGAAGCTCTGGTTATTATGTGTAAATAGAAATTGTTCAATAGGGCATATTGCTCACAAATTAATAGTATATTAGTACATTGTTTTAATGACCCCAAAATGAGAGCTATGTGTATAATGAAAAAGATGTAAAATATATCAAATAGCAGTGGAAATAAAGTTGTAAGGAGAAAACCACAAAATGCATGTGCATGTATGGCATAAGATACAAATTTACATACGTAAGTTACATACAACAGAAAGGGCTGGAGAAGTAAATATTAAATCTTTACAGGAATGGGGTAGCTTTCTATGTCTTAGACTTGTTTGGTTGTTCCATACAGAGTATCTTTGAAAAACAACAACAAAAATCCATTTTAAAGCCAGGTGTGGTTACTTGGTCACTTTATAGTTGTCTTTATTTCTTTTACTTTCTTTTTTTAAAAAAAAAATAATAAGTTTATGTGTGGGTATGTTCCTGTGAGTGCAAATGCCAGCAGAGACTAGAGGCATTGGATCTCTTAGAACTGGAATTATAGGTGCTTTTGAGCTGCTCTGCCTGCTGGGAATGGAACTTGGGACCTCTGCAAGAGCAAGAACTGCTCTTAACTGCTATGCCACCTCTCTGGTCCCCTACAACTATATCGTTTATTGCTTTGAAGTTGACTTGTGTTTATAATAAAATTTTAAATTTGCTAAAGATTCCTAGGACTGTGTTATTTGCTGCTCAGATTTTTTTTTTTCCAGAATTTTTAAATTCATGACTTCAAGATGAAAGTCAATGTCTTTTAGAAATGTTTTAGTCTTGAATGCACATTTTATCCTGTAGGTGGCGCTCGTGGTTCTGTGGTGAAATACCCTAAGCTGGGAAATCATTTAACTACTGATGAAGCTAATAGAATGCTGGCCTTTCACATGAGTATTGAAAAGTCAGTGTTTTCTTACTATTATCTCAAATATTTGTAGCAGAAAAAATTCTATACTAAATTTTTAGTGAAAAATTCATTTTACATCTTACTCATCTATTCTACTGCTTAGTGTAATCTCTGGAAATTTTTATTTTAATTCTGAATTATATGTGCTAAAATTCCAGAAATTCACCAAATCTAGCAGTGGGACTAAATTATCACAATGGGTTCTCTTTGAAGTCCTCTCTTTCCTTCTCTTTGTGTGCAACTCTCCCTCTCCTCTCCCTTTCTTTGTCTGTCTATCAAGTTCAAGAGCAGCTCAGATGCCATGAATTAAGTGAAGCACAAAAGGGAGAAAGGGGACCTTTTTGAAGAACAAAGGCCTCCCATTAAGCTGCCATGTTCTTTTCTGACCAAAAGTGCACCCTACGTGGTTTCTATTGTTGTCCACATGCCCTGCACATAAGGTAAATATAGTAGATCCTCATTACCTCACGTTTTTCTCCCTTCCTCCTATGCCACACACAACCAGTGAAGCCTTAGGTCTTTGATATCTTTAGGCATTCTTAATACAGTTGCTTTATGTCTTTTTAAAAACTACAGGGGTAGAAATGGAAGTGGAGAACAGGCACACCAAGTAAAACCCCACAAGAAGGAAAATTAGCTGTTAGATAAGCTGCAACCTGAGAACCCAGGGCAGGTGGAAGGAACCAAAGACTTAGGGTGTTATTCTACTCTGGGCTAGTTAATATCCTGGCTTTTTAAGTCAACTTTGATTTACATTCACTGTGGATTTGTGAGTTAGTTTTCCTTCTCTTTGTCCATGCAACAGAGCAGGCAAACAGAACAAATTTAATTGCTGAGTGCAGTCTTTAAATTAAGACCTGTTGGTAATCTGAATGTTTGCTCTTTGGTGTCATGTACGAGACTTACCCATAGGTTTGTTACTCTGTATTTTTATTGGAATTGAACTGACTTATCTATAGGTCTGCTACTCTGTATTTTCATTGGAGTTGAAAAAAACAAGCCTTAAGTGGGAAATAGAGTAAGGCTAAATTGTACAGAAATTGGTTGCTTTTATTTTTCTATAGCTTAGATTGGCTTTGAACTCACTGTGTAGCTGAAGATGACCTTGAATACCTGATTTTCCTGCTTCTACTTTCCAGTTTCTGGTGTTACAGGTGTATCCAGCCATACCTGGCCAGAAGTTGCTGAAAGTTCATTTTATATACATTTGAGATTAGTCTTCTTATTGTATAATTGTTTTAATATTGCTGAAAATATCAGTTGCACTTACAAAGGAATGTGTGGTTCTTGGTATTTGCTCACAGTTATCTATAGAGGAAAAGATGGTTAGGTTACCAAGTGTGCTGGAATAGCCAAAGGCCTCCTTATTGCAAAGAGAGTACCCAATGACTGGAGGTTTGAGTTGGTTTTATTTATTTTTTGAAAGAAATTGGACAGTCAGTAAATGGTTTGTAGTATTGTTGGGGAGTAAAGAGATGGAAAGAATGTCAGAAGGAGAAAGGATGTCTTTTTACTGTAATTTTAAAATAAAAACATTTATTTTAATGTAGAAAAGAGTTAAGAGCAGCATATACCTTCTTTTTGTAGTGAGTGGATGGCAACCAATTTGTGACAGCATTTACAGGCTGTCTTCAGCTCGCTGTGAATTATGGGGTTGCCCTTTTAGGATTATAGATGTGATTTAGTGGCGTTAAAAAGTACACTAAATAAACCTTTTCTAGAAATAGTGACCTTTTATTTTGAAATTTTCATGAGGTAAAATTGGTGTTCAGACTTCTTTCCCTACATTACATTCACATTAAAAACACCTAACATTTAACTTCTTTTGTCCTAAAAATTTTCAGTTAATGTTAAAACCTGGCATAATGTGATTGTGATTGTGTGTGTGTGTGTGTGTGTCTGTGTCTGTGTATCTGTGTGTTAAATATTTTGAAAATGTTCTGACCTTCAGTAGACCCTAGTGGTTGCTTTTTAGGAATCATGAACAGCTTCACGACATGAGGGCATAGTAGTCACCAAGAATCCTTCAGGTTATATGCAGGGCAGCAAAATAAAAGAGAAAGAGCCTCTTGCTTTGTATTGTGTAGGAGATTACCATTTATTTTGGCTGTATGGGGTGTTCTAAAGATGTAGCCAGGACTCTCAGAGCCAAGTAAGAGAGACTTCTTCTAATCTTGACTTGCTTTTGCCTCTGGTCACACATTAGATTGTTTTTCTTCTGTTTTTTTTTTTTTTTTTCTTTCTTTCTTTCTTTTTTTTTGGGGGGGGGTGCAGGGGCTGGGTGGCATTTGTCTTCAGGAGAAATCACTGACAGTGACTCACAGATTACTGAGCTCCAGTGTGTTCGCTGATACTGTTCTGCCTGGTTTCACTGGTAACAGTTTTCATATGGTGGATTTAAAGCACTTGGTGTTGAGAGATGGAGAATGAAGTCTCATTCTTTTATTGCATGCTCTGTCTCCTGCCATTACATTTCAAGAACTCAGTTTTCCCCTACCATACAGCTTGTCACTAACTCCCTGCTGTTTCTCTTGGCTAATCCGAAAGTCCCCTACACATCCGTAGGGTTCACACACGTATTGGAGTGGGGTTACTGTTGTGAAATAAGTGATTCCCTTCTCCAAGGGTTGTGGTTATAACTTTCTAAGTTACTGTTGTTTTAACATTTTATATATTATGCTATAAATTAAATTGAACTTGCATTGTTTTAAATAGTTTAACATTTTAGAACCAAGTAGCTTTAAATTTAAAGTCTTTATTTAAGTAATAAAAGACTTAGCTTTAAATGTTAAGCCTTTAAAGCATTCTATGTCATTGTCTTGTTATAACCATAGTAAGCAGAATTAGAAAATTCAAATAAACAGTAAATCTTAAAATAATAAAGAATAGCTAAGAAAGCTGTGATAGAATCAATTTAGAGAAGTGGGTCTACTTTTCTTTTTGAGCTTTCTTAAAAGCTATTTGAACAGTTGCTGGGCCAATTTTAAACATTAAATCTATTTGTGACTAAAACCTTCCTTCTCTAGTTGCCAAGGCCTCACAGGGATCTCATTGTATAGAATTAAATGATAGTTGAAAGAGAAAGGGAATAGTAAGGTTGGTCAAACCTATATTTATTAAAAGACTGAGCATAAAAAGATTTAAAGCCTTACAGTAGTTCAAGGAAGTAGAATTCATAAAAAGTTGGTATGGATGATTCTCCCCCACACCCCACTCCCATGGATAGATTTTGATTTGAAAACATTCAAGCTGTGCCCAAGGGAGAGAGATGTACAAGGACAGCAGAGAGATAATGAAATGAGAACTTAAAGTTTCCTTAGAAGATTTAAACTGGGAATGGAAAAAAAGAATTAGTGAACTTTCAAGAGAGAAACAATTTTTTATTTCCACAAACATTGATAAAAACACAAGTGGGCAGACAAAGGTTCTTATGCCAGTCTGACCTGTTCATTGTTTCTCACACATTCTCTGTGTCTCACACGCTCTCTGTGTCTCACACTCTGTGTTCTACTCTCTCTGTGTCTCACACTCTCTGTGTCTCACACTCTGTGTCCTACTCTCTCTGTGTCTCACACTCTCTCTGTGTCTCACACCCTCTATGTCTCACACTCTCTGTGTCTCACACTCTCTGTGTCTCACACTCTGTGTCCTACTCTCTCTGTGTCTCACACTCTCTGTGTCTCACACTCTGTGTCCTACTCTCTCTGTGTCTCACACTCTCTGTGTCTCACACTCTCTGTGTCTCACACTCTGTGTCCTACTCTCTCTGTGTCTCACACTCTCTGTGTCTCACACTCTCTCTGTGTCTCACACCCTCTGTGTCTCACACCCTCTGTGTCTCACACCCTCTGTGTCTCACGCTCTGTGTCTCACATCCTCTGTGTCTCACGCTCTCTGTGTCTCACGATCTCTGTGTCTCACGCTCTGTGTCTCACACCCTCTGTGTCTCACACCCTCTATGTCTCACACCCTCTGTGTCTCACACGCTGTGTCTCACACTCTGTGTCCTACTGTCTCTGTGTCTCACACTCTCTGTGTCTCACACTCTCTCTGCGTCTCACACTCTCTCTGCGTCTCACACTCTCTCTGCGTCTCACACTCTCTCTGCGTCTCACTCTCTCTGTGTCTCACACTCTCTCTGTGTCTCACACTCTGTGTCTCACACTCTGTGTCTCACACTCTGTGTCTCACACCCTCTGTGTCTCACGCTCTGTGTCTCACACCCTCTGTGTCTCACGCTCTGTGTCTCACACCCTCTGTGTCTCACGCTCTGTGTCTCACGCTCTCTGTGTCTCACGCTGTCTGTGTCTCACGCTCTGTGTCTCACGCTCTCTGTGTCTCACGCCCTCTGTGTCTCACGCTCTCTGTGTCTCACACCCTCTGTGTCTCACACGCTGTGTCTCACACTCTGTGTCCTACTCTCTCTGCATCTCACACTCTCTCTGTGTCTCACACTCTCTGCGTCTCACACTCTCTCTGCGTCTCACTCTCTCTCTACGTCTCACACTCTCTCTGTGTCTCACTCTCTCTGTGTCTCACACTCTCTCTGTGTCTCAGTCTCTCTGTATCTCACACTCTGTGTCCTACTGTGTCTCACTCTCTCTGTGTCTCACACCCTCTGTGTCTCACACTCTGTGTCTCACGCTCTCTGTGTCTCACACCCTCTGTGTCTCACGCTGTCTGTGTCTCACACTCTCTCTGTGTCTCACGCTCTCTGTGTCCTACTCTCTCTGTGTCTCACACTCTCTCTCTGTCTCACACTCTCTGTCTCACTCTCTCTGTGTCTCACACTCTCTGTGTCTCACGCGCTCTGTCTCACACGCGCTGTGTTTCACATATTCTCTGTTTATTCGGCCCAGGAGCAAGAATTGGTTTTATGTTTTATTTATTTATTTGTCTATTGGTTTTTTGAGACAAAATTTCTCTGTTGTAACTCTTGCTGTCCTGAAACTCACTCTGTACAACAGGCTGGCCTGGAACTCACAGAACTCTGCCTGCCTCTGTCTCCCTACTGTTTTTATGTTTTACGATGTGTAAAAAATTTGAAGAAACAAGATTTCATGGCATATTAAATTAAATTATTTATTAATTTAAATCAAAACAGTAAACTTTTTATTATAAACAGTCTTAATTAAACTTGAATCAAAATACAGAAATACCCAGTTGTGTGAGTATTGTCTGCAGTATCTCTAGTTGTTCTTGGGCTGCAATGATAGTCTGGAGTAGTTGTGCCAGAGACTATATGGCTTATAAAAGCTAAATTTTATGTTTATTTCTTGGCTTTTTACACAAGGTAGGAGGTCACAGAAATGTATCATGTTTTCTAAAACTAGAAGTTTTGGGCCATTAATGAAATTCCTTCATACTTACCATTTGCTCATCAGGAATACAAGCTTTTACCCAATAAGTAATTTCATTACTTTTACACAATACCTGCATAGTCAATAATATGTTTTTGTTCTTGATAATTCTCCCTTGATTGAAGACATTTTTTTCTTTTTTTCCTTTAGAGATAGGTTCTTTATAGACAGCCCAGTCTGGCTCTGAACTCATGACCCTCCTATCTTAGCCTCTCAGTGCTTGGATTATATAGGTATGAACTATCACACTTGGCTTAATGGGTGGGGAATTTACTTACTTCTGGCTCTCTCATTTGAATTGTGAAAAATCAAACAATTTTCAGAAGTCAGTCTAATTTGCTGTTCCAAATCTACTGAGAACTTTGCAGCTCTGTCAGTGCTTGGATAAGTTACAAGAACTTGAACATCAGAATTGTTTGGTGTTTGGAGAAGCTTTTGCTCTATATGATCCAAGAATATTGAGATGAGCAGTTAGTCTTTCTTGAAAGTATTAAGACTTCCAAAAGTTATAAATTAGACACTTGAAGATATAATAAGTAAGGGCTGTGAAGATTAAGTGGTGGTTGAAAGTGCATGCTGTCAAGCCTGACTACTGAGTTTGAGTCCTAGAAGGGCAGAATCATCTCCCGCAAGTTGTTCTGGCCCTGGTGCACCCACACAATACATAAACGAATAATTTTTAAGAAGATATACTAAATGATAAGCATTTAAACACTGGCTCATCTTTCTCTTGGTCTCAGGGCCAGCCACTATTCTCTACCCACCCTCACCCCCGCCCCCATCACACTTAGCAAAAGTTGTTGGGAGTTACAGGGATCTTTTGTAATGTTCTGAATGAGAACTTTCGATAACTTCTTTTACGGTTTATTGAGTTGCCTGGGTGAAGGGAATATTGTGTGTGCAAGATTTTGAACTTTCAGTCCATTTCTCTTCTTTCTATTAAGCCTCACCTGCTTCAGACAATAAAAATTTTAAAATACTGAATGAGAAGCAGAGACAGTTAAGAACAGTTGCTGCTCTTCAGATGATCTGAGTTTGGTTGCCAGCATCCACAACAGGCAGCTCTTAATCACCTGTAATTCGAGCTCCAGAGTATCACCCTCTTCTGGCCTCTGCTAGCACCCACAAATACATGTCATGCACAAACACTAATAAAAAGTCCTTTAAAAATAGAAGAAATTATTGGGTTTAACAAAGCCATAGAAAAGACATAATTAAAGTGTTGATTTTTGCCAGGTGGTGGTGGTACACCCCTTTAACCCCAGCACTTGGGAGGCAGAGGCAGGTAGATCTCTGTAAGTTTGAGGCCAGGCTGCTGTACAGAGTGAATTTCAGGACAGCCAGAGTTAAAACAGAGGGACCATGTTTGGGGAGTGGGGGGGGGGGGGGGGCGGGGACTAGTGTTGATTTTCCTGCCTTCTTCCCTTCCTGAATAGTCAAAGCCTGACTGGAGCAGGTTGTTTATGATTGAAATGTCTGTGTGAAAAACAAAAGCCACAACCATTGATTAAGCAGATTTATTCTGAGTCAACAATCTTCTCATAGACTAGAGACTTCTCATCGCTAGATTTTCTTAGTCCTTATCATATCCAAGTGGTAAGAAGAGTGATAATTTCCTTCACTGCATAGTGTCTACTTTATACAGATTTAAGGATTATTCTATGTAGAACTTCCATGCATGTGTAAATAACTTTTCCATTACTGTGGTGGTTTCGATGAGAACTGTCCCCATAGGTTCAGGTACTCTAATACAGAGTCCCCAGTTGGTGTTCTTTGGGAGTTGATGCAGTCTTCCTGGAGGGAGTGGCCACCAGTTTAGGAAGTTAAGTACAGTGAACACTTACACAGACCTTCCTTTCTTTGACACCTGACCACTCTCTCTTTCTTGAAACTGCCCTCTCCAGAAGCTGAAATCATGCCCTCTTGGCCCTTGCCATCTCCTTGGTAGCTCCTGCTTTGTCTCCTTTGTTGTCCTTAGATGTTGGATTCCTGAAGGCTTGATTCTAGGGTTCTATTTCTTTTCATTCTGCAATATAACTTATTCATGCCTGTGGCCTCAGCTACTGTTTGCGGATGCTACCTGGCATTTTCTTCTGTCCTGTGTTTCAGTGAAGAATATTACATTATTCATGCTCAAGGAAAAGATACTCTCCTTTACTTCCAAAATTCATGTCCTCTCTTATCCTAGCATAAGTAATCTCCTCTCCCTCCTGGAGCACAGCAGGCGCACCGTAGCGCCTGTAATTTGTTGCCTATACTGACACAACAGTGGTGTATGTCTTGAAAGGACAATCAAATCACCCTTGGGATGATACCTTAGGCAGTTGGGGTGATACGTCCCGTTCTTTCCCAGCCTTACCCCTGTCTCCTCTGTCTCAGCCACTAAGGCCTGTGTCCAGATTCGTACAGACACCCTGCTTTGACTTGTCAGCTCTCCTCGCTTAGTCAGTTATTTTAGTCTTTACATGTTTACACAAAGACAGTGATTCCATGGTAGGTTTTTTTTTTCCTTCAAATTTGTCATAATTTGCTGTGCTCTGTGATGGGACTGAAAACTGAGGAAGGATAGGCCTGGTGTGCCTTATTCACTACTGTATCCTCAGTACCTTGCACATGGTACACAGCTCATAAACGGTGAATTAATAAACCTAGTTTGACCTTTTCTGTGTACTCAGGCTATCCATCATTGGTCCATGACTTCACTTCCAGGGAAAGGTCGCAAAGATGAATATAATGCCTGTCTGAGGTGCAGTTGGAAACTACAATCAGGTAAAACTGGACAGTTGCAGGACTAGAACTGTCTGCTCAGATTGTCTGGAAACTCCATTGTATTTGTTTTTATATGTCTCCTAAAGGAATTCAGACTGATTTTGTTTTAACTTATCAAACATTTGAGGGTCTATAATATACTAGACATTTTGTAGACTTTAAGTAGTTTCTTCACCCTTCCATTTATCTTTCTATGATAATGAGTTTATTTTTAAATCACCTGGATACATACTTGTATATTTGGATGTGTCTCTTTTAAGTAAACCATTTTTGTTTGTTTGATTGGTTTTGTTTTCTGAGGGGACTCTTGGTATACAGCCTAGCCTGACCTTAAACTCTTAACACTCCTGCCTAGTCTCCCAAGTGTGGGAACAACAAATGTAAGCCAGCACTCTACAGGTAAAATAATCACTTTAAAAGTGCGTGATTGTGTTTAGGTAGGTGAATTAATGAGCCTATATGACTTTGATTGTGCTTCTCTTTTCTTTTCACTCTGACAGAAGTGACTTACGGAAGGAAGGGTTTCTTTTTGTTCGCAGTTTGAAGGTATAGTCCATGGCAGGGAAATCAAGCAACAGGTGCATGAGGCCAATAGTGGGTCACATCGTATCCACAGCCAGGAAGCAGAGGGCACTGAACACTGCTGTTAAGTTCACTGTCTTCTTTTTATTTAGTGTAGGATTCCAGCTTGTGGAATAGTCCTGCCAGTTAGACAGTCAAACTCACCTAATCTAGAAAATCCCTCCCAGGCATACACAGAGACTTGTTTCCTTGGTCATTCTGAATTCTGTCAAGTTCACAGTCAGTGTTATTCATCACTGCATACTGGAAATATTCAGTGCTGTTGAAACAGGTTGATGTCCCTGTGTTATTTTTTTTCCTCCTCGCCATAATGGAACAAAATATACATAAGGCTGACAGTGTCTAATGAACACATAGATACTTCCCTGGTATTTGGTGGTAGATGATGGTATAAAACACACTTTTAAAAAATGATGCTGACATTGAAGAAACCCAGTGTTTGTTTTATAGATGTAATGCGACTGACTTTTGCTTTGATTATAGACAAGAGCTGTTAGAAGTTACCAATAAAGATTTATGCCAAACCATTTATTTTTCTTACAGATGGTGTATTCTCCTTGATAAAATATATACCAGGGTCAGGGGAATGACCCACCCTAGCAACCCACATAAATATGGGACTACTTAATAATTTAGTTCTTTTAAAAAACATAAGAAAAAATTTAAAGGTGATAAGAGATCAAACTTAGTGCAAGGAGAAATGGAACTCTTGGCAGAGAGAATTATAGCCTAAGTGTCCCAGAGAAAACCAATGCGTATTGATGAGACTAGAGAGGCTTAAGCAGAAAGGTTAGTAACAGGGCTACTGGTCCAGAATGAAGAAAAAGTAGTTAGTTGGAGCCAGAAACAGTACGACCTGTCCTGACATAATATCTTGTATGAAACATGCTATAAACTTGTGATATCAAAAATAATAAAGCTGGGGCTGCAAAGATGTCTTAGCAGTTAAGAGCACTTACTGCTCAATCACAAGGACTAGAGTTCAAATTCCAGCAGCCATGTAACAAGCCAGGCATTCCACAAAGGGCTGTAGCTCCAATTCTGAGGGATCTGACATCTTTTTCTGGCTTGTGTGTGTACCTTGCCCCGCCTAGATACACACACTAAATAAGTAAATAAATAAAACATTTTAAAAAACAATGAAACTTTCTTCTGTTGGGTTTGTAACAGTAAAAGTGAACATGTCAAAAAGCAAAGCTGCTAGATGTCTGATCTGTTTTTAAAAGATTCTCTTTAGTTGTCTGTTTTATTATTAGTTGTTTCCTTTTTTTTTTTTTGGAGGGCCATTTGATCTATAACTAGTCTATTAATTTCTTTAGAGAGTGGAAAAATAGTTGATCACTTTCCATTAATGAACATGTTGACTTACTCTTAAAGTAATTTCAGTCCTGTGCCAGTGTAGCCAAATTGAATGTGTGAGCTACTGTGATCATTACCTTTATAAAGAGAATTCCACATTGACATTGTTTAGGAGGGAAGTCAAGATTTGTTACAGACCAGCTTTCCTTTTCTTTGAAATGATTTTAGCTCAGATTACTCTGAATCTTTGATACTTGTCTTTTCACTGGGGATTTTCCTTTCATGGTCTCTTAGTGATTAGACCTTCACCCCCTTTTCTTGTCATTCCTTTCATTTTAGTCTGTCCTTCTTTCCAACACTTTCCTTGAAATAATTTGTGCTAAATCCAGTTTTGATTTGAAGTAGCCCTCAAGTGAATGGTGTTTATTTTCTATATGTGTTTGGAACTGTGCTGTGTTGTAACAATTAAAGAAAAACACTTGGGATTCATGTGTATTGAGTGCTTTAAAATGCCAGTAACAATGCAAGTCATATTTTCAAAAGTACCAATCCAAAACACCTTGTTCTCACCTGCAAGCTAAGTATTTTAATGTCAGTTCTCATGGGAGGAGAGTGAGGTGTTCAGTCTTCATTTGGCTCTGGTTTAGATGAAGAAATGTAAGTTATACAGCTCTCCTGAGATCATTTATAAAACAGTTACTTTATATGGACATAAAGTACTTGAGAGTGCTTATCCCAGTGACAAAAATGCATAAGGTTGTGATTATATAAGAAAAAAAAAGGCAAAAAATAAAAACAACC
This sequence comes from Cricetomys ansorgei, assembly GCA_026225945.1. Classification (NCBI taxonomy): domain Eukaryota; kingdom Metazoa; phylum Chordata; class Mammalia; order Rodentia; family Nesomyidae; genus Cricetomys; species Cricetomys ansorgei. Next base: position 1,394,864 of record JAMJFZ010001395.1, read on the forward strand.
TACTGTAGTGTACAAGTTTAAGACTGTTTGGGAGAAAACAATCCATTTTATATCTGTAGGATGTTGGTTTTCATGCAGTTAACAGAGAAGAGAATTTATGGGCTGCAGAAATGGCTCAACAGTTAAGAGCAGTTGTGGCTCTTGCAGAGGACCTGGGTTCAATTCCTAGCACCTACATGACAGCTCACAAACAGCATAGAATATAGTAATTCCAGTTCCAGGGGATCCTGCTATTTTCTGGCCCCTGGGGGCACTTCATGTGCATAGGGCACATACATTCATGTAGGCAAACATTTACACACATAAATCAAAAATATTTTTTTATTTTAAAAGATAATTTAAAAGTCATCATGTGTGTTATAAGATAACAGATTAATATACCATGGCCAGAAGTGGGTGTTAGTGGCACACACCTTTATCCCAGTTCTTGGGAGGCAGAGGCAGGTGAATCTTTTGAGGTCAAGGCCAGCCAGGGCTACAAAGTTAGACTCTGTCTCAAAGAGAAGGAAAGTAGGTAGGTATAAGCCTTGGCCAAGACTAGTTCTGGATTTTAAAAAGATTATGAAAACAATGTTTTTCTACCCTTGTATCAAAATGATCTCTAAGTATTATATGACATTATTTGTGAGGCTTGAGTAATTCTTTACTGAAAGGAAAGTCTAGAAATGATGATGATTAAGGATCAGGGGATGAAAGAATGCAAGAACTTCAAACCAGATACTAGAGGACTTAGTATGTTTTAAGTATTCATACAATAAGCACTTACTTAGGAACAACTATGTCCTAGGATTTGTTGGGAATCAAAATGCTACCTCTGTCCCAGAGGACACTAATCTGTACAAACCATTATCTGACTACTTTATATTACTTAGCTTTTATTGGGGAGGAGGGTGTGTATGCCTTGAGAGCCTTGAGATTGTATATGACCTCTTCAGTCTTAATATCTTGGATAGGTAGTACAGATGCAGTTATTTACGAACATGTTAGGAAACAGGGTGACGTAGGGGCTAAAAATAGGTTCTAGAGACTTGACACCCTTCTTTTCTGTCTCTATTGCCTTGTCTGTAAATTGAACTTTCTGGTAAACTGAAGACCTGATTAAATAGAAATTGTGAACTGTAGAGTATTGGCCAGTAGCATGTAAATGTTCATGACTTTAGAAGATTGGGATGTAATTGTGCTACTTAGGTTTTATGATGAAAGCTTTAGGGGAATTGAGTAACAAAAAGTTGGTGTGCTGAATGTGGAAGGACACCTTAGGAATTAGAGTTAGGGAGGGAGGACTGGCTGAAGGGAAATGGGAGGGCTGACCATGAACCCAGAACAGCATTTGACACTTAAGAGACATTTCTTGATCTTTCAGATGAAATCTTTCATTGCTCAGATTTGCCTCCAGCTCCTGGGCTAAGGTGATACTCAGTCCTCCTGTCTCAGCTTCTTGAGGAGTTAGGAGTACTGGTATCTGGCTTTGGAAGAGGCTTTTTTTTTTTTTTTTTAATGGCCATAGTTGGAGAAAAGAAGGTCACTAATAGCTTCTAGTGGTTCAAGACCCTACATCCTCCAATACATAAGAGAATTTCCATAAAAAAATATGCTCTAAAATTTCAGTAATACTAAGTTTAAGAAATGGTGGTCAAATACAGGGTAAAATAGAATCAACTCACTAAGAGAAACCTACATTTATACTGCCATCTCATCTACTCTTCAATAAATAGAGACATAAGTACAAATTTAATTCAAGCATGTTTAGCTCAGCATGGTACATGTAATCTCTAAAAAACAGAAATTCTCCCAACTCAGTCTTGTCTTTCCCCACGCAAACTAGAAGCTAAATGAAGCCAGCTTTGCTCTAATCTTCCAGCTTCTTTTCTCTTCCTTCTGGAGGTAAAAATTTGTAATGAACATTTGTTTAGAGTATATATTAAAAATTAAATTCTTAATAGCAATCTTCTAAATTTCTGTATATCATGCCAGGCAGCTGATTAATATAATAAAACAGCAAATTTAAGAAAGCTTTGTCTTATTTGGTTGAAGAAAGATATAAACCCAAAGACTAAGGCATTCTCAGCTTTCAAGTGGAGACTTAGGAAAATTGATACTAGACTTCACTACAAGGTATTCTTGAGCAATTTACCCAGTACTTTTTTTTCTCCATTTTTCATATGTAAATGGGAATAATAAAAGAACTTACATAATTGTTCTTGTGAGAAGAAACTAGTTAGTGCCTGTCAAACTCTTAGAATAGTACCTGCCATAAGCTTTTATCTTCTGCATTTCTTATATTATATACATAGCTAGAATTGAATGTTTTACTTACTCTCTTTTTCACTGTGCTGTGAAGTTTTTTAAGGCAGGAACTGGATAGTTTTCTGCTTAAATTTTACTAAAATGTATTTACTCAATATCACAAGTCATTGGTATTTTACTAAGTCCACATTGTGGACAATTTTTGTAAAGCCCCTGAGTTAGGAATGGGTTTTGTTTTGTTTTGTTTTTTATTGTGACAGGCTTTCTTAGTGTGGCCAAAGCTGGCCAGGATCTCACTAAGTTGTCGAGGATAGCCTCAAACTCTCAAGTGCTGGAATTATACCTGATTCGCCAGTACCAGGTTTAGCTTTTATATTTTTAAAGTAAAGGTGTGTTTGGGTGGAGTGCAAGTTAAGAATGTGACAGAGATTGGAGGTTCGCGAGGTCTAAGATAGTTACTATGTTTAATTATTTCTTAGAAAACACTAGCTTGCTGGGATTGTTGATGCTGTTATACCATGGCAGTTTGCCAATGAATGTTAGAATGAGAAATAGTTGTCAGATAAAGAACTGGAGTCAGAAAAAGATGTGGGTATTACTGATGAGGGAAGGAAGCCCGCAATTGTGGGCATTGGTGATTACTTAACAGGAAAGAAATGGCAGTAACACTGTAGAAGCATCAAAACCAGTGGGTTCCAAAATGGGGTAAGGGATGTTTTAGGACCCTGTATCTTCTGCTCTGTTTAAAAAGACTCAAGAATGGTGTTCAGATTCATAGTTGCCAACATGATAGAAGGCATGAGTTTGCTAGTTCGTATAGTTTGCAAGAATGAAAATATTCAAGTTGTGTTCCATGTTTTCAAGATTCATTTTTTTAAATGTTTTTAAAATGTGTGTTTGTGTTCGCACGCGAACACACAAGTGCACTCATCCTCATTGGGTAAGTATGGTTACATGTGTGGATATGAGTATACCACAGCGTTCTTGTGGAGGTCAGAAGACAACCTCAGGTGTCGGTCTTCGTCTTTCACCTTGTCCATTGCTTTGTATTCCAGACTAACTAGGCCATGAGCTTCTGGGGTTGTGCCTGTCTCCACCCCCCATCTTGTTTTAGGAATATTGAGATTACAGGCACATTCTATCCTGTGTCAGCTTTACCCATGTAAAGGGATTTGAACTCAGGTTTTCATGCTTGTATGGCAAGCACATTACCCATTGAATGGTCTTTCTAGTTCAGTGATCTGTATTTAAGATCAGCACATGAAAAGTCATTGTTCTTTAAATTTGATTTAATTTAATTTGATGTGTATGGGTGTTTTGCATGCATATATGTCTGTGTACCACATGCGTGCCAATGCAAGCCAGAAGAGAGTGTCAGATCCCTTGGAACTAGAGTTATAGTCAATTGTGAGCTAGTGAAGGTCCTGGGAATCGAACCCAGGGCCTTTGGAAGAGCAGTCAGTGCTCTTAACCAGTGAGCTATCTCTTTGGTCCCCCAGTCTTCTATGTTTAAAGATTTTATTTATTTACTTATTTATTTGTGTGTCTGTGTATGTGAGTGTTTGAGTACTTGTGTGCAGGTGCATAAAATGTATTTGTGAAGGCCAGTCGAAGGTGTTGGATCCCTCACAGCTGGAGTGACAGGCTTTTGTGGGATATGGTCTTGGATGCTGAGATCTGAACGTTGGTACTCAAGATTGAACAGCAAGTGCTTTTGACTGCTGATCTTTCTCTCCAGCCCTATTCTACATTTTAGTGAAGCATTGCTCCATACCTTATGTTATGAAGGAGAGGGGCTTCGCTGCTATTTAATAAACAGTATGAACAGCCAAAGTGTCTAATTATATATATCTTTATAGTAAACAAACAGTAAATGCTTTTAACCAACTTTATATGTTCAATTGTGTAGATTTGTGGAGATAGTGAAGTCTCAGTTACAGCAAGTTCAAACCAGATTCTTCAGGATTTATTCCTGTCTGCCCTCTAACTATCTATCCTATTTTTGATTTTGAGTGTTCAGATAACTTTCCTTCCTTCAGTTTTATTTCCTTGATTAATGATTTTAGCTTTCTACCTATTTAAATTATATACATCTCCATATCTGAATTGTAATAAATATTGATAGTCTTTGTATTAATTGAAAGTTGGTTGAATGTTTCTAATCTGAAGAGGCCCATGGAGTGTTTAAAGCAACTTTTTGTTTCATAGATTGGTTGTTTACTTAAAAATGGTGAAAAGTTGTTAGTAGTTGATTGAGAGACAGCTCAGTGCTCTGGCTTCCACTTTTTCTCTGAGATAAACCCCGGTGCATCTCCTGTAGGCAGCCTGTACCTCTCAGTTTTCTAGTCTGGAGTCAAGGGTAGGAAATTCTGTTCGTACAGAATACATCTTGTGAAGATGATATGTCAGTAATAAACTGGGCTTCCTTTAAGAGGAGATTTTTAGTTAAAAAAAGATGTTTGTGTGTGTGCGCGCGCGCGTGTGCTCTTTTAGTTTTGTAAAGTTTTCTTTCGTTACCATGCATTCTTAATATGTAGTGGTTGACCTTGTATTTTAGTATTAGTCTTAGCTGGATGTTTGTTGTTAGTCTCTGCTGGTGCCTTTCGTTGTAAATGCTGTTGCATAGTATGTAATCTGCTGAGTGAATATATTGTTGTGCTTTGCTGAAAAAAATTTGTGTTGCAGACATAAATGAATAACATAGTTATTGTCTGTCTCATACTCAATTCATGCTCACATTTTTCTTTGTTTAGATGTAGAAATTAAGCTATTCTAAATAATCTGGCAGCTATGATGTTGGTATATGAAGTAGTAGTTTTAAGTTAAAGATGATGTATCTTTATTCTGCTGGTGTATAGCATCTTTATTACAATAATCTGCCAGAATATTCTTTTTCTCATCTGTAAGACACTGAATGACTTCTTACATGGTTTTCTTAGTATTAAAAGGATAATATTTAAGCCTGTCCAAAATGGTGTCTGGTACACCCAATGTTCAATAAATGTTATCATATTAAAAACCAAACAGCAGTGTGCTTTAGCTGTATCTTGGGACAATTTTAATACAGGCTGTAGGGTCACAAAACTTAGAATAAGGGGAGGATATCACAGTTTAAGCCTCTCTCTCTCCTTAAAAGGGTTATGTTATTCTCTAGTACCCTTGGTAAGTGTTTATACTTCAGTTGCTGTTGAGTCTCTTCTTCAGGCAAAACCTTGTGGTGAGGTTTCAGGGAGCTTCAGAGTTGAGTAAGGTTGTTAGGGTAGTTCCTGTAAGAGTGGCAGTGGAGCCAGATCTTGAAGAGTGAGATAGAATATATTTATAGAGTTTCTGATAACAGGAACCAGGTGGGACAAAGGAGAAGAGCAGGGCAGTTGCATGAAGTCATGAATATGAATTCTCCCATGAGACTGGATGAAGGAAGGTACGGGAGTAATGAAGTATAAGCTTCCTTCAGTGTGACTTTCTGTATCTATCAAATGAATTATTAAAAATGTTGCTGTGATTTGATCAAATTTGCATCAGAAAATTATAGCAAAACAACCAGCAACAGAAGTAGAATTCTTTTCCCATGAACTTCAGATTATGTATGTAATTTACTATTTAAATTAACTTAAAAATACTTTAAAAGGGGGATTGGAACACGGACATAGAACAAGTTGCAAAAATGACTAGGCAGATTTGGCAGAGAAATAATTTGAAACAGGAAAAAAAAGTACTGAAATTTAAATTTCAATGGATAGTTGATGTGAAAAAGGAATTTTGAACAAATTAGTGGTAGGTCTTGGGAAATTAATCAGATTAGTACTAGTGTTATAGATTTAAATATAAAAGAGAAGATAAGAGATATGGAGACCAGAATGGAAGGTTTAAAGTGAATTTAAATGGCATTCTAGAGAAAATTCTCAAGCAATTATTTCTAGTGCACATCCTCTGAGAACCATCTATGGGTATGAAAAGGCATGGATTCTTAGGAAGGGCAGTGAAGCCCCAAGAATGAGTCATGAAAAGTCTGCATCTTAACACATTATGTGAAACTCAGAAACATCATATATAAGCGTATATTAAGCTGGATACAGTGGCACACACCTTTAATCCTAGCACTTAGGGGGCACAGGCAGGCAGATCTCTGTGAATTTGAGGTCAGCCTGATCCACATAGTGAGTTCCAGGCTAGGCAGGACTGCATAGAGAGACCCCCAAAACAAAACAAACAAAGCAACACAGAAGAGTGTATTAATCGATAATGTTTGTAAATGTTATTGTAAGTATGTGTTTGTGTGTGTGCACATATATTTATGTATACATGTGTGGAGGCCAGAAGATTATGTTGGTTTCAGTTATTATGAGTTTGGTCCCTCACTGAACAAGAGCTCAAAAATTGACTGTACTGGCTGGGCAGTAACACCTTAGGGATTCTTTTGTCTTTAATCAGCCAGCATTAAGGTTATAGGCCATGCTTAGCTTTTATGTGAGAATTCAGGATTCAAACTCAGGCCCTCCCTCATAGCTGTGCACTAAGTCTATACACTGAGCCATCTCTTCAGCACCAAGGAAGTATTTTAATAGGGAGTAAAGGAAAAAGATTATTGCCCAAGCAAGAGGCACATCTAATAGTATTCACTAGAAACGGTAGAAACTTAAGGACACTTATAAAATGCTGGGAGAACGCAATCTTAATTTTATCCAGCTGAACTTATAACAATGAAATATTTTTAGATAGATAAACTGAGTTATTATTGTTACCTTTACTGAAGGAACTTTTAAGAGACATTTTTAAGATAAAAGGAAGTTGTACTCAGAGGAAAGACTGAAGTACAAGAAAGATGAGCAGAAAAATTGGGAACATATGAGCAACTATACATAAACTGTATACAGCTTATTTTATATTAACACAGCATTTGTCAACTTTCCTAAAATAATATGCTTTCATAGTCAACCATTGCAGACAATAGAATAAGAATTTTTCAAGGGAAGCCGTAATTTTAGCCCTCCTTTAAGATAATTTTCATTTTATAAATGTCTCTGATATGATTTGAAATGATTGAATTTCTTGAAAAATACATGTCTATTTGTAGGCTGCTGAGCAAATTTTAAGCTAGAATAAGAAGGTTTAAAATGAATCTAGTGGAGTTGTGTTAACTGACCTTGCTCTTTAATTATCAAAGTCCTTTACAGTGTTGACTTACCATTTGAATCTGGAATTTACTAGTGAGAATACTGTCAGCTTAGCACGCACTCATTAGAAGACAGTTCTAAGTTTATTGTTTTTGAATATATGCTAATCCTGGAGAAATACAGGTATAACAATGGAGTTTAATGTTCTTCATATGCCTAAGGGCATCACAATCAGAAGGTACTTAATGTCCTTTATAACTTTGGCTTCAGAAAAGGAGGAATTGCTAGAGAGTATTCTGTTTGTTCAGTTGTTTAACTGTTGAGCCTCAGATATTTTGTGAAAACAATATCTAGGGTTTTATTGACTGCCTTTATTCATAATCAACAATGCTCTGCTTTTATTCTGGTCTTTGTAAACAAACCTTTAATTGTAGACTTAAGTCTAATATCTTTGATTTAATGTTTGTTGCTTTTCTCGAAACCATTTTTTTTCATTCATCCACAAATATTTTGGAGCCTCTCGGGTTCTACCACACATGTGAAATTGCTGTAGTAAATAAGACTGTCGTGTGCTCAGGGAGTTTTCGTTCTAGTAGTGAAAACCAGAAGCCAAACAAGTGTCCAAATTTTAAAATCGTAGGTATGCAGAGAAAACAAAACCAGGTAAAATGAGTGACTTGGTTACTGATTGTTTGTTTGTTAGTTACTTTGATTTAAAAGATTAAATAGTAAGAGAAAGTTCTTCTGAGGGGGTGATACACAAAGACATAGATTGGAATAGCCAGAACCCAACTTGCTAGTTCTCACCTGAATGAACAGTAATTGCAAAGGCTGTTAGGCATGTGTGATGACTGTGGCATACTTTCCTATGGTACTGTAAGTGCTGAGAGGATATATGTGTGTGTGTGTGTGTGTGTGTGTGTGTGTATATACACATACATGTATATCTTCATCATTTTAATATATATAATTCGTATATAATTATTATATTATTATTTGTATACTTTATATATAATAGTACACATTTTTATATTAAAGTGATAAGGATTTTTATTTTATGATAAGAAAACCGCAACAGCTTTTCACAACTTAATTGCTTATCTTCCCTAACTCAGGGTTGTGAATTACTATCCTAATTTTTATTCTCTATTTGGCCAGGAGAACTCAACCCCACATTAAAACATTTGATCTCAGATGTCTGATTTGTTGGTTGTGTTGTGTGGTTTATTTTTATTTAGACATTCTTTATGGTACCACTGTATTGTAAAAGTACCAAGTATTTGTTAATTTTAGTTGAAATAAGCCATGGTTTTTATATAAGGAGACAAAAGATAATACTGAAGAACTATAATGTTTCACATATAGAAGATAATATAAAGATAGTACCTATAGCCCCAAGGAGGAAGTTTCCTCCTCCTCCTCCTCCTCCTCCTCCTCCTCCTCCTCCTCCTCCTCCTCCTCCTCCTCCTCTTCCTCCTCCATTTGTTTTGTTTTTTGAGACAGGGTTTCCCTATGTAGCTTTGGCTGTCCTGGAACTTGCTCTGTAGATCAGATCAGACTGGCCTCGAACTCCCTCAAACTCACAGAGATCCTCCTGTCTCTGACTCTCAAGCACTGGGATTAAAAGTGTGAACCACCACCACCTGGCTCCCAAGCCTTATATCATTTCTTTAGAATAAACTATATTTTATTGAGTAGCTAATTATTTATAAGTTTTCTACATAATGAATTCTTTTAAAAATATATGAAAACATTTTCTGTTTCTTGTTGAAATATTAGTATGTGTGTACTCTATCAGTGGAATTTTTATCCTTGATTTCCGTTTTGAGAGTTATTGGCAACTGTTATATCAGATTTACTCTGAAACACTGAAAAAGCTTTAGAAATCTCTGACATGGTTTTTGTGGAGTATGAAAATGACTTGAGATGCCATAATTATAATAGCCTGGTTCTCTTAATGTTCTGTTGAGTCTGCTCTTTGGTGATATTGTAGATAGAAATGATGTGATTGCACTGTAGAAGGGAGACCAGGGATCCCCTTAAGGGTCATTGTGAATTTTTTGTTGTAATTGCAGAATGAGTGAGTTTGAATATGAAGTAAGAAGAGCCTATATAGGAGAGATGTTCTGGGGCTGCCCTTCTCTACGAAAGGTAATTCAGAAAGCATTTACTCTGGCTGCTTTATCATTTTTATTTTGTTTAAAAGCAAACATAAGTAGGCAGTTTTGCTTAGTTGATGTGCACTGACATCAGTGACAGGATTTATGATGCTGAGAGATTATTGGTGGAATCTCAGAGTAAGGGCAAAAATGACACAAACCAAGGCCAAATAGATGGTTAGTATTATTTCTAAACAACTTAGCTTTTCATTTGAAGTCTTCAGTATTTATCCATTTCCTTTTAATTACAGGACTTCCATATGATAACAAGTTTTTAAGCTTAGAATAAAAATTATCTTCCTTGTCTAAGTCTTCTCTGTTTTGAACTTTCTCGTAGTTCTGTAAAAGCAAGCTTTTGAACTATTGACAGATTTGTCCTAAGTCTTTGTTATCTAAAGCAGAAAACTTCTTTTGCGAGTTTCTTTGTATCAAGGTTACAGAACCTATTGCATAGGATTTCAGGCTTTTAGTTATATGGATTTGATTAATAAGGTAAAAATATTTGGTCAGATACTGGAAGTCAACCAAATGTACTAAGAAAACAAACAGTTCAGTTAATCTTTTAATCAATAAATAGAAATTTATAAACATTTCATGTGTTCATTTAAGAAAAAAATAAGAACCGTTCCACCAACAAATAGATAATGAAAATGAGGTATATATATATTTATTATATATATATAATTACATATATATATATATATAATTCTACTCAGCTGTAAAGCAAAATCAAGTTGTATAAAAATGGTTAGATGGAAAGTAGTATATTAAATGAGGTAACCCAGACTCAGACAAAAATCATATGTTCTCTCTCATATGAAGTTCCTAACTTTGAATGCTTGTATGTGTGTAAATATGTGAATGCGAGAGTGGGTATAAGCCATGAAGCTAGGTAGACTGTAAGATGGGAAGAAGTGCTGAGTAAAGGAGACAGGACAAAAGAACCACAGGTGGTATGAAAGCAAGTGGGAAGGAGGCTCCGTGGGGATGAGAGGGTACAAGAAGAGGGGAGATGAGAGAAGAGGTGGGAAGAGAAGCAAAAATACATTTTGTTGCAACATACCACAATGTAACCTAATACTTTATATACTAATAAATCTTTTCAAAAACGGAAAGATAGGACTGTGGAGACAGAATATCAAGTAAAGACCATTGATCAGGCTGATAGAGTTAGGAAGAAGAGTCTGTGAATATAGTTCCTCTTGATTCCTTATTGCTGTCTTAAGGCAGCAATGACCTAGGTAAGTTTCGTTCTTTTTCTGTTCTTTCCCTGCAAGAATGGAGGAAACACTGACAGTGTATTCATTGTAGCTCACAGTTGAATTGATTCCTTAGGTAAAAACATTCCTTGAATATGTAAGTAAGATGCACCTGTGTTATAACTATCCCAATTTTACAATACAATATGGCAAGCAAAAGGAAGCAAACAAGTCTATTTTTTTCTTTCTTATGTTTCATGACTTGTATGTAAAGTTACTTGTCTGGGGCTAGATATGTGTAGCTCAGTGGTAGATGGCTTACCTGGTGTACTGAGACCCTAGGTTCTATTCCCAGTGGTATTCCTCCTCTGAAACAAAACGTATGAATGTGTGTATGACCTAAGTAAATTTCATTGTATTACTTCTAAACAGATCCCAGATTATAAAGATAATCCTGATAATAAATGAACACTTCCTTTGAATGTATTTGTCTTTCTGAGTTTTTGTTTTGTTCTGTTTTTCTAATAAATTGTGACCTATCTTTAGATTCACTTAAAGTAGTTTCTTTCAATGCCATGCTGAGGTTGAGCCCAAGGCCTGTGTATACTAGGCAATTGCTACTATTGAGCTACATACATCTCTAGCCCCCAATAAATTTTAAAATATATTTTGTGGGATAATTCTGATAACATTTAGCAATTTATTTTTTAATTATGAGTTTCACAAAATGACTTGGTTGTTGTCTTAGAGTTACTATTTTTTATAGTGAAACACCATGACAAGCAAGTTGGAGAGGAGAGGATTTATTTGGCTTACACTTCCACATCATAGTCCAGCATTGAAGGAAATCTGGGCAGGAACCTGGAGGCAGGAACTTATGCAGAGGCCATGAGGGATGCTGTTTACCAGCTTGCTCATCATAGCTTGCTCAACCTGTTTTGGTTTGTTTTTGTTTTTTAATACAACCCAGTACCACAGGGATGGTACCACTACCTACAATGGGTCTGGCCCAACCCTTCCCTATCAATCACTAATTAAGAAATTAACCTTTAGCCAGATGTGAAAGAAGTATTTTCTCAATTGAGGTTTCCTCCTTTCAGATGACTCTAGCTTGTTACAAGTTTACCTAAAACCAGTTGGGTTGAGTTCATCATTTTTAACAGAACTTGGTGTGTTTGGAGAGGCTTTTCTCCATCAGCTATTTCAGTATGTCTGTAATCACTTTAATGCTTCTATCTTGGCTGCTCTTTGAAGTGCTACGCCTTGGAAATATGTAAAGTAATATTTTGTAGTACATAGAGACAGTATCTAATACCTTAGATACTGAAGAAATTCCTACTTTTATGTTTTTAAAAAATTCAGTAGTGAAGGATGTAAAGTTTGTAGCTCAGACTTCTGTATGTGTTTTCTGTCTTGGAAATCTGTTCTTATCGAAGAATAAGTGGTTGCGTTTTCCGCCGTGTGTGAAGACTTCTATGACTGGAAGTGAGTTATGAATGGTAGTGAGTGGGATATCCTGTGTTCAAGACTCCTTTACTTGAACAGTCATGGACGCTTAGCTAACCCTTGGTAATTTGGCGCGTGTAGGAAACAGGCATGCCCGACACTAACCAACAGACTCGTTTCAGGAGGTTAGTGAGTCATTCCCATTTTATTCTCTTTCTATCCTTCAGGTTCCAGGGAGTAGAATAAATCGCTACATTTATTCACTTACCTGTGACCTCTGAGGTTTGATGCTGTGAATCAGTGATGTTCACACTGTATCACTGTATGTTCTGTGTATCAGAATTTTCTAGAGACTTTGTTAAGACACATTTCTGGGACTTCACTCATAGAGTTTCTGATTTAGTAGATCTGGTGTAGGACCCAAGAATTTGTATTTAAGTTTCCAGATGGTGTTGATGATAGTGCTGGCTCACTTACTTCCTCTCTGACTGCAAACATTTTAATAAGGCCAAAGAACAGCCATAGCACATTAATTTAAGAAAATGATGCACACTGTTTAAGTCAAAACTTTAAACTGGATAGTTGTTTATTACATTTAGGAACCCTCCCCCATAAACTTTTCTTTTTCAGCTTCTTTAATCAAAGCATTTGCTCTAAATTTGACAACTAGCTTCTAACTTTTAATAGACACACTAGCTCCTACTGTTAGACTGAAACTCATTTTTAGACTAGTAGAAAATAATGGTCTATTTTACTTCATATTTCAAGCAAAGATAGATTTAAAAAAAATATTGTATTTATTCTTTACTAAGATACCGTAATTGCTGTTTTGAACAATTGAAACTTTTTAAACCAGTCTGAGGTCAGTACAACCTCTTTGCCATTACCAGCTGTGTCTGTTGCTATGGAAACTCAGCAGGGACTAGCAGGGTTACAGTTGTAAGGACCACACCTGGCTTATTTGCATCCAATTTAAGTTGAGAAAAATTTGAAAAGAATAAAAGGTCTCTCCATGTGGCAGTGAACATCCAGAAAGAGCTTGTCGGTTTGTAGCCTTCAAGGTGGGTGGGTTTTTCTCACTGTTGAGGATTTTAGTGAATGTGTTGAAACTCATTTTTGTGCTGTGTATTCACTTGTGTCACTGTTTTGCTATCCTTTTTGTTTAAAGGGCTTTATTGTTTTGGTTAGATTTTATCTTTGGCTTATCCTTTTTAAAATTTAAAAGTATCTTCATTTTCATAGAGAACTTAAAAGTACTACATATGAGAAATTTTCAAAGAGAAAAAATCAAATTTCTCTTCATTTGTATTCTATAATAATATTTTAGTAAGTTTTTACCACTATAACAGACATACAGGAAAATTTTAAGCATTAAAATTCTTCAGCATTCAATTTTAATTAAACATTAAAACCACACACACACACACACACACACACAACACCTTAAAGAAGACAATTTAACACATTTGCATTCCATTCTCACCAAATGACTGAAATTACAATTAATTTTTGAACTTAAAAAAACTAGAAAACTACTTAATTGTTTTTATGAGTTTCCAGCCACACTTAGGCATTCTTATCAGGCCTGACTATAGAAGAAAACTCTAGAAAACATTTCTAAAGAGTACGATAATTAAATCTAAGTCTTCATGACTCAAGCTTGAGGCTCTTACTGCATGAAAAATAATAAATATTCGGACTTAATTGCTCAGTTTAGTGTAGCCTGAGTCCTTTAATTTCAATTTGACTGGCTTTTGTACCTGGCCTTCTCCAAGTCATTTAGCCACCTTGGCAGTTTGAGGCATTGTCTGCAGAATGGGAATATTACCTAGCTATAGGAATTTTATAAGAAGCAAACAAAGTGGCTAATGTTAAAATACTCTGAAATACACATACATATACAACTGTCAAGCATATCCTAGACAGATAGGCAAGTAAAGTAGCCATATTGTTTGTCTTATTGCTGTAACAAAATACCTGATAGAAGCAACTTTAGCAAAGAAAGGTGTCTTTTAGTTTACAATTTGTTCATTGTGGTGGAGAGGGCCTGACAGTGAAACTAGCTCTATCTATGGCGAGAGTGTGAGACCATGTACCACACTGTGTCCAAAAACAGGGAGGGATGGGGGGAGAGGGAGAGAAGTGCTACTTGCTCAGCTTGCTTTCTTCTTTCCTTCTTATTCAGTCCATGATCCAATCCATGGGATGAAGCCACCACATTCAAGGTGGGTCTTCTCTCAGTAAAGCAGTCTGAAAACACCTTCACAGGTATGCCCAGAGGTGTGTTTCCAAGTAACTATTAAGTCCAGTCAAATCGATAATGAAAATTAACTATCGTGTAGTATCTTACTGAATGTTCAGAGATGTATCACAGTAATTTTGACTGAACATTGTAAGGTATACAAAATTAAGAAGATAGTTTGAACTAGTTACATATTTGACTTAAAGAATTTTTTCTAAAATACAAATTTTGTGTTTGTGTGTAGTGTATGTGTGTAGTGCATGTTTGTGGATCTCAGTGCCTATGGAGGGAAGAAGATGATGTCAGGTAGCTTCCCCAATCACTTTCCACCTCAGCTTTTGAACAGTCTCTCACTGATTGTTAGACTGTCTGACCAGCGATTGAGCTCCAGGAATTCATCTGTCCTAATTTATCTGGGTCACAAATGGAGCTACCATGCCTATTTTTTGTTTTCTTCTGTTTGTTTTTATGTGGGTTCTTGTTATTTGAATTCAGGTCCTCATGCTTGCAGAACATACATGTCTCTGACTGCGCCATCTTCAGTCCTCACACTTCTGATTTTTTGTGTGCCATTAAATGTAACTTACTCAGAATATCATGAATTAGGAATATGATCTCAAATTACATGGATGAGAGCACTAGGTTTGGTTATGTAAACGTTGTACCAGATATTCTAATTAGTTAAACGAATTTAAAACTAGCTTACCATTAAAAGTATATGGAAAGTGAAAGTCAGTGCCTCTACTACTTCCTTTGCTGTTTGAGGATGTTGTGCTCGCTACTGATCAAGATTCTTGAGATTTGAAGATGAGTATAACAGCCACAATGCAGAATTTCTATGCTGTATGTAC
Organism: Cricetomys ansorgei; assembly: GCA_026225945.1. NCBI lineage: Eukaryota > Metazoa > Chordata > Mammalia > Rodentia > Nesomyidae > Cricetomys > Cricetomys ansorgei. The sequence continues at coordinate 1,410,122 of JAMJFZ010001395.1, forward strand.
CAAATGCTGACCTTTCCCATTTTTCAAATGCAAAATGTGATCTGGGTTTTTTTTTTGTTTTGTTTTGTTTTTAAAGACTATTTTAGAAAAATCTACATTGACCTATCTGTATCATATTTCCTATACAACTGGATACTTACAATTTGGGGAAGGTGAATGCTTAAATTGAAAATCTTTTGTTGTTGTTGTTGTTAGTGGAATGCACCCACTAAAGAAAATTTTTAGGCAGTTTTTATCCAGCTTCATGAAAGAACAAATGACACCTTAAAATACATGCTCCAAGGACTTTCTCCTTAACTTCCATGTTCCTTTAGTAAGGGCAGGTTGTAAAATTTGTTTTGTAAAGGAAGACATGGGCACAAAGAGATGCCTACCTAAGAGAGCTAAATATGGCTTGCTGACTAATGTAGAGTTCCCCATTGTATATGATTTTATCCACTTAAAGTATTAGGTTATTTTATACAGTTTACTCAGTTTTGCCTTTTTCTCTTTTTGTATTCTTAGACTGGAAAAGTAAGAAGAGCTTTCCTGCCTTTTTAATTACCAAACTACTCTCAGTTTTCAGTGAACCAATTCAAAGAAAGAATGCAGTCTTTCTATACCTGGTAAATATTTTCTGCTAAATTAAACATTAATTTAGTAGCCACTGATAAACCCAGGTGTTACGGTGATTGCCTTTTGTTTTATAGATTGACTATTAAAGTGACTTATCAAATACGTAAATTTTCATTTTAACTCTGAAGTCTGTTTAAGATTTATTGGTGTGATGGAGTGGTACTTGGGATACCTGTGACGTAACAAGCAATGGAAATAGAGTCAAGTTAGCTTTAGCATTTAGTATATCATCTGTGTTTTACAATAATGAAACGGTAGCAGTAATCTCTGATAGTAGTTTAGTAGAAACATTTTGTGACTAATAGTTCTATAAAATTAATCTAATGACTAAAATCTTACATCCTTTATTTAAACAATGATCTAAGATTAGAGATAACAAGTAACTTGCCTAAAGAAATCCAGCTAAGTTGTAGAGAACTGAAACAGACTCCAGATTAGAATGTTACTTATTTTTATGGTTTTTTACTTTTGAGTTTTCTTAAATATGAAGTCATATGTCTAGAGAATAAAAAATTTATAATAACATTTCATATGGGTTTTCCTTTTGTTATAACTTAGAGTTATAGAAACAGAACAGACTAGCTTCATGTGGTCTTCACCTGTAATAAAATACTTCACCCATATTAAGTAACAACACTGTTGGCCCCTCTTCACTGACTGAAATATTTCTTTGAAACTTTTATACAAACTCCTGAGCATTTTTGTGCCAGTTTACTGAAGTCATTTCTAGAATACATAGACGTATAAGGGTAGAGGAAATAGGGAAAAAGAAGAGAACATATATGTTTGGTCCTCTTTGTTTGGATGATCAAGTTACATTCTTCATCAGTTTTTGGCAACTCCAAATGTTTGTTGATTGTTGTAATACTCTAAAATGTATCTTCCTGGAATTGTCATAGTGCCCACCTGGACAGAAGGATAGCTTTGTTTTTGTTTACAGCTTAAATCTTCAAAAGTGAATATTATCTCAGGATTAAAACAAAAAGAAAAGAAAAATACCTCGTTCTTCAAATATGTTTCAATAGTCTTGACAATCTTAAGACTTTTTACTATGTACAACAAACATGCTTTTGGGCTTAGGATTAAAGCCTAGTTAAAAGATAGAAATATTCAAAAGTATCCGTTTATGGTTTTTTTCTTGCACTAGGAGAAGTATCTTGACAGTAGCATTTATTGAATATTTATCAAGAGATCATAATTTCTTGATGCCAAAATTATTTTTGTTAAATAATTAATAAATTTATTATTAAATTTATTTGATAATTATTAAATAACACCAAGATTATTTGTAATAAACCATGATTGTTTTAAAATAATGTTCTCATTTTAAGATCACCCTTAGACCATAAACTCCATCTTTCAAATTAGCAAGTTTAAAGTTCAGAAGCCATGTTAGTTTTCTGTGGATGCCATGATAGAATGCCATAGATGCAGCAGGAACTTACTGCCTCATAGCTGTAGAGGTTGTTAAGTCCAACGTAAAGTGCTAGCAGGATTGGTTTCCTCTGAGGGCTGTGAGAAAGAATCTGTCCATGTCTCCTGTATCTTCCTTCTGTGTTGTCTCTGTTCAAATTTCTCCTTTTTATAAGGAAAATAACACTAATGACTTCATTTTGTTTGGTTGGTTTTGGTGCAGTGCTAAAGTTCATCTGTTCTAAGTAAGCTCTCTACCACTGGCCTAGATCCCCAGCGCAATTACTTCATCTTAAGATAATCGTTTCAAAGGCCCCATTTCTAGATTAGGTCGTGTTTGCTGGAACAGTTATGATCATTCCAAAGTAGATAGTAAATCCTTCACTCAGGGTTTCTGCCCCATCCTCACCTATTACCCACTTTATATAGTTTTATTTAAGGCATAACATTTCCACTTAGTATACAGTGCTTATAAAGAGCAATGTCATTTCCTCTCCCTGCACCCATGTTCCATAGTCAAGTGCTGAGAATGCCCAGAAGCTTATTGTAGCAGTTTAACTTTAAAACTGCTGCAGATCTTGCTAAGTTTGGGTCCTTCATATGTTTCTCTGTGGAACAATGCTACATCTTCACTTGGACTGACTTAACCTTTTCAATGGTGGGCCCTGTAGAAGCACCACCAGAGGGAGGAGCTCTCCTACCAGGGAAGCCCTCAGTCATTTCTTCTGTCTTGTCACCAGCCCTCTGGTACAGCTTGGTAATGGTGGGGTTGCAGACTTTCTCTACTTTCTGCTGGTGTTCAGACCCTTCCTTCTCTGCAGTCTGTTTCTTATCCAGCTGACTGGTGATTTCATTACACTTGTCTAGAATTCTGTTTGTCCTCTTCATCTTTCCTTGAAATTTCTCACCTTCAACTGTCACATTCACATCGAATGCATGGGATTCCAGTGAATCCTTGCATAATATTTTATCTCTCTGCTTCTCTCCTTTTCAGCTTTGTACTTCTAAGCTTCCTGGACCGTGCACTTACTATCTTCCTTGCTCAAGGGACCCTTGTCCTCAGTGATGGTGATCTTGTTCTCCTTTCTTGTGCTCTTATCTACAATAGAAACATCAAGGATGCATTGGCATCAGTGTCAAAGTGACTTCAATCTGAGAAACACAGGTATGCCTGTGAGTTCAAATTGTCCAAGCATGTTGTCGTCCTTGGTCATGGCTCTTTCACCTTCATATACCAGAGTGAGCATACCTGCTGGTTGTTAGAACAGGCGTAGATCTTCCTCTGTGTCTGTTTGGTAGGGATGCTAATACTGCGCTTGATGAGGACAATCATGACTTTGCCAGCAGTTACAATACCAAGGGGAAGAGGAATGACATCCAAAAGCAGCAAATCCTGAGCATTCTTAGAATCGTCTCTAGATAGAATTGTCTTAGACGGCCACCTGGACAGCTGTACTGTAAACAACAGCTTCATCAGAATTAATGTTCATATTCAGTTCTTTTCCATTGAAGAAATCTTGCAGAAGCTTCTGAATCTTGGGGATTCTGGTAGAACTATCCACCAGGACAGTATCATGGATCAGTGATTTGTCTAGTTTGGCATCTGAAACGGCCTTTTCTCCAGGGTCCAGAGTGCCACAGAACAGGTCAGCCAGCATTCAGCTCTTCAAACTGAACATGAGTAATGGAGATACAGAAGTCCATTCCCTGATAGAATCAATTTCATTACCAGCCTCGGTGCTGGACGAGAGGGTGCATACCTATTTGCAAGCAGTAATACACAGATGTCAGACAACTCTCTTGTTTTCACTGATATCCTTGTGCTTGTGTTTAAACTGAACAGTTTAAGTACCAGCTTATTTTAACCAGTACTACTATGTACCAGCAGTAGTTGGTTTGTTGGTAATTCTGAGTACATTGAGGCCAGCGATCTTTTGTTGCCTAGTGCTGAGAGTCATTTAAGTAAGCTGGCACTGTGACCACAGCATAGATAACAGTCCTCTCAAGATAGGCTTCTCCAGTTTTCTTCATCTTCACCAGGACCATAGAGAATACCTCCTCTGGGTAGAAGCTTTTAGTTTCCGCTTTGTATTTCTTTGGGACCTGCCTGCATCATTCACCACCATGAAGAGTCAACACTTCATATCAGACTGAACAATAGCATCTTCACACCTTCACCCAATCAGTTGTTTGATGTTTAAAAAAAAAAAACAAAACTGTTGTAGTGTTCATCACAACCCAGTTCTTCACAGCATCTAATTAATCACTCTGTCAGTAAAAGCAACATAGCTTGGTGTTGTTCAGTTACCCTTGTCAGTGGCAGTTCCACTTTTCCATGCTTGAAGAAACCACACACAAGAGTAGTGGTGCTAGGATCAGTGCCAATTGCAGGTCCTTTAGACATGTTTGCTTGCTGTCAGCAAGACAACACCAGTCCCTGAAAATTGTCATCGTGTTCATTGAGTCAGGGCTTCATGAGTTAGGACAGTTCAAGAAACCACATTGTAGTGCCACTGAATAGTATTTGTAAACAATGTGACTCTACATCTAAAATACCACATTTATAATTTATTTTCTAATATTGTCTTAATGTCTGAGGAGATTTTATTTTATTTAAAATAACTGAGTTTTTAACATGCTATAATAGAATTCAGAATAGTTTTTAATAAGTCTTCAGACTATAAATAAATGATGGCACAAACTATGGAAAGCTGAGGCTCACACTTAGATCTGGACTTAAATGTGAACTTTCATTGAAAAATTCAGAGGTTCCAATGTAGACTTCTTAATAAGATACTGAAAGCCCATCAGAATACTGTGTAAGTGATTGTAAGTATACTAACAGTCGATTATCTGTATATTTCATAACTCTAGATTTCTACTATAGCTATGTCAATATACATACTTTCTATGATGAGAGATTTTTGAGCGTTTGGAAAAGTAAAGGTAAACTAACATAAAAATACAGTGTATGACAGTTTGTTGACCTTTTTTGTCTATGTCAGCAAGTACTCATGAAACCTTGTTAATAATAGATATATTCCATTCATTATTGTTGCTTTAGTTTATGGGTGTGATTGTTTTGCCTGTATATGTATCTGTGTACCAAGTATATGCTTTGTTCCTGCAGAAGTCAAAAGGTACTGTTAGGTCCCCTGAACCAGGAGTTATGGATGGTTGTGAGCCATCATTCCCATGCTGGGAAATGAACCTGGATCCTCTGGAAGAGCAGCCAGTGCTCTTAACCACTGGTCCATCTCTCCAACCCCTCATTCATTATCATCCAAATTATGTAAAATTTAGTGAGCAGTCTTTTAAGTTGGCATCTGTCTTTTTCACCTTCATTTTTTTCTTCTTCTTTAGTGCAGGATTTTGTTTATGTCAGGCAAGCACTCTGCATTAAGCTGCATCTCCGGAGTTTTCCCCTAAAGGTTTAAAAGCATTTTAACTAGTTTCTTTGGCACCGTGGATTCTGTTTAGATGGCAGTGACATGAAAAAACCAACATCTGTGTTGGTGTTCAAGGGATCCCAGTGACAGGAGAAAGAGACAGACATTGGTGCTTGTGCAGAGTGGCACTTTAAAACGGCAGTTACTGGCACACGGGTTGGGCCCCTGAGGCAAGGGGGTGGGGGGCCTGGGAGACTGCCTAGGATAATGCTTCCATTTCCTCTGTCTTGTTTGTCAACATTGGCAATTCGGATCCGCCAAGAGCCTTTACATACAGGATGGTTGGGCCTTTACTGACCTTGCTCCTCCCTCTCCGATTAACAAGCTTTAGGTAGGCTGGTTAAAGTGTCTAGTAAGCATAGACCAAAGCTATTGGGCCTGTCCCTCGTGCACTGCCCTACTTTATCCATAAAAATCTCTTTCCTTCCACAATAAATTGGATTCACACCGTGGAGATGTTTCCCTAGAGTCAGTTTTTGGGCTACTGACTCTGTCCACCACTTATCGCCTCGGAAATTCTGCACCCACGAAAACATACACACACACACACACACACACACACACACACACGGATGTTATATGTCTTTATTGCTGTTCCAGATGCCTAAGAAAAAGAGGGTCACAGAGAGAGTGTTACAGTTATACTTATTTCTATATCTGTATTTTTTAATTTTATTTTTATGTGTATGAGTGTTTTTGCCTGCATTATGTATGTGCACTCTGTGCTTGTCTGATGCCTCTGAAGGCCAGAAGAAGACATTGGATCCCCAGAAACTGGAGTTACCCGTATTTATGAGCTGCTGTGGAGTGCTGAGAACTGAACACAGGTCTTATGCAACCATTGGGCCATCTCTCCAGACTCTAACTCAGTATTTTAGAAATCATTTTGTTTTGTTCGTCTGTTTTCAGGATTTAAATTTCTCTTTTCCAGCAGTGATAAACTTACTCAATTTATTGATTATATTAACCTTCCTGCATGTAACCAGTTTTTTGACTGCTACTTTCCTCTCTGTAAGTTCAGACTCTTGCCTTGTTCCTGGGCTGAATTATTGGGGAGGGAGGAATCATTATTTTATGGCAAATGTTAAACTGGCCTGGTTGCCTCTACTATTGGTTCATTTGATCACTCTGTTATTATTTATTTTTAATTGGGGAAAAAAATGTTAGTTTCATGTTGGTGCAAGCTCTCCATTATGATGGTTTCCCCAGAACATTAACAGTGGACATAAATGATTTAGTCAGGATGAATACAACATAATTTTAGTTCATTACCACAGACAAAGGTTATTTAAAACATAAATCTGGTCATTAAAACTTTTAATTTCTTTTCTGATGACACATTAGCCTAAAACTTTGCTTCTAAGTTACTTTGTAATCATGCTATATATGACTTTCGAATCATGAAAAGTCTTCTTTTCCTTTTGGGGAAAAAAAAAAAAGGAACAAACATTAGGCATTATATTAGTTTCTTGTCTTTATCTGTGATTATAATAACCTGACAAAAACAAACTAATTGACTTACACTTTTGGAGGATGCAGTCCATCCAGAACAAGGCAAGCATGATGGTAGGAGCTTGAGGTTGCTGAACAGTCAGGAAGCAAAGCAAGAACAGGATATAGGGCTTGACCATAAAACCTCAAAGCCTCCTCCATTGACACACTTCTAACAAAGCTCCACTTCCTAAATTTTTCATAGCCTTTCCATATAGTGCCACCATCTGGGGACAAAGTGTTCAAACACATAATCTTATGGGGCACTTTTCACATCCTAATTCCAACAAGGCCACACCTCCTAATCCTTCCCAAAAGTTCTACAAACTGGGGATCAGGCATTCAAACATATGAGCCCATTCTCATTCAAACCACCATAGACATAATTTTGAAATGTATAATTTGAATGCTGCCCTTTTCAGCTCCATGTTATTCTGCTGTATAATGCTATTTCCTGTCTTTTTCCAAAAAACAAAACAAAACAAAACAACAACCCTATTTTCCTATCTCATATCTCCAGCTCATCTAAAAAAGAATTGTTAATTAATGAAGTATTTATTGGCTTCTTTTCTAAAGGCATCTATAGGCCCATTAGTCAAGTCCTAACCCAGGTGTTAAAAGAAGATTTGATTGAATTGATTTATACTGATCTTACAGATTTTTTTAAAGGTGGTTCTTTGTTGATATTTCAGAGGACCAAATAGTGTGTGCATTTGACTCTGTGGCAGAAGTTATCTGACACTATAAATGGTCCACAATTGGGGAGTATAAGGAAGAATGCTGCCTCTCATTTTCTGCATCTGTCTGTTTGTCAGAGTGTGAACATTCTTTGAGTATTTAAACCTACTTTCTAGAGCTCCTAGAGTGCCTCTTTCAAGAGTGACCAAAAGGCCCACTTACTTGCCTAGGCAACATTTATGGAGAAGGGAGTAGAGTCCAACTTGGTGAGCTACAACCTTACTGCTCTACACAGGCACCTTGGGACCGTCTTGGCCTAAGGGCGATGGTACTGACACTGCCTAGGTACAGCAAACGGTAATTGTAGTTCCAGTTCTTCCTGCTTGAATAGAAAAGAACAAATTAGCAAAGAAAAGCTTAAAGACATTATTGTGTGGGATATTTTTTTAAAAATTTTTTTAAAGGCAGATTTCAGAGGTATTCTTTAAGGAAAACAAGTTTTGTAAATTCAGAAGAGGAGGGAATGAAACACTTTATTAATATCAAGTATACTCCAGTCAGTAAGTGCTCTACATAAATACGTTGTGCCGTCACTGCCCGGCTACACTTATTTCAGACAGTGTCTTTGCTACCAATTACTGGTCTTCTTCCTCAGTATAGAAACAAGCCATTTTAGTTTTTCCTTCTGTCTGTCTGTCGGTCGGTCTGTCTGCACCTCCCTCTCTCTTCTCTTCCCTCCCTCCTTCCTCCGTCCCACCCCAGTTTCCTGAATGTGTAACTCATCCTTAATGTATTGGTCTTGCAAGAACTTGGATCTGATGTCAGCAAAATCTGGTTTGAAACTCTGACTCCAAATTATTAATGTTCCATTTAGTAAAAAATGCTTTAGTTTTCTGTGCCTCAATTTCTTTATTCTTAAGAATTTAGCTATCCCTACTTTGTAGTATTTTTATAAATCTCCTAGTATAATGGTATCTGAAAGGTTGTAAATTAATTTCAAACTCAATAAACATTATTTAGCAAGAATATATGTACAGAAAGGCACACACTAAGTAGTATTGCTTGAAAATACTAATTCTGCAGTTACATGGCCCATATGGAGATGATGTATATTCTAAGTAGCAAACTATCTTCCTCTTGAGTTTGATTTTGATGGGTTCATGTTGCATAATAGGCAGCAGTCAGCTAATCTGCTCTGTTAATTTGGTAGTGTAAAAAGGTTCATATATAATGAATATCTGCTCTCAAAGATGCTTTTGTACACTCTCCCCTGCTTCTGCATTTATGCTGTTGTTGTGTTTTAAGTAGGACTTTCTCCTGGCAGTTTGTGTTAATAACTGGAAAATTCCCTATCAGTAGACTAGCACCATCTTGACAAGTCTGTGTTCTGCTTCTACCTTGCTAATTGTTTCCTTGGGATTATTTGGATTGTGTAGAAAGCCTTTTGCAAATCCTCTTATTACTGAAGTCATTGTTGCCAGCAGGAATAAGATTAAAGGTGCTTAAGTCTGTAGAGTTGTTTCTAATTTGTTCATGTCATTTCAGTGGCATTTTAACAGAACTCTGTCTCCTATCCTTCTCTTCTCCCCTGGTACTATCTCAAGTTAGGTCCAAGATGCCAGGCCATTTGAAGAAATCTCATTTTATCCTCCTAATTATTATGCTGGCACTCAGGAGATAATTTTTCCCTCCATGCACTGCCAATTAATATGCAAATGAGCTGATAAATATTTATGTATTCATTTAAATTATGCAGGGAGTGCTTTCAGTGTATTCTGTAAATGAATTGTTCCTGGACTTCAAAGTGCTGGCTGCTGTGCTAACGAGGAGAGATTTGCATAAGGCCTTAATCACACGCATACTGATTAAGCTTCATTATGGAAACTGCCAGCTGCAATCTTTGTTTCTATTTTATTACAAAAAGGGGAACTTTTCATGCTTCAGTTGCCTTGACAATGTCAGTCCTAGCTGGTAGAAGAGACTAAAACTCCTCTGAGCAACTGAAGTTTCCTTATTCAGTTGAAGATTGCTATGGTGTAACTGAAGTTGTATTTTGCTTCTCTTGTTAATCCACTTTCCACTCCTCCCACCCTTGTTCTCTTAAGAACATAGTACAGGTTTGTTAGAAATAGTAGTACCTTCTTTTCCCCACTCCAAACGTTACCTGTTCTTCTTGCTTTGGACTGTCTGCACTTCCTGAAGATTTTGCAACAATGCTGGACTGCAGTGACTATGTTCTAGGTGGGTACTAGTACAGTTCTTTTCTTAGAAGCTTTAATATGGAAATAGCATGTGTGGGATTGACTATGCATAAATGCTCAATCACCTATGCAACCAACATGGGGGAGGGGAGGGATTGAGCAGAGGAGGAGGAAAACATTTGCAAGGCAAGATCATACTTGAGTTTGCTTAAGTCCCTCCCTAGGACTAGCTCTTCTGGTTCAGAGAATATTTTCAGCAAATAATGTATTTAAATTTGGCCTGCATGGAGAACATTTTTGATTTTTGGAATTTTTTATAGAAAGTAGAATGTCTAGTTTAAAACACATTTTAAACCAGAAACAAAATGTACACTGTATCAAAATAATATATGCATACTAATAAAATGTTTTGACTACCTTAATAAGAATGCCTTATACAAAACCAAATACTAAATGAAAAAGTAAAATGATGTCATAGTGCAGAATTAATACCATTACTATTATTACAAAGGAAAATTACAGTGATTACAGGATTGCTGATCAGTTTCCAGATTTTAGAAGTTACTGGCCATTTTCAGATTTTGTCTATAATTAGTCATTTTATTTTCTTAAAACCAGCTGCTTTTTTTAGGAAACTGCAATTTTAAGTATTGTGGAAAGCCTCTTATAGTGTGTTCCCTCCAGAACAGGAAGCCTTTTTGGAAAGGGAGATGTTGTGCTTAAATAAATGAAGTGTTTCGGGTGAGTTAAGATGGATTGAAATGCTGTGGCTAAGATAGATGCTGTCTCATGGTGGCATTTATTTTATGAAGAGTTTTTTCTGTTTACATGAAGAATGAAGTGTTTTAGGAAAGTTATTTGATATTAACTCCAAGAATTGAATATCTTAAGCTTAGAACTTTTGCAAATGACGTTATTTCCTGTGTATCATTTTCCATTCTTTAAATTAAAGCAATTGTTAGTGACACAGTAAATTGATACTTCTGGAAATATCTGAATTCTTACACAGAAAGCACAGCTAAATTCAAGTTAACAATAATACTTGTTCACTTGATAGAGTAAAAACTACTATCTTGAGAGTACACATGACACAAACAACAAATTGATATTAGTTAGGAATTCAATCCAGTAGTAACTTATAAACTGCAAATTAGACTCATTACATGATCAACTAAGTGACATAGGCCTGTGTTTTTTCTATTTAAAAAAAAAGCCTTGAATATCAATGAATCAATGAATGATATACTTGAATTTTTTCTTTTAAATTTAAATGTCAGAAAGTATATCTACTACTTAGAATTGACACTAAGTATCATTGAAACAGATTTCCCATTGTACATTTATTCTGTTTTATGTTTGAAGTAGTTTTTTAAATGCCTTTGTAGGTCTTGATAGTTCAGTAGAAGGTCCTTTGAAAATTAATGTAAAATACCTGTGACATAATTTTCAAATTTAAAGGTGTGGAAATTAGGCTATAAATTATGCAAGGCTGGGCTCATGCTTCTTGGTTACTGTGGTGTCTATGCATGAGAAAATTGTTAACTCTTTTTATACATGTTTACTGATTCATTCTTTTCTACTTTGCTTTAAAAAACATTACAAAGGAAGCATTGAGCATATATATAATAGTATATTTGAGCTTTATGATATTTGTTAACTTTTGTAAGATTTTGGTTAAGTCATACAGAAGGCTAAATTTTGCTAAGTTGTACACCTGGTCCTTTCAAACCTTGTGCACTTTCAGGTGGTATTTAAATTTTTCTGGACAGTGAGGGAGGAAGTTGTAGAGCAACCTCATTTATGACCACAAACATACAAATTTGAACGCTTTGAACAAGCAAGAGATACCATAGAACTTCCTAGCCCCATAAGACATGTATCAGTTTTAAATTTTTACTATATTATGAAAGATAATGACCAATGTCTAGAAAACATATTACCCAGCTTATAGGTTATGAGATATGAAAAAAGGCTCCTGATATTTTTTTCATTTTTTACACACCTAGGCATTGCAACTATAAACAGCATGGTTGGTACTTACAATCATTGTTTTGACTTCCTAATTAAACATTTCCTGCAGATTTTTTTAAGTCAGTATAATATAGTTTGGTTTGCTCTCTAACAATAACTTAGTTAATGATTCTTAATGAAAAAGTAGAACTTACTTGGCAATAAACTTAATTCATGACAAATACTCTAAATTTGTAGTATATGTAGAGCAAAATGTCTGTATTGTGTATTCTGTTCACCTTTTGGAAGAAGTAATAAAGTATCTTTCTCTGTCTCTTTTCCTGTGTATTTTTCTGGAATTAGTAATAATAGCTAACAACGTTTTACTATGGAAACTACAGTTTAATGCACTAAAAAGAAATAACCCTAAATTAGATTCATCTGTAAGTGGTGTGATTCAGAACTATAGAGATTCCCGTTATGACTTCTGTGCAGTTTGTTATGCTTTTTTTTAACGAGGCATGTATTTGACATGTCCCCATATTGACTGTAGTTTGGTTAAGGAAGTCAAATGAATGTGTTCAGGCAAGTTTCTATTCATCTATTACATTATTGTTAACTGTGAACTTGTTTTAGTTATAGTTAATCAATATCTTTGCTTTTAGGAAAAGAGTTCTTACTTTTTAAGATGTTTCCTGCTTCCCAGTTTATTTTAAATGTATATTACACTTGTCTGTTGTAAATTTATTTTTTATTTATCTTAAAATTTGTTAGATAATTTATTTATGGGTTCCTTTATGACTCAGGGGCTCCTGAATATTTCTCAGGTAACCTTTAATTTAGTTTGTAGTGCTGTCGCCCACTCTACACTATGCATGGGCTTCTTGAAATGAGCCACTGTACAATAGTTAACCCTCCTTAAGTCATCTTCACCCTAGTTTTTAAAACACCTTTTCTGCTTTTGGCTTTTTGCAGACTCAAGAATGAACAATCCGTCAGAAACCAATAAATCATCTATGGAGAGTGGAGATGGCAGCACAGGTAAGACAAACTCTCGTATTTATCTTTTACATTACATCTCAGAGAGCTGAAATAAAGATTATCTACCTAACTTGGATGAGTATTTGACAATACAGAGAAGTTTGTATATTTGCTTATGAAGTATGATTTAGTACTTGTAGGGCCTGGAATTATGTTTGCTTAACATACTATAATCTAACTCCTCTGAGGAGTGCTTCATTTATCTGATTCCATAACTACAGCGTAGTTATAGGAATGATCTGCTGGGACAGTTAGTCCTAGGTCTGGATATGGATTTGTCACTTAATAACTATGTGACTGTAGGTAATCTCCTGAGTCTTTTTGAGTCTTCATTAAATCAGTAGGAATATTTCAGGAGTCATCATGAATTGAGTGAGAAAATATCTGTGAAGTGTTAGAAGTGTTAAAGCGTCATATGAGCCAGAAGCTATTCTATTAAATTTCTTGATTATAGGTATAATCAAAATAGTAGAACCTATCTACCCTGAATTTGATATAAATTATTCTAAAGTTATGATGGCGTCAGTAAAGAGTTATGAACACATCTAATACATCCTTTCATTTCATTTTAATAAAATTTACACTTGGTCAAACCTTTTATCAAGCGAAAATTAAGTATCATATGAATGAAAAAAATGAAAGCCCTTTGAGAGAAAGGTAAATCTATAAAAAAGTATAATTTTTCTCCTTGGGCCATTCTTCTAAGTCAGTCGGCTCATATGATATTTGACAATATAACCCTAATATCTGAAAAATATGGTTCAAGGATTTTCCCAGTTTCTGGTGGAGGCAGAAATTAAAATAAACCACATTAAGGAAATTGTGGGCAAGGACTAGTCGAAAGTCATTGTTTGTAAAGTGAACTAGGTTTTTCACTGAGAGTTTCCTCTGACTATCATTTCAAAATATTCCTAACTATGGGAGGTGGTAAGAATGGCAGTCACTCTTGAAACTTTGTTTTCCACTGCTTCTGACCATGGATAGAATCTTGTTATTTACAATAGAAGACTGAGTTGACCCAGTAAGAACTCTCTGTCTGCACCTGTCTAATTGTAAACTGTCCTGTGAATGGCTTGTTAACCTCTTCACCTCTAAAAAATAGGTACTTCTTTATGGGAGACTGAACTGAAGCTTTTGTGTTCTTAACTTTGTCATATTTAATATGTTCCTGCTTCTCTTGTTGAGGCTAGACAAATAGACTACCATGGTATTTCTTGCCCAAGAGGGGGAAGAGTAGTATTGCATTCTATCCTGTCCAAGTTACCAACCAGCCTCCTTCTTGTTTCTGTTCCCTGTTTGGGCCCTTTCTTCCCTTAACTTATAGCACTGACTTATGCTGATGTAAATGCTTTTGCCAAAGAAGTTTGACTTGTTTGCAGAGAATAACTAAACAGTCAGACCTATGAAGAGGCAAAGGATGTGTGGATAGAACTCCTACACCCAGAGAACAGCTTCCAAATTTCTCTAAGGGAAAAGAAATAAACTCATAATGATTATAGAATGCTGAAAATATCCACTATGTCAGACCCCTTGAGAATCTCTAATTTACTACTCTTAATACCAGAATTTCTGTAATTACCATTTATTGAGTGCCTACTGTATTTCTTAAAATCTTTAGTGCTGTGCATATTATCTGATTCCAATTAAATTATTCTGACAAGTTGGATATTATTTCAAGGGGTAAGGAATTGAAGTATGAAACTAGAAAGGAAATAAAGGTAAGTTTAGGATTAGCACCCTATATAAGGTTTTTTTCATGAACTATAATACATAAAATTGAAAATTTAAGCAACATATTGTATATGTTCAAACCTAAAGTCATTTATGGAAGTATATAAGACAAATTCTGGCTGCAGCACTTGTTGAATGTTTTGTGAATTTCTTACCTTGTGACAATATAAAATGTGAAACAGACTCCTTTTTATGGAGCTGAAAATTATCAGTTCACATAGTTATATTTTGTGTTTTGTCGTTGTTTCTGTGTAGTCATGGCTGCCCTGGAACACTATGTAAAATACCAGGTTGGCCTTAAACTTCTTCTACAGATCCTGATGCCTCTCCCAGATAGATACTTTTTAAACCCAGTAACAGACGCTTTGCTAGACTTCTTTGGTTTTCCATCACCAGCAATGGCTGTTAATATTATTCTCTTTTCTCTATGAAAAGAAGATTCATTGCTTTTCTATAAAATCCCTGCTAATACAGTAACATTTAAGCTAGATGGATCAAATGTGAGCTGGTTACTACCCTGTGGAGCATAGCAGCTCACTTCCTGCTTATCTGCTGCAATATGCACCACCTTCATGGACACAAGTCACTTCCATTCTTTTACATTCACTGCAGAATAGTACACTTCATAATTTCTCAATGACAAGGTTCTGCGGCTTCCCTCCCTGCTGATATTAGTTTACTAGTTTAGAGATACAGACATATATTTGAGTTTAGTTTTGTATATTAGATTGTCATATTTGATAGATTAAAAATAAAATTACACACTTTATTTAAGTAGAGTATGATGGGTCATGCTCATAAACCCAGCAGCTGGAAAACTGAGGCAAGAGGATTATCTTGAGTTTCAGGCCAGTCTAAGCTACGTAATAAGACCTTGCCTCAAAAAAAAGAAAAAAGAGAAAGGTGGGGAAAGCATTTGTGACATGCTGATAAAGCAAATTATAGCTTAGTTAGATAATTTTATGCATATGCATTGATTTTCATTTCAAAATACAATGAGCCAACTGGAAATCAAGATGGCTGTAGGACAGAGAGCAGAGCCCATGAGGGCTCCAGCAGCTGCCCCGCCCCCGCCCCCACTTAAGACGCCCACAGCCCCTCACGTGTTCGTGGAATGGGAGACGCTACGTTGGCACCTGATCCAACGAGGAGTACTGTGAAAATTCGGAGTGGTTGGAAAAACACAGCCGCAGTGACAGATCTGCATGCCTGAATGGGACGGCGGTTTTAGCCGAGGTGTGGAAGAGGAAAGCAGGGAGCAGAGCCCAGTGGAGCAGCACCTCTGCAGGGCAGGCCCGTCGTGCCTCATTACTGCCTGCAAGGCAGGCACTCCCACTCGTCCCATGGGTTTGGCCTGCGGATTCAGCCTCTAGCCCAGAGGGTCCTGTCTGTGGCATGAAGCCTGGAGGAGAGTCAGGAATGGAGAAGTGAGGCGGAAACCACAACAGAGAGACGAGGGAGTGGGCCTCCCGAGCACCATAGCTACCTGACAGACCAGGGCCCCCACTCAGCCCACGGGTGCTGCCTGAGACATGGAGGAGGAAGGCTGTGGGGGGAGTCTGGGATGGAGGATCAGAGCTGCAGACAGAACTCAAGAAGGTGGCAGGCATTACGCAAAATCCAACAGGGCTCTGGCCACTGCCTGTCATCCCCACTCAGGTTGCCCTTAGTTCCTCACATATTCATGGACCAGGAGAACTACACTAGTGCCTAGTCAGGCAGGAGGAACTTTGTGAATTAAAAGTGGTTGGAAAGACGCAGATCAGAACGTACCTAGGTCAGCTGGCTGTGAGTAGAGAGGAAAGATAGTGGAGCGAGCCTGCAGGCTGAGCCTACATGGAGGGCACTGACCTGGAGGCGCAAGCACGAACAGGATAAAGGGCTAGGGAGCTAGGTGTCCCTGAGAGGGAAGGGAGCTTGGGATGCCACAAGGCTGAGGCCACGAACTGGCCACACTGATGCGACCAGCCAGGTTGGAGCTGCCACTCCCAGAATGGAGCACACATACTCGAAGAGAGGCTGACCCGGGGACCAGGCAGACAGGGGAATGGCAGCAAGAGCTACTAGGAGATACTTGGCTGGAGGTTGGTACAGGCACGGGTGTGCACCCAGGACAGACAAAGGATAGATCTTCTGACTGCCACCAGACTGTCCTGGCCTCTCTACTGCCTGCCAGGCCAGTTCTGCTGCTCCCATGGCCATGGCTGCTATCTTTATTGCTCTCCCTTATGGGTAGGGGAAAGCATGCACTGCAGTGCCACCACAGGATGCAGTAGGTCCTGCCTTCAAACTCTCTGCCAAACCACAGGATCACCCTGCTCCTGAGCAATGACTGGGCACCCCAGCTGAAGAGTGTCATTTCCTGGACTGAGTATCCATACAAGAGCCCAGTCCCCTGATGACCAATAAACCCTCCTGTCGTCTTCACTACCCACCAGGACAATTGTGCCTCTCCCCTGGATCTGGCTACAACTCGTGTTGCTCTCCCTGATAGGGTGGGGGAGAGCATGGACTGTGGTTCTACCCAAGAACTGCAAGCACAAATGCCAAGGGGACAGGACAGAGGGTGATAAGGAATGTGTGCAATAAACAGAGCTCAAGTAAGTCCTGACCCTGAATGCTCTGCCAAACTCAGGATCACCCTGATCCTGAGCAACAGCAAGATGTCCCAGCTGAAGATTATTCCATACTAGCAGTTGGGTCTCCTCCTTTTGAGAGGGATCTTAGAAACCTCAGAATGCTCATGTGGACCAGGACAACTAGAGATCTGTCTGCATTGCTGACACCATCAGAGTTCACCAGACACTTGAGCCTGGCTCCATGGGGCACTCATTCTGATGGGTTCTTTGGTTCCTGCTTGAAGTTCAGGTGCCTGCCTAGAGTCTGGGGGCCTGCATGAAGTTCAGTGCCTATGTGACATCCAGGTGCCTGTGGGAAGACCAGATCCTTGTGGGATAGCCGGGACCCACCCTACAGGAAGGCCAGATGCATGCTGGAGGCCCAGGAGACTATGGGAGGTCTGGGAGCTTGTAGGAAGTTCTGGTGCCTGTGGGATGTCCAGGTACATGTGGGAGGCCCTAGTGACTGCCAGATGATCAGATGCCTGCATGACGTCCAGGTGCCTGAGGGATGGCTGGGTGTCTGTGTGAGGTCTGTGTGTGCCTGTGTGGTTCTGGATGCCCACAGAATATCTAGGTGTCTGCAGGTTGGCCCAGTGCCTTTGTGATACCTGGGTGTTTGCAGAAAGCCGTGATGCCCATGGGAGGCCTTGGCGCCTGTGGGATGACCAGATGTCCATAGGATGCATTGGTGCTTGTGGGAGGTCCAGGTGCCTATGGGAACACTGGGAGCCTCTGTGATGTCTGGGTCTCTGTGGGTAGCTGAGTGCCTGCATGAGGCCTGGGCATCTGCGGGATGCCCTGGTGCCTGTAGGAAATCCTGGCACCTATGGGGTGCCCTGGTGCCTGCAGGATGTCTGGGTGCCTGTGGATATCTGGTCATATGCAGAATGCCTGTAGGAGGTCCTAGTGTCTGTGGGATATCTAGGTGCTTGCAGGATGTCTGAGTGCCTGTTAGATATCTGGCACCTATGGGATGCCCTGGTGCTTGCAGAGTGTCTGTGTGCCTGTATAGAGTGACAGGGTGCCTTATGATGTCTGGGTGCCTGCAGGTTGGTCCAGTGCCTACATGATGCCTGGGCATCTGTGGGATATCCTGGTGCCTGCAGAATGTATGGGTGCCTGTAAGGTATCTGAGGGCTTGCAGAATGCCCTGGTGCTTAAAAGCTATCTCAGTGTCCCGATGCCTGGGCTATGACTGGGTGCTTTTGGGCTTGAGCAGTGGAACCCAACTTCAGGTTGAACTTCATTGTGCTAGAGCTTGGGCTAGTATGGGCCGGGTAAATGTCCATCATCAAAGAAACATGCTGCTTCCAGGATCTGTGGAGATGCCGTTGATCCATGTTCCTGCCATACTAGCTGGACTCAATTTTCTTTTATTTGTTTGTTTTGTTTTGAGGACACAGGGGTAGGAGGTGGGAACAGGGATGAATGGGAAGAGGATGTTATCAAGATATGTTATATGAAACTCAAATTACTAATAAAAGTATTATTAAAATAATAAAATAAAATTATACAATACCAAAAAAGAGCCTACAATTTGCTCCTTTCATTTGTTTAGTAATTTAATTATAATTTTTTGTAGATTGTGACGAACAAGTTCATATTTTAGAGAAAATAACCTGAAATATTGTATAAAACCAAAATAGGGCTGGAGAGATGGCTCAGCGGTTAAGATCGGGGGCTGCTCTTCCAGGGATCCTGAGTTCAATTCCCAGCAGCTACGTGGTGGCTCACAACCATCTATAATGGAGTCTGATGCACTCTTCTGGTATGTAGTGTACATGCAGATAGAGCACACATACATAAATCTGTAAAAAACAAATCAAACAAAAAATGAATCCTACCACATTACAGATTTAGGAATCTTTTAAGTTGGTTGCTGTTTCCTGAAATGCTCACAGCTTTAATAATTTTGATTTGTAAGGTTTTAAGTGGAATGAGAGGTGTAGAGCCAATCGGATGGTGCATCTTGGACAAATAATCTTCATGTGTTCATAGAAAATCTGTGATTGGATTTGCTCAAGTTTGCCTGTTTCACATATAAAATGTTAGGCTTGATATTATTAGGTACAGTACAAACAGACAAGATTCTCAGTCTTCCGAGGCTTAGCAGTCTACCAAGAACCAAGGCAGAGAGAAAACAGATTCTGAATAGATGATGGTGAGTTATCCAAGAGCAACCGTAGAGAAGCAACATGATGTTACTACGTGGTGGTCGGTTTTCCTCCCTCCCTCCCTTCCTTTCTTTCTGTTATTTTTTTAAAGACAGGTATAGTGGTACATGCCTTTAGTCCCAGTACTTGGGAGACAGAGGCAGGCAGATCTTTATGAAGTTGAGCCCAGCCTGATCTACATACATAGTGAGTTTCAGAACAGCCAGAGCTACATAGTGAGATCTTGTCTCCAAATATAAATATGTATATGTGTGTGTATTATTAAAGCTTTATTTTAAAAGTAATAGGTTGCAAAGAAATGGACACCACATACTGAAATTAACCAGACTCCAAAGACTATACAACTCAATGAACTTCTTCTATATACAATTAAGAGTATCCATTTATGGAAGCTATGAAGTTTTACATTACTATCAAATGTATTTTTATGCAGTAGGCACTTCCAAAAAAAAAAAAAAAAAAACCACCAATGTTAGAACTAGAAAGCAGTTAGCTTTGTTTAATTCCATTACCTACATTCAGTCCTTCCTCATCCCAATAGCCTTTCTTCTCTATTCTACATATTATATAGAGTACCCACATGTACATTTATTTGCATATAACTGGCTAATTGCACATATGAGGGAGGCAATGCATTTTTTTCTTTCTGAGATTGTATGACTTTGCTTAACATGCAATCAAAGTCCATGCATTTTCCTGCAAATTTTTTATTACATTTTTCTTTAGATTTTTTTCTGAGATTGTGTGACCTCACTAAATAATCCACTCCAAGTCCATCCATTTTCCTGCAAACTTCATGATTACATTTTTGTTTAGAACTGAATAGTATTTTTCAGTTCTACATTTTGTGATTATATTTTTCTTTAGTATTCTTTTGAATAACATTTTTCAGTATCATTTTATATATCAAGATTTCATTAGCCATTCGTCTGTTGACAAACAACTAGGTTGATTCCAATTCCTTGCTCTAGTGAAATAAAGCAGCAATGAACTCTCTGATAGGATGTGGAGTTCTGGATGTATACCCAGGAGTAAAATCGTGGAATCAGATAGTAGTTCTATTTTTAATTATTTGAGAATTTCCAAACTGAGTTCCACAAGTAATTTACAACACCGTCAATAGTGAATCCTTTCTCACCACGTCTTCTCCAACATTTGTCAGGTTTATTGATGATAATCATTCTCACTGGGATGAGGTAGTATCTCAGAGTAGTTTAAATTTTCATTTCCTTGAGAGTTAGGGATATAAAACACTTAAAAACATTTGGATTTCTTTCCTTTCTTCTTTTTTAAAGTATCTATTCAGTTCATTTGCCCATTTGTTGATTGGCAGTTTTATTTCCTTGGCACTTAATTTATGCAATTCTTTGTAAATTCTGCATATGAGCCCTTTGTCAGAAGTGTATTTGGTAAAGAATTTCCATTCTGTAGGCTGTCTGTTTGCTCTGCTGATTGTATTTCTTTGACGATTTTTAAATATGCTTATAGGCTGGGTAAAAAGAACCAGCATTGAGGGAGAAAGTGTATAAATTGAAACAAATGGGTTGGAGGCCAGAATTCAAATCCCAAGAAACTCACATAAATGTTGGGTGGCTGTAAGGGTCTGCCTGTAATGCCAACCTTGGAGGCAGAGGGAGAGGGTCCTCAAAGCAAGCTGGCTAGTAAGACTCACCATATCTTTTAGCACTGAGTTTGATTGAGAGACTTTGCTTCAGTGAATATGGTAGGATAGTGATCAAGTATGATTCCCAACATCAAACTCATGTCTACATGCACATACAGAAACATGCATACATACCACATACATGGCAGCAGTTGGGAGAGCAAGTATGTAGAAGTATATAGAACAAAAGATTAGCTGTGAAAATGAAGTTGGGAAGAAGAAAGGAAAACTGTTTAGTCTCCAGGCTCTAGGTACCTCCTGTACCCAGAGGGATCGCTAAAGTGGAGTAAAATAATGATTTTTATATCCAATTCATCTTACAGAAAAATACAAAATACAAGCAGTTGACATTGAAAATATTCATTAAAAAGTATGTGATGCATGAGAATTCAATGTAAGGAAAATTTTATTTCTAGTTGGAAGGCTTATGGAAGACATTAGAGGAGGTAGAGTTCATGCTGTCCATTGAAGAATGGGATGCATTGGAATGTAATGGTAGTTACCAGTTTACCTTCAGCATGAAGAAAAGTAAAAGCTAAGATGAGAAAAAAGAAAATTGTACCAAGTACCTCTGATTCCTTAAAAAAAAGAAAAAAAGAAAGGAAGGAAGAAAAGAAAAGAAAAAGTTAAGGTGTATTATATGATTTCCATATCCTTTTCCATTTAGTCATTCTCAGAACTATGGAATTCAATTT
The DNA here is from genome assembly GCA_026225945.1 of Cricetomys ansorgei. Lineage (NCBI taxonomy): Eukaryota > Metazoa > Chordata > Mammalia > Rodentia > Nesomyidae > Cricetomys > Cricetomys ansorgei. The sequence goes on from JAMJFZ010001395.1 coordinate 1,431,844, forward strand.
TTTAAAGACTTTAATTCAGTCATGTAATTACCTTTCACTTACTAGAATATTAAGGCAATTGTCTGTATTCGTTCATTGAATTTGTAGCCAGTTTACTATCTTTTTCATTGAATTAGAATTGATCCAAAACGCCTCTGTTCTGCTGTGTGTGTGTATGCGTGTGTGTTGTATGCACATGAATGTGCAGGTAAGATTCCCATGCATGTGCATGTAAAAGAACAGGATGTTAGGTTTTTTCCTTGGTCTCTTTCCCTCTATTGCAATGAGAAAGATATCTCACTGAACTAGAAGCTTGTTTTGGCTAGGTTAGCTGACCAGCAAACTCTTCCTCACGTACCTGTCTCCACCCTCAGTGCTGTGGTTTTAAGCCTAACACAGCTTTTTACATGGTGCCGGGGGGTTCAACCTTAGGTCCTCATACTTGCAAAACAAGTACTCTTACTTACTGAGTCATTTCCACAGCCTGTATCCTGCCCCTTTTCACTATTTATTTTCATTCAAATGACCTCTCCTTTGACAATATCAAAATCTTTGGTAAATGAAGAAGTCAGAGTGGTTTAGTTATATAAGCCAGTATACATTTATGAAATATCATCCCAAAGGTTTTTGTTGTAAGAAATCCCTGATAACCAATGATTTCTTTGTTCTGTATTATCTGTTAGTGATGTAACTAGTGGCTGTGTGATCCTATCCCTAGTGGGATGAGGAAAAAGACCTACTTACCTCAGGTAGGGATCCAACAACAGACCAAAATAAAGATGACACCGAGTCCAACCTGCTGAGCCAGCGAGTTTGAGGTTATTTACAGGAATATAGGTGATGTTACTTACTGGAGTAGAAGTGACCACCAAAGCCCACCCCAGCATATGTGAGACTCTTGAAAGCTGTAAAACTGGAGTTCACTACAACAGGTTAGAGTGTCTCTTGGCAGTCTTCACTGCTTATATAAACTCGCAGGGAAGAGCCAAGTGTGTCTGATTCAGTTTCAGGGACTTCTTGAAACTTCTGGGTCATTCATTACCTGAGTCATAACATACGTCCCTTCAGGATGGGACTTGTCAGCTCAGAGGAAATTGGTATACAACATTGGTATTGAGAAGTTGTATGTCACAAAGGATGCCCAGACATTCTCTTAACAATTAAGAAAAAGATCCTGAAACGCCAGGATATTAGAGGATACAGTTGCTGTTGTTTAGTAATTTAAGAACTTACTGCCTTTAGCCTGCATCTTGGAAACATTTCCAGATGAAATTCTCAACAAACTAATCTAGTGCCATGACAGATTTCAGATTCTGGACTGTCTTCCCTTTGAACTTAAATTTTATGCAGGGGCTATTTCTAATATTCTTTCTTTTCTTTTGTCATTATTAATATTAGCATGTTTGTTGCATATTTTACTGTACAAACTACATTCTTCATTGACAAGGATGCTTTTATAAGCCCAAAAGTAGAAATTCCAACACTACTACTTATTGGAGTGGTTTCATAGTAAAGTTTTAAATAGGAAATACTATGGGCTGAAAGTGGCTGAAGAACTAACTTTCAGTGAGCCTTGGGAGCAGAATTAAACATAGATTACTATGTTCTTTTGTCTAAACGCAGACATCAAATACCTGTTCTGTCCATGTGCACCTGTAGGAAGAGGCAAAATGGCTGTAATTACATAACCTCAGGCAGGCGGGTCTCTGAGTTAGAGGCCAACCTGGTCTACAGAGTAAGTCCCAGGACAGCCAGAGCTATAGAGAGATCCTGTCTCCAAAAGAAAGAAAGCAGAAGAAAGAAAGAAGGCACTGAATTGTGATTATACTTTTGTAGTAAATGAATGAGAAAGCAACTCATCCTTTTGACAAAAGATAATCCAGTAACAGACTTGGAATTTTAAAAGTAGCGTCCATTTTATTTATTACTAATTGCAATTAGCATTAATGAGAATATTTGGAGGTACATATCATCAGAGATTGTAACTTTCTCCTTCTCTCATAAAGGACAGCTTAGCTTCATATCATTTTTCACAATTTTTTCCAACAGAAATAAGAGAATTTTTTTATAGAAGAAATTTCCAGCCATGTTATACTTCACATCTTGCTTGAAGCAAAAATCTAGACTCCACTGCTCTTTCAATTAAATCCATTATATAGCATCTTGACCTAGAGCATTTGCAGTAGAAATTGGGAGTCAAATTAATGAGCCATTTCTGGTTGGGAATAAGGAGATTGTGAGGGAGTAAAAGAAGAAAGAAGAAACAAATATGATCTAAAATGAATACTTGTGTTTGGTGTGAGGCTGGGGATGTGCTGCGGTTCTTTGAGTAAGGACTGCCCAGGAGAGGAGTAGAAGATAAAGTGATATATTTCAGCTCTGAAAATGTTACATTCAGGGTGTCTTGTAGTATTTGAAGGGGAAGGGACAGGCAGTTAAAGAGTTAAGTTCCTGGGGAAGGAATCCTAGGCAGAAGGTCCTAAGGAAGGAGTTCCTATCACAGAACCCTTCTCCACCAATGAAAGGGTTGGCTGGTCCATAGGACTCCCCCCCCCCCCCATACCACTTCCAGCAGTGTGTCCAATAGCTCCAACTGATATTTAAATTAAATTACATAAAATTAATTTCATTCCTGAAGGAATTCTGAAGTGCTTGGTGAGCTAGCTCATTTAGTTGTGACTAGTGATAGTTACTAGCTACCACAAAGAATCTATCTAGTAAGCCATGCTTTTGTTATCATTTGCCTGAGGAGTATTAAATTTCCTCCCTGATTTCTTCAGTGACCCACTACACACACTCAAAAAAGAAAGAGTGCATTGTTCATGGATAGATGTCATGCCTATAATCCCAACCTTTAGAAATGAGGGCTAGAAGATCAGAAATTCAAGGTCATCCTCAGCTATGTAGCAAATTTGATGCCAACCTGAGCTACAAGAGACCTTGTCTCAACACAAACCCAAAAGGCAATTTATTGTTTAGATACCAAATACTTGTGTAGCTTCCATAGTTGATTCTGATGTTGGATCTGACACTTAAAATAACAAATGCATTTTTACGTGTGTTGTAATCGAGGGCCCCTGACATTGGAAAAAAGAAACTTTCTTTTTCAGATGTCACATCTTCATGAAGAGATTGCAGTTGCTAAATGAATTGAATTATAATCTAAGTTTAATTTCTCAAAGGATTGTTCTGTCTGGAAACTACTAATGTTATCTGTTTAGAAATGATTGTGTATACTAAGAAAAAAAAAACAGGCTTAAAAAGAGTTAAAATTTGGGGAAGATTATTTATAATTATTTGGGCCCTTAAAGTTATCCCAAAGAAAGTAAGTCCCAGGCTGAATTGAGCCACTGAAAACGGAAAGATGCTGAAATGCAGTGCAGAGCTTAGTACCGTGATCTTTGATAGAGGGAGAAACCAAACTTGAGAGACAAAGACACTTCAATTCTTAAACCTCACAAAAATCTAAATATCTCTTAGCTGGACCTTTGCCCTGTACCTGGTGCTGTCTTTGGTCACATCTCTATCATAGTCTTCATTCTGTATTTTCAAATATTTCTTCTTTTCCTGTCTTTTTTTTTTATTCTGAAGGTGACTATATTTATGAATGAAACTGGCTTGCATTTTTTTCTTATACTTATCATTGCCAGGTTATGGCATCTAGGTTATGCTGACTTCAGTGAATGGGATAGTAAGTCTCATGTTTTGTTGTGTTGTCTGTGTTCTCTGGGAAAATGTATAAATGATTTGAATTAATTATTTATTGAATTTTTGGAAGTATTCTTGGGTAAAGTTACCTAGATATTATATTCTTTTTGGGTGGCTTTTTTTGTAACCTACTAATTCAGTTTAAGTGTTGTGAGATTCTTTTATATTTTCTATTTCTGTGTCAGTCTTCATACATCTGTTTTCTGGAGAGTTATCCATATCTAAGTTTCAGTGTTATTAATGTGAAGTGGTTTTGAGGTCCTGTTATTATCTGTGCGAAGGTCCAAGGATGGCCACAGATGCCGATCCTTATCTCCACCCGTGTTTGGAGACAGGGTCTCATCTCAACCTGATAATTCCAGGATAGCTGGCCTGCAGACTTCTGAGGATTCTCCTGTCTCCATTTCCCAGCAGGATTATGACAGAGGCTAGTGTGGCTGGTTTTTAGGTGTCTTCTGGGGAGTCAAGCTCATGTCTTCAGGCATGTAGATTAAGTGCTTTACCTACTGAGCCATCTCCCTGATCCTGCAGTATCTGTGATAGGCCTTTCTGCTGTCCTTAAAGTGTTTATTTGCTTCCTCCTATTCTCTTGCTTCATTTTACCAGAAACATGTGAGTTAGATGATTCCTTTGAAAAAGTCAAGCTGATATTTCTCTGTTGTGTGTTGCTCTACCAGTTTCATTAAATACTCGTCTTCCTTTTATCACTGTCTTCTGTTTTCCTCAGACAAATTTGTTTCTCGGTGCCTTGATCTTTCTGTTGCATTTGACAGATCAAACTACCCTCTCCTTGTAAGTCTTCTTTTGGCTCTTGGAGACTCTAGGATCAAGGGTTCCCTATCCCCCCCCCCACTTACTTTCTAATTGCCTGTTTGTCTTTAACCTGTTTTTCTCTGTATGCATTATTAAATAGCTTTGAATCCAAGATTTCAAAGATTGAGCTTGGTAACACTATTCTGCAGAATCTTCGGCTCTGGCCTGTCACTTCTTGATGCACTATACACTACTTTTGTGTTTTTTCAGACACAGACCTTCATGTGTCTAATATTAATCATCTTCCATGTTTCATCAGCCAAGAGCCCAATGAATAAACTCCTGGTTCTTTTTTTCCAGTGTCCCATTTCTTATAAGCATGCAAATCCAAGTATTGTTCTGTTTTGCCTCTGAACATCATTGTCTTATAACATCTCATACTCAAATTCAGTTGAGCTGTGTGTATAGTATATATCTGATCACTTTTCTTTTTGGCCTAGTTCTGAAAGAATGGCTTCTCTGTAATATCTTTCTTCCACTTTCATCTCACAGTACCACAGATATCTTATTAAAAGAAATTATCTACCTTTGCATCTTACATTTCTGTATGTATATATATATATATATATATATATATATATATATATATATATATGAGTGGTTATGTAAGCTTTTTTTTTTTTTACCTCGATACTTTGGAATACTGTCTTCTATTCTCCTATCTGATAGTCAGTTATAGGTTAAAAAAAAAAAAAAAGACAAGTGAAGGCTCAGAAAAGCAAAGTTTATTATACTCACAGGTCCTGGAGACAGGAGACATACATGACATTCCTGGAAAAAGAATATAAGAAGTAAGACAAGACAAAACAAAACAGAAGGGAGGGAAAAGTTTAGACCACCTTTGTTGGATTTTCCATAAGAAATGCAAGACAGGTCAGGACGAACACTCTATAGAGTTGACTAGTTTGAATCATTTTCATGCTAAGTGTTCACTAAGCCTAGGAGAGACAGTCTCTCTTCAGCCAGAAAGGTTTTTGCAGATGCCAACATATCCTAATATTTTTAAGGATTAAAATAGTTACAGTACAACTGCCGTACCTTCATCCCATCCCCTCAAGAGGCAAAGCCATACCAAATAAACAGTAGTAAATACTGATACTATTAGCAGTAGTCTTCTGTACCCAGGATACTGGAAATCAGTTCTCATGCTATTTGGTGCTTTGCAGTTTATAAAGAGCTTGTCATCATTTTAAATGGGAACTAAATGTAGAATCGATATATATGATTTGGATGGACTTTATGAAAATAGAATATGTAATGGTAAGCATTGGCACTGTTTTAGAAATGGTGAAGCTGTGCGTGGTGGCACACATCTGTAATGCCAGCTCTTGGGAAACTAAGGTAGCAAAGTCATGAGTTTGAGGCCACTGTTGGCTATGTGAGACCCTGTGTCAAAAACCAAAGGGAGGGAAAAAAGATAGATACAGAAATACATACTTTGACAGTGAAGAAATCATTGCAACTATTTTATTTATATAAAGGGTAGCTTAACTACCAGACTGTCTTTCACTAAAGTGTTGACATCAGTAATGAATCCTTCTTGCTCCTCACAAAGTCACCAGTGAATTTCTTCTGTGCTAGTGAAGTACTAAGTAGGATGAGAGTAGAAGACAGCCTGAAACCCTCTCTTGGGGTAGAATCTCTACCACTTTTTCCAACAGTAAAAATATCTCTTCCTTAAAGTCATCATAAATCCCATGCCAGTTTCAACCCTGATTGTTTGTTCCCATCTCTGTATCTCTTGCATCGTGTTCATTAACTCTTAGCATTGTATGTCACTTTTATTTTTGTGGTTGTTCCTTAAGCATTGATGATACTTGTCCTGCCTTTTGAAGAGAACTCACTTGTCTTAGTTACTTCTCAGTTGCCATGCTAAGACACCATGACCAAGGCAACTTTCTAGAGAAAGTTTATCAGGCGTGTACAGTTTGAGAGGGTGAGTCATGACCATCATGATGGGGAACATGGTGGCAGGCAGGCAGGCAGGCATGGTGCTGGAGCAGTTAGCTCATAACTTGAGACAACAGTCACAACCGCAGGGGGAAGGAGGGATGGGGCTAATGGGGAATGAAACCATAAAGCCCATCCCCAGTGATAGACCTCCTCCAACAAGGCCACACCTCCTGATCTTTCCAGTTTCACCAACGGAAGACTAAGTACTCAAATATGTGAGCCTATGGAAATGATTCTCATTTAAACCACCTCTCTATTTCATAGTATTTCTCTTTTAGTTATAATTTTTCTTCATGCTAGAGAACTTTATATATGTATATAATAAAATATTATCACATCCCCCAAATTTCCACCCCACCCCTCCTAACTTCATGGCTCTGTGTGTATGTGTATGCGTGTTTTGTTTTGATAACCCACTGAGTCCAACTAGTTTTGCCCAAATGTATATGGGTTTTGAGCCATCCGCTGGAGCACGAGAAACCTACTAATACTAACACCCTCAGAACAGATTGATTCTCCCTCCTACAGCAACTACCAACTGCCGATGGTTCCTCATTAAGGACCGAGCCTCAATAGTACTTAATTTGCTAGAACTTTGGCTGATTCGGTCTTCTGGAGGTCTTAAGCGGGGAGCTACAGACACTCTGAATTCCTGAGTGCCTTAGCCTTTTCACATCCAGGAAATGGCACTTCCTAGCGTTTCTCCCCGCCTCCTGCCGCTGCTTCTTTTCCTTTCCTCTGTTGGAACGCACTCTGTAGACCAGGCTGGCCTGGAACTCAGAGAGATCCCCCTGCCTCTGCCCTATCTTCTGGCTCTTGTATTCTATCTCCTTTGCTACAGAGTTTCTGGCCCCTCCTCCAAGATATTCTATTGTCATTTTTCTGAATCTCATTTTCTCTTTGAAGATATTTAGAAAAGTGATTATTCAAAGCAAGTTCCTAATGGATATTGGTAACTGAAATTGGGTACTTTGCTTCATTTGAATTTATTTTACTTAATAGTTGTTTTTCTTGCTTTCCAGACACACAAACCAATGGCCTGGACTTTCAGAAACAGCCTGTGCCTGTTGGAGGAGCAATCTCAACAGCCCAGGCCCAGGCTTTCCTTGGACATCTTCATCAGGTAGATAGTTCTACCCAGCCATAACTGAGAATGCTTTTTAAGGAGATGTAAAGTGCTAGGGAAGTGATTTCAAACCGTGTAACTATCCTGCTGAATGGTTCGTGTGGATTTCATAGTTTTGCATACCTATTGACTACAGCTGTGTGAACAAAGTAACTTTCTGTTGAATAGTCACTGCACTGCACTATGATGGCTAAGTGATGCTAGTAAGCAACCAGAGTCACTCAAGCAACAGTTACCATGGCACTGACACCATTGTAATTTAGGTGACTACTCGGAACCTTGCTTAACTGTTAACCTCCTAATTTCAGATTTTAAAAAATGAGTTTTGACCTGCTAGCCTGATACCATGTGATATTCCCCCAATCTAAAGCAGAGCATGCATTCTGTTCATTTATGTTACCACTCTTCATCAAAATGTCATTAGACTACCAAAGCATTAAAGAAAAGGAAGGAAGGACCTCTACTTGAAAATAGGAGAACTAGGAAACTATCCTCAAGTGTTCTTTAAAAATGAAGCAAAGTTGAAATGATTCGTAATTCTCTGCATGTAGACCCAGCTAGTTATCTGGATCCTTATACAAGAGCTTTCATATTCTTTACTGTCTACTATTTATTTGCACTACTACAATTCTATTTTAATCTTTCATTTATTCTAACCTAGTCTATAATCTTCTCTTTTCTTAGTCTTCCTTTACTTTCAAGACATTAACCTTTCTGGGGGTGCAAGATAGTAGAGGGAGATAACTAACTCCTTCAACAAATAAATAAATATTTAATTTTTAAAAAAGACTAGCATTTTTTAACAGTACAAACCAGTTATTCAGGAAGGTTCCTCAATTTGGGTTTGTCTGTTTTCTTGTCACGATTAGACTTTTTTAGATTCAGTTTGCCAACTTCTGGTAGAATTACATCAGCAATATATTCTTTACAGCGCTTACAGCAGAAGGCAAATTTTTCATTAATGATAGGACTAATTGTACACACTTGATTATTTGCTTGCCAAGTATCCCTCCCTGTGAAGTTACGTTTTGTAACTATTTGTGTACTGTTTGTAATTCTTCGTGTCTATGGAGAAATGGTTGAACGCATGTAAATATCTTATTCTCATTTTGCCCTGTAGCGAGATGATCTGTTGATGACTCTTTTCTAAATCAGGTTGCTATCATGGATGCCAAATGATGGTTTTCTAATTGTGTATGTGTCCTTGACTATGATTTGAACTTTTGAACGATAAACATTAAATAATACAATTTTTTATGTATGGCTTATAGAATAGATTCTCTTACCTAGTTCTTTTGTTTATAATGATAAAAACAGTGAGTGTGGATAGTTTATGTGTTCTATAAAACAATATAGAAGCTAAAAGATAACGTTTTTAGAACCTAAGCATCTTCAACTACAAGTAGAGTTTTAAATGAGGAGCACTAATCCACTGCACATGTGGCATGCCTGATAGTGCTCATTTAATGATAATGCTAATTTAGAAGAAATTTCTGCAGTTTCAGTTGTGGGGTGGGAACCACAAACTTTTATGTAAAGTTTAAACCTCATAAAATATATTTTTGTATGTTCAATTCTAACTCAGTGTTAAACACTCAGTATTTGAAGTATTTCTTGATGACATCCTCTAGTGATGAATGTCAATATTTTAGATTATTACATTTGTTGATTACTTTCTTCCTAGGTCCAGCTCGCTGGGACAAGTTTACAGGCTGCTGCTCAATCTTTAAACGTACAGGTAAGTTGGAATTTGAGCATATAGGTCATACTTTCTATTTTTTACCCATAATTTTCTGTAATGAGCACATGATTTAGAATAGAAACAACTTAGGATTATTGCTACTTATTTTTTTTATTTCTATATTTTTATTGCTGAGTCCAGATGGTAATAGTTGTCATTAGTTAAAATCAGCTTAATCTGCTACTGTGTGTGAGCCAAAGATAGACAAGTGAAGTCGACTTTCAGAGTCTTAGAATGAAGTTTAGGAGCACCTACTGAACACAAAACCAAACAGCTTTTTAAGTATCCTTCTATTTCCAAGACTGTTTATCATTTTTTCATGAAACTCTGGACAGAGAATCAGGGAGTTTGGGTTTCAAAGTCTTATACCAATAACTAGCTCTATGACCTTTGTCAAGTCACAGCCTCCTGGAACTTTGTTTGCTTACTTGTATTTATAAGACATTGATAACATGTAAGAATTTCTCTCTGCTCTTAACAGAAGTAAAATTAAAGGGCCTAGAGCCGTCACTCAGTGGTTAAGAGCAGCATATACTGCTCTTACAGAGGACTCCAATTTAGTTCTCACATCAGGAGGCTCAGAACCACCTGTAACTGCCACTGTAGGTCATCTGACATCCTCTTCTAGCCTCTGTGGGTATCTACATACATGCACGCACACACACACACACACGTGCATAATTTAAAATAATAATAAATCTTTATTTAAAAAAGAAGAGTGCCGGGCAGTGGTGGCACACACTTTTGATCCCAGCACTTGGGAGGCAGAGGCAGGTGGATCTCTTGTGAGTTCAAAGCCAGCCTGGTCTACAGAGTGAGTTCCAGGACAGCCAGAGTTACAACAGAGAAACTCTCTCTTGAAAATCCCAAAAAAAAAAAAAGAAGAAGAAGAGCAAGACATTGTTGCTCAATTTAAGCAGAACTTAAATCTGGATGTGTTTGTTTGTTGCTTCTGTAAACCATCAAACAAAGGATTCAAGACTCAAGTATTTTGCACAACTCTATGACGTTTCAGTCAACCTTTCATTGTAGTGTTTAGGAAACTTAACGGTCAAGAGAGAAAAATAATATTCTAGAATTGATTTCAGGGCTACTAATGACTAAAGATTTTGGGTTGAACATTCTTCGAAACCTTGTGGAAAATGGACTTAGTAATACATTGAAACAAGGAGAGAAAAGGAGATAATGTGACCTTCCTTTCTGAGAGAGAGGAGACAGAAAATTGCGTTGGTTGCCATGGTAAACTTAACATCCCTTAGAAAGATGTTGGCAAACAGGCTGTATCTCCAGTGCAGAGTGTTTACAGTCCTGCACTGTAATTATCTTTCAATGACTGGCAGAATTAATCAGAGCTTTTATGTTAATTAGCTTTGCTGCAGTTCCCCAAACAGGTGGTGGAAAATATGCAAATCTATGCAGAATTTTAATGTTCTGTATAACTAGTTTTAATTACCATAAAAATTTCTCTCTCTGGCCCTTTAAGGCATATATTTCTTGATTGTATCATCTTCTTTCAAGCTTGTACATTACTCGATGGCAGATGCTGCCTTTAGAGTTCTTTAAAATAGTAGATCAAAACTTCCATGGGTCAAGTAATTTGAACTGTAAGATAGGTGAAGAAGTTTGAGACTTGCCACAAGGTATATGTCAAAGTGTTGGTTTGAAGAGTCTAATAATAGAAACAAATTGAAAATGCATTCTTCTTTGTACTCTTTATTACCTGAACTGGGGATTTGAGGTTGTGAAAATTTTTATCGATTTGTAGAGGACCAGTTTAGTTTTTCTTTTAAAAATTTATAAAGTGGGAATTGGAACAAAAATAATTTAAGAGTACTTAAGTAGAAATAAAAGACATGAAAGAAAGGAAAATGAAAAAACGCCAAAACTCAAAATTGAGTAGCACATATTTTAAATAATTCTTGAATTACAGAGTTAATACATTTCTTTTAATCGCCTGAGATATTTTATTTCCTATCCAACCCCACTTCAGTCTAAATCTAGTGAAGAATCGGAGGATCCACAGCAGCCAAGCCAGCCTTCCCAGCAGCCTTCAGTGCAGTCAGCCATTCCCCAGACCCAGCTAATGCTGGCCGGGGGACAGATAACTGGGGTAAGTTTTCATTGAGAAAATTGTAATAAACTTTCTCTGTGTCTGAACTGCCACTGGTTTGCATCTCATTAGAACTGTTCACTGCAGCTGGCACTAGCATGGCACTGTTGTATCTTGAAGGAACTTCCTACATGCAGAAACTGTGGAAGAGGAATTACCTTTGTCATTACTTTATACAATTTCTTTTGTTACAGCTGCAAATGTTCAGAATAAATTACAAACTTTGTAACTCACATTAAAAAAATGGTGTTCCTTCATTGTGTAAGGGAGTCATTGCCATATGCATGGTAAAATCGGAGTTGCGCTACTGCAAGATTGTTAAAAAGTGAATTAATACCCCCAAAAGGGAAACATTCTCTTGAAGTGACTTTGTAATATGCTAAAACAAAGCATATGCTCTCATATCATGGCTGTGTAAATTACTGATTACTAAAGGACTAGTTACTTTATCTCCCTATACCTCAGTTTTCCTTCTAAGTGGATGTCTTAATTAGTATCTATTTTAAATACCATTACAATCTCTGTGACGCTTTAAAACAGTGCTTGGCATGTAGCCTTCAATAAATTTTACTTATTTTTACTGGTACAAATTGTCCTCCATGACGGTTAAGCTTTTAACTATTTAGCTATTTCTGTTCTAAGCTATTATTTGGAATCATTTTTCAATGTTGAAAGCTTATATGTTATCTTTTGTGAGGAGAGTGAGTCAGGGGAATGATAAGAATGAAACTAATCAGTCCACATCACATCAACCTTCAAAATTTTTTATAATTTAATTTCAGCTAGTATGTTTGAGCAGTGGGAGGTTCTTCTAAGAGTTGTTGCGTGTTTATAATATTTCCCTTGCTAGAAATTAATACATGTACCTATAGTATAAAATACAAATATACATTCACACATTTTAAAGGGTATTGCATTTTTAAGTAGCTTTGCTTTGGTTCTTGTTTATAGTGCACCATTGTTTGGTTAACTTAGACTGTTAGGCGAGGGCAGGCTGTGATGCTGCGTGACGGTTCCTGAGGTTTAGATATTGCCTCGTCCCCTCTCGTTTGACCAGAGCAGAGGCCCAGCACGCGTACTACTTTGATGTAAGCATACTTGAAATGCTTCATTATAAAAGTTTAGATTTGATCTAAATACATTTCTTGCTTTACTGTTAGGGTTCAGGTTTTGGTGACTAGTATCACCAAACAGCAGGCATTTGGGATTCCAGTGCCTCAGAGATTGTATTAAACCTGGGCATTCAGATCCATTTGCATTTAAGAGAGCGGCTCTTACCACGTATTTCCTATAGGTAATAAATTGGAAAGAGGGTATGAAGTTACAAACTGACACATTTCCAGGACAGAGGATTGGTGATGAAGGGTCCTTCCTGTAGAGAGATTTAGAACGGAAAGACTTGCAGCTCATGTTTTTATCACATCTTAAGACATGATGGAAATGTGAAACATGGTGGGGATTCTAACTAATGGAAAGCAGCTGGGCCTTTTCATTTCTCTTCTTGCTTATGTCCAGCATCCTTTTTTTCCTCATTCATCTAACTAATCACTTGTTGGGTATAAATTTCTTTGCATCTCCTGTCAGCATTGATTCTTTGTTTCCTTGTTTACTAGTTAATTGCTTTTCTTGCCTCAAGGATATTCAAGTCTGAAGTGGAGACTGCTACTTTAATTTTGATGCTCTGCTGGTACTAGTAGTTTGGTCATTGGTAGACGGTGTAGGTGCGTGCTAACCATGTGAAACTGAGTAGTGAGGACCTGATACCACCTGAATTAACCTATCTGAAAGCAGCTTGCTCGCATTACAGGCCCATTTCTTCAGGTCTTCCCTTGTTTGTTCTTTAGCTCACTCTGACACCAGCCCAGCAACAGTTGTTACTACAGCAGGCCCAGGCCCAGGCCCAGCTGCTGGCCGCTGCAGTGCAGCAGCACTCTGCCAGCCAGCAGCACAGTGCTGCCGGGGCCACCATTTCAGCCTCCGCCGCCACACCCATGACGCAGATCCCCCTGTCTCAGCCCATACAGATTGCACAGGTGAGTGAGGAACAAGGTCGCAGGGACAGCAAGCAAGTAATAAAATGGAAAATGTTACTGAATACTGTTAGCTGTTGTTACTGTGGGTCCTTAAAAGCCCTAGGAACTCTAGATCAAGGAGTCATTATCCTTCTTCACTGAGTCAGAAGCAATATACTTGTTTGCTGCTTTGAGTTGATATGATAAATAGATAGCTGATTATTCAAATAACTGAATGTTTATGTTAAGTGGCAATTCTTGAGTAAATAGCTGGCATATTTCTGAGGCAAGGGATTACTGTGTTTATCTTAAATAGCTAATTATAGCAGGCAAGAATTCTTTTATGTGCTCTACAGTAAATGTTGCCACCCTGTGAAAAAGTTAGCAAATCATATTTCTTTGGAGTGATTAGGACCATCGAGAACTACATTAAAATGTTACAGGATTTTAATTTTCACATTTTAGAATAAAATATGCAAATATAAGAAGAATTTACTTAAAGAGTCAGAAAGAATGGGACCAAGGAAAATGAGTGAAATCCTTTATCTCAAGGAAAGGAAAAGGAGTGTGAGGAGTTACATGTGACATATATGAAGAAGTCTTAAGAGCTAAGCAGTTGTCTTTATATCCCCAGAGGAGATGGGAAGTGCCCCTAAGTTTTAACAAGAGTTTGACTAGATACTTGAAATAGAGTCAGACTCATCTTTATTACTGTGTGCACTGTCTGTATCAAGAGAGTGTTTTGATTTGGACCATTTTCTTTATTAATTAAAATTATTTTAGTGCCTAAACTCTGCAACCTTATCTGAAATTAATATAAATGAGATCATTTATATGAAAGCACTGAAATACAAGGTCCTGTTATTACATTATATCCAACTTTTATGTGGATAACTTTTTTTAAATAACATTGATTTCTCAATTGAGTTGAATAAGCTGGTGTCAAATTTTAGGAATCAAATCTTTTAATTTATTGATGGAAATTTGGATATAACACTCTCAATTTTTTACTTTAGAGAAAAAATGGGTCAAATATTTAAAAGCCCTTTCTCACTTAATTTTTGAAGTCTATGCTTGTCTCTGTTTAAAACAGATTCTTACTGAGCAGGCAAAATATCTGTATTAGGTTTCTCTAAAGGAGCAGAACTTAAAGAATGAACGCATACAAAAAGAGAGTTTATTAGAGTAGCTTACAGGAATGGTCCTGCCAGTCCAACAATGGCCATCTCTCAAAGGAAAGGCCAAGAACCCAGGTTGTTCAGTCCATGAAGCTGCATGTCTCAGCTGCTCTTTAGTCTATCTTGGACTCCTGAAGAGTAGGTTCTGATACTAGCAGAAGAATGCCTCAGCAACAGGGTAGATGAACTTACCAGAGAGTAAGAGCAAGCAGACAAGAAGTAAAAGCTTCCTTCTTCATGAGCTTCTATATAGGCCACCACCAGAAGGTGTGACTGAGATTTACCATGGGTCTTCCCCCCTCAAATAATCCAATCAAGAAAATCCCTCACAGGCATGCCCAGCTGCTTGCATTTCAGTTAATTCCCTAGGTAATCAAGTTGACATCCAAGATTAGCTATCACAATTGTAGCAGGTAGAAGTAGAAAACTCCAGAGTTATCTTCTGACTTCCACATGTATGTATGGCATGTGCAAGCCCCGCCACACACTAGCAATAATAGTAAATTAAGTTTTAAAATGGAAGCAAACCCCCCCTCCCCAGAGCTGTAGACATTTATTCTGAAAAAATTTTTTAAGTAACTATTGAAAATTGGGCTTAGCATAAGTATGCATAAGTACACACTTATGTGTGGAAGTCAGAACAATTCTCAGGAGTCAGTTCTGTCCTTCCACCATGAGTTCTAGGGATCAAACTAAGGTCTTCAGTCTTGGCACAGCAAGAACTTTTGCTTTCAGAGCAATCTCACTGGCCTGAGGCCTGAGGATTCCTCTCACACTGACCATAGTCCTGGAAGCTACACTATTGGGACATGAAAAAAAAATGCTAAGTACTATTTCATTGTTACTTGATGACAGAGGTCATCTATCACCTTAGGAATCTTATGGGTAGACCAGCTTTCACTTCTAGATCTCACTAATCTGTATTTTGCTTCTGAGCTTTTAGGATCTTCAACAATTACAGCAGCTTCAGCAGCAAAATCTCAACTTGCAACAGTTTGTGTTGGTGCATCCAACCACCAACTTGCAACCAGCACAGTTTATCATCTCACAGACCCCCCAGGGCCAGCAGGGTAAGCATCTCCCTAAAGCTTGTTAGTGGTACAGCAAAACTGTCTAGCCGTGTTATAGACACTTTAACATTTTTTTCCCTAACGGTATCCATACAAGCAATGCTTTTATTAAATTTTTATTTCAAACTACCAGTATTCAGAGAACTATAAGAAATGCCTTAAATCAGAAACATAGGTTACATATATGAATAAGAATGAAATTTTAGAGTTGAAAGATCAGTAAAGGCTAGCTTACTACAGAATCTCACAGGAAATTTTCAGGACTTTAACCTGAAATCATGCAGCTTACTCAGTCCCAAGGCCCAATTTATTTGCAAGTCACTGGATAAATTAGAAAGGTAGGTTTCTTAGTCCTACTTCCAGAATTTTAACTAGTTCTTTGTAGAATTGAATTTGAATGTATGCTATCTTCCAATAAATTTTTCTGTAGGATCAAACAAACAAACCTAAAGGTTTAACCAGAAAAGTGACATTAACCATTTGTATTAGGAAAGCTTGTTTACACTGAAACTTAGAAATGTTAGAATAGGCAAGAATAAAGTTAGTAATACTAGTCAGCAGAGTTTTGCAAGGTCATGTTGAGAATGGTAAAGGCTGAGCTATGATTGTGAGGGCAGAAAATAGAAAATGATACAGAGATAGGAAGGACTTGGGCCAGGCCCGATAGCACACATTTTAATCCTAGCACTTGGGAGTCAGTCAGAGGCAGTAGTATCTCTGAGCTCAAGGCCAGCTTGGTTTACATAGTGAGACCCTGTCTCAAAATAAATTAAAAAACTAAGAAAGGACTTGGTAGCCAGTTACTTTTGGTCAATGGTAAAGGATAGGCATTTAGATGATTGGAAACTATAAGCCTTGGTAGGTAATACAGAGAAAATGTATACACTGTATTGGAATTGCAGGGATACAGAGAATCTGAGGATGATGTTTTGGTTTCTGGATCAGAACCAGTAAAAAGTGACTATTACAATGAAAGAGAATTCCTTAGACCAGACTTTCACAGGCCAAGCTTGAAGCATGTATATGTTAGATACGGTAATTGTTGAGACCTTAGGATTGAATGAGGTCACCTTCCTTTATTTTTTACAAAGCCCAAGGATATTATTGTCTTTTTTACTATTTTCTTTCATGTCTGAGCCTTTATAAGACTTTAAAAGATAGTTACAGTAAGAAATGACTATTCTAATTTTTTGTGTTTATTAATTTTTCCATTCCAGCCTTTCGTAGGGTTGAGAAAATAGCACAGAAAGGAATTCTAGTCGGCTTTAGGGCTTATAGCCCAGGACATGCCACCTGAGTTTTCTGAGTTTCACATGCTTTCCTTCTCATCTTCCCCTTTACTCTTTTTATCTTTCCCTTTAATTATGAGTAAATGATATAAAATGTTTTCTTAACATCAGGAAGACCATTATAATGTAGTAGAAAGCATAGGCTGTTGCCTAAATACAAGCTGTCTCTCTCTGAAGAAATACTATTTTTCTGAGTCTCAGTTTTCTTACCTGAAATTTGAGAATACTTTTAGTATTAATGCAAAAAATTATAGGGATTCAGTAAGTAAATACATGAAAGTACTTTAGAAATTGTGCCTTATACATAGTAGCATCAAATTTTGCCACTTATTACCTTTAACATCGTATCAATATCAAGAGCAGTCCATAGATATCACTTAGACTATGAAAAGTTTGTTTCTGTGCATAGTAAAAACCAGCCGAAAGTAATTGAGGCTCAGGAAATGGCTCAGTGGGTAAAGCACCTACATAAGCGTAGGACCCATGTTCAGATTTCTAGCACCAGAATAACAGCTTGCAAGGGCTCAAGAAGCACAGATAGGGATTTTTCTAGGGCAAATTGGATAGCTAATCTAGCCAAGTCAACAAGCTCTGACCACAAGGGAAGAGACCAGCTTCCATACATAGATGGTGAGGGATTGAAGAGACTTCTGACCTAAACCTCTGACCTCTATGAGTGTGTACACACATACCCATATACATGTGCACTCAGCACCACAAATACCACCAAAACAATCTAGAGCCAGTTTATACCACTGCTACTGAGTTGTAATCTTAGTAACATAGGACCCAGATTTCATCTTATAAGTTTGGTCAACAGTATGAG
Organism: Cricetomys ansorgei; assembly: GCA_026225945.1. NCBI lineage: Eukaryota > Metazoa > Chordata > Mammalia > Rodentia > Nesomyidae > Cricetomys > Cricetomys ansorgei. The sequence goes on from JAMJFZ010001395.1 coordinate 1,449,649, forward strand.
GGAACAGAGCCCTAAAAAGGCTTTATTTCCCGTAGAGTCATTATGGTTAATAGCAACTAAAAATCTGATTAAATCTTTAGTTTTGTGCGAAGGGGACAAGGATCGATGTGTTGAGACTTTAACAAAAGAATATCTCTAGCACGAGATTAGCCTTCAATTGGACAACCATCTCTGCTTTTTTGAGGGAGGGGGTGTTGTTAATCTAAGACTTTGAAAGTGTAGTTTATAATATTGATAGTACCACTAGGATTGTATAACTATTTGAAAATTAATAAGAAATGTGTTCTCTCAGAATTGTTTTTTTCTTGGGAAATTCTTACTGATGTATTTCTGAGTCATATTTCATGGGAACTTGAATTACGTGTTTGAGGTTCTGTTGTTTAGGGCAGGGGACATTGGTCAGCTTGGTTCTCATGGAGGACCCTCTTTGGGCCCTGTCAGCATATCAGCAGGGAGGGAGAAGTAGGATGACCTAAAGTTTGAATTTTTTTGTAGCATATGTTACTGTGAACCAAAATTAATCATTCAGTATTATAATTTCTGATTGGTAAGTGCTTTTGTCAAAGAAAAGTAAAAACCCAACTTTCCTTGCTGAACTAAAGAAATTCATATTGCATTATCTGAGTATGTACTTTCTTCTGTTTCATTTTTCATTGATTTATAATATTCTTGGGTATTTTATCTTTCCTAAATAATCTTAATAGATTAATTCTGACTATTGCCATAAAGTCTAATTTTATTTTTCTCACTAGACAACACTTTGAGTGTCTTCTAAACCTAAAATTTACTACTGTAGTTAATTTGCTCAGCAGTTTTGTCGAGTATCTGCTAAGTGTCATAATTATTGAAGTTAGAGTTTTCAGCAAGATGAAATCCCTTACACTTATTAGAAGTCAAGCAGTAGTAAACATAAACAGATGGCTTGCATAACAGTATATCCAAGGAAGATTGGAGATTTGACTGACCTGGTAAAAGCGAATGTGGAAGATAGGGTGTGTGGTCTGGAGGAAGCTTGTCTGGTGAGTGACATTTGAATTAGGAACTGAATGCTGAGGTGGAGGCTGCTGCAACTGGGTGTGAATTTGGACAGCTGGCCTTGTAGGCAGTGCAGAATAGAGAGACCCTGAGAGGGATACAAGCCTTCCCTAAGTCAGTGTAGCTAGAGATCAGTAAATAAGAAAAAGTGGTAAGAAATGAAGTCTAAGAGCCTAGGCAGGAGTTGGGGAGGCAGCTCACTGATAGGTCTTGCTCATGCAAGCACAGGGACCTGAATTCTGACATACAGAACCCGTGTAAGTACTGAGTGAGTATGGTGGCTCCACCTGTAATTCCAGTGCTTGGAAAACAAACAGGATCCCCAGAGCAAGCTATCTAGCTAGAATAGCCTATCAGAGAGCTCGGGGTTTAGTTGAGAGATCCTTCTTTAGTGAATAAGGTAAACAGTGATTGGGGAAGACTGTGCATGCATTCATATGAGGAAGGGAAAAAAAAAAAAAAACAGGCAATACAGGACTAGATTACCTAGGTTAAACAGATGGTATTCTATTTTAATTGTAATGGAAGGCTACTGGAGTGTTGGATTGGTTTGGAGACAAGGTCTGGCTATGGAGCACAGGTGGACCTTGGACTTCTACATCAGCCTCCCATATGCTGAGATTGCAAGAATGTACCACCAAGCCTTAAGAGGTTGCCTTAAGTCAGCAGTTCTCAACCTGTGGATGGCAACCTCTTTGGGAGTCAAACAACCCTTTCACGGGGCTTGCCTGAGACTATCTGCATATCAGATATTTATATTACAATTCATAACAGCAGCAAAATTACAGTGATAAAGTAGCAGCAAAAATAATGTTATGTTTGGGGGTCACCACCACATGAGGAACTGTGTTAAAGGTCACAGCAGTAGGAAAGTTGAGAACCACTGCCTTAACTACTGTATAAGCTTGAGCCACAGAGGGGCTGGAGAGTGACTCTGGTTAACGGCAGAGGAACCAGGTTCAACTCCTAACACTCACATGGTAGCTCACAACCATCTGTAACTCCAGTCCCAGGGGAGCCACATATTTCTTCTGCACATATATGCATGCAGACAAAATACTCATACATATAAAGTACTTAAATCTAAAGAAAAAAATTTTTTAAAGATTAAGCCAGAGAGATACTGGGAAAAGCGTGGTCGTCATTTAAACATTAATAACTTTTTTCTGAATCTCACTTTTAGAAGAAGCTTATAACCGTGAATTCCGTTTACTTAGTTTTTGCGTAGTTGCTTCAAAATACAAACTAAAGGAAGGGTTCTCTAGAAAATTCAAGTCTATTTAATGTATTTGTTGTATTTGGGATCTACATTGTCAAATAAGCATACTTATGTTAATTTCTTAAATTTAGGCAGTGTTTACTACAAATGATAGAATCTCGCAGGTTTAATTTTTTACGTATTCCAATGTTTACTATATCCAAATTTAGTATCTCAGAAAATCAGAGGGGGTAAGTTAACCCTCCATAATTAACTGTCTCTTCTCTCCACCTCTATCTACTCCCATCTTGTCACAATCCTGTATTTAGTATTTCAACAACATGATTATATTTGAAACAAAGTACTTAGATTAAGTTCTTCGATACAGATAGATTCTGGGTTGTCCTGTATTTATAACACTGCAAAAAAACAAACCAAACAACAACAACAAAGCCATGTAAACTTAAATAAGAGACTGAGTATGTACTACAAACTTCCAGATGTTTCAAGACAAATTCTCACTGTGTTGTCCACCCTGGCTTCTAACTTTGAGGCTCGAGTGACCCTCCTGCCTCAGCCTCTAGAGTAGCTGGGACTATAGGTATACGTCTTTACTCCCATTTTACTTTCCAATAGCCTTTAAACTAAGATTGTTCAGTGCAGGTAGTTTACGTTCCAACTTTATTGTTACCAAAGGGACACAGGCTAAGCACTTTAAAGCAGCATCTTCTCCTGCTCATAGGTTTGCTTGCTTCTTTCAGAAACTGATTCCCTGTTCTAAGATTGGTTAGAGGGTTCTGATGAATTCTAGGTTAAGAAATTGAGCTCATCTTTAAATTTCCAGATGCTTTCATTTAGAGTAGTTCCTCACAGTTTTTGTCTCCTTAGGAAATTAAGGCCTTTCAAAGAGCTTATTCAGATTACACTAAGACTTAAAAGCTTCGAATTAATGTTACGTGTTTTCATGCCATGTTGTGTTTAACATGATTAATAGTATTGAATTTTTGGCAAAGAAATTAGACGAGTCCAAAGACCAACAAAACTACTACAAAATCAGTTGGAAACTCAGTTTATATTCTTTCTTTTCCACCCTGAAATGTTTGGTTTTCACAGGTCTCCTGCAAGCGCAAAATCTTTTAACGCAACTACCTCAGCAAAGCCAAGCCAACCTCCTACAGCCACAGCCAAGCATCACCCTCACCTCCCAGGTCAGTTTTCTTACTCCATTCTTTTTCCGACTTAAAAATAAAACCAAAACACCCCCAGTAATACAATCTCAGGTGTTGCCCAAAAACTCAATGCTGGGCTTCTGATAGCTTGATAAAGCAGTGTTATCAAATTAATAGACTGAAATTTTTCATGGTCCTTTTCTTTTTAAGTTCATAAAGAATAACCACGTTTGGTAGTTGGGGATGAATTATAGCTGTCTGATGCTGATAGATAGGAACACTGAAATGAAAGACTTATGAAGTCAGTTAAAACCTGTCTGACATTGTCCTTTGCCCTTGCTAAAAGAGTGAAGGAGCTTAGATTTTTATATTTTCTCAGTACGTATGTTGCTTTGTGTCATTTCCTCTAGAAGATATAACAATCACAATCACACAGAAAGCACAGGGTTTTTTGTTTTGTTTGTTTGTTTTTGTTTCTGTTTTTTCAAGACAGGGTTTCTCTGTTATAACTATGGCCGTCCTAGAGCTCACTCTGTAGACCAGGCCGGCCCTGAACTCACAGAAATCACCCTGCCTCTGCCTCCTGAATGCTGGGATTAAAGACGTGCACCACCACCTCCCAACCAAAGCACAGTTTTTTAGGCATCTGGAAGTTTAATTTGCATGTTTGTCTTCTTATCTAGTGGTAATTTTGGACATGTATGTCAGTTTGCTGCTCTGGTTTTCAGTCTCCTCATCTTTACAGACTGACCTTGAATTCTCCCTTCCCAGTATGACTCTTTCTAAAGTATAAAAGTTGGGGTTGGAGAAATAAATGGTTCAGTGGTTCTTGCCAAGCAAACAAGAAGACCAGAGTTCAAATCTAAGAACCTACTTAAATGCATGCTGGGAGAGCATGCATGGTGGCTCACCTGTAACTTCAGTCAGGGGATCTCCTAAGCAAGCTGGCTATTGAAACTCTCCCATTTGCAAGCTCTGGGTAGAGAGTGCTCTAGGAAGATTCCCTACATCAGCCTTTGTCCTCCACATGCGCATACCTGCATCTATGTGTATGACACTTCATACACACAAACATGAAAAGAAAAAAATGTAGTAATTAAAACTTAATATGTTACCACATTACAGAGGCTTAAATATCCATTTTTATAATAATTCAGTTTGGGGGGTTTTTTGTTGTTGGGGTTTTTGTTCTTTTGTTTTGGTCACTGTAACAAATAGAGAAATAATTAAAAAGACAAAAGGTTTATTTTGATTCACAGCTTTAGAACCCTTTACTTGCTCTTAACCACTGAGCCCTTGCTGTAGCCCCTGTAACCAAACAGTTTATTAAAGGTAGAAAATTAGAAGGACCGTCTGAGTCAAGAGTTATTACAAAGTTATAATAATGTGGTATTAGCATACAGAGAGAAACATAGGTCAGTGGGATATGATAGAGTCTAAAAGATAGACATGCAAATTGCCAGCTACTTTTCCAAAGGTACCAAAGGATTCCAGTGGGAAAAAGAAAATCTTTCAACAAATGATAACTAATAATTGACTATTCATTAGCAAAAGGAGGTGGAGACCATTCTTAATTTCATACCTTATACAAAGATTAATTTGAAATGAGTCATAAACCTAAACTTCCAGGAAGAAAGTTAGGAAGAAATGCTTGTGCCATTGGGTAAAGTACAATTTCTTAATTTCTTAAATTTAAAATTTAAAATTCTTAAACAGAACACAAGAAGCCTTAATAAAAGAAACAGTAAGTTTCAGGAAAATTAAAAGCTTATCTTAAGAGAATGGGAAGAACATAATACAGTTATGGAGCAAACAGTCTTCAAACAAAACACCTGATAAATGGTTTTGTGTTAAGATTTGTTTTTAATTGGTGTGGGGCTTGGGGTGTTCATTCAGTTAGCTCTGGAAACCAGAAGAATGAATGTATGCTCAAATTACAAACAGCTGTGAACTGCTGGGTGCGCATGCTGGGAACTGTTCCTCTACAAGAGACTGCACACTCAGTCACTGAGCCAACTCTCCAGCCCATGATAAAAGAATCATAACTAGAATAAAGAGTACATACAGCTCAGCAGTGAGATGACCAGACTTAGCTAGTGAGAGGCAGAAAGTAGTTGCCAATGAAGATATGTTAATGCTTAGGAAGCAAATAAAAACATGCTCAAAAATTGTTATTGGGAAATGTCAGTGTGCATTCACTAGAATGGATAGAGTTATGAAGGATTTGAGACCAAGTATTGATGAGAAAGTAAAGCAACAAGATTGCTCCTACATTACAAGTAGTTTTGCAAAATGTACTAATGCTTTGTAAATAAGTTTGGCATTCACTTAAAAATTAAATATAGCTGCACCTTATAACTCAATAGTTTCACTCTTTAAAATGAAAGCACAAAGATGTGGATATGAATGCTTAAAAAGATTAATAATTACTCAAACTGTTGATCAGATAATAAGTTACATAAACTTCTGAATAGTCATGTGACAGACTTCTGTTCAGCAGTAAGAAGATACGTACTTCTGATACCTGTGGTGGCATGCATGAATTTCAAAAACTGTATGCTAAGAGACAGAAGCTGGGTTTAGACTGAGTACTGTATGATTTCAGTTTACGTAACATCTTAGAAAGGACAGCGTTATAGGTGTAGAAATTTTATCAGTGCTTGTCAGGAAGTAAGGATTGATGGTGAAGATTAATGGTAAAGGATTCAGAAGAAATTGGTGGAAGGGTGGTAAAGATGCTCCATATCTTGTGTTAATAATTACACACTATATTCAGTTGCAATAACATCAAGCTACTATAATTCTAAATGTAAGTTTTTGATATGCTGAATGCAAAATAAATAAGATTGGTATTGTAACCTATATACCAGAGACCTCTCTCTGGCCTACATGCTATGTACATATAGCAGACTTCATCCTGACTTCTTCATCCTGACTTCTGCTCATTAAATGCTATACCACCATTCTAGATCTGGCCCAGTTCAGTTAGGGATTTTAGAGTAAGATACCAGCTGTTTAAAGTTACCCAAGCTATTTTTAGTCCATTATTATTTGACAAAGAGGTTACTTGATGCTGAAAATGTAATAGTCTGGTAGTTGAGACTTCACCTATCAGGCATGTTCACTGTGATAAGTAGTCAGCAACATAGGATTCTAATATATTTGGTACCATGTGTAGCTTCTCTAAAAGGTGAGGTTAAAATTACTTAATGTCAGCATGTCATGGAGACACGCTTTATTGTCTTTATTGAAGCAAGATAGCAGAGAACTTACCCAAATTATTATGTCATGCCTATTACATAGTTTTCTGGGTCAGTTAGTTCCCTTAGAGTGAGCTTAATAATGAGGTCAAGGTCAGTTAATATAAAGCCCATCTAAATTACAAGAGAGAATCCTGGTTTATTATCTCTCACCTGGGCTGCTGTTCATAGGAGGGTTCAACTGAGCAATTAGGATGCAGAATCAGGCAGCACCCCTATTAGTGAACTCTCAGAAGGAAGGCTCTACTCATCACCTGTGAATAGAACAGAGTAGCCTGGTGTTTGAATGATAATTTAATATTTTCTTGAAAATGGAGGGGACGGAAGAGCTGGCTCAGCAGTTTAGATCTCTGATTGGCATCCAGAGGACCTGAGTTTGATTCCTGGCATATTTGTCTGACTCCAGTTCCGGGGGATCCAGCCCCCTCTTCTGGCCTCTGTAGGCACTGCATGTAAATGGTGCACAGACATGCATTTAGGCACATACATAAAATAAAAATTTTTTTAAAAAAAAGAAGAAGAAGAGCCCTGGACTGTCTTCACCACAGGAATAGGTGGTGGACCCTCTTGTCCCTAAATAAACTCTAGATAAATATTAATAATTAATATTAAAATGCAGGTAATAAGGTAACATTTTATTGGGAAGAACTTTTCTTTTTCCACCAGAAGGGATTTCATCACTGGGGAAAACTAAAGTTTTCTTTCTCAAAGCAAGATAGTAGAAATAGAGGGAAATTCACAAAAGTACAGTTTTAAGTTTATGCACACTGAAAAAATTTTTAAAAACTGATTGAAAGAATTATTTGTACACTGGGTGGTGGTAGGCATGCCTTTAATCCCAGCACTCAGGAAGCAGAGGCAAGTGGATCTCTGTGAGTTCAAGCCCAGCGTCGTCTACAGAGTGAGTTCCAGGACAGCCAGAGTTACAACAGAAAAACCCTGTCTCGGAAAAAAAGAAATATTTGTACTAATATGATAAGAAAGGGATACACACACACACACACACACACACACACACACGCACGCGCACACGCACGCGCACACGCACACACACAATGTTTGAAGAACTGGCCTAAAGATAAAAGGTAAGAAATAAAGGTAAGAATAAAGATATCATTAAAATATAATTGGGACCTGAATCCAAAACAGGAAAATACAGGTAATAATTGGGAAGTTTTATGTTAGAAGTGATGTACCATTTACTCTCTGGTGAGCACAATAAGTCCTGTGTCAGAAACTACATTGAGTAGTGGAGCACAGCGTGTTGTTTATCAGAAGCATAACATATCCACTTGCCAGAAAAATCCTTCATGAATTTTCTTAAAGAATTTTTTGCTGGTGGTGGTAGTACCTGCTTAATCCAAGTATTGTGGAAGTTAAGGTAGGAAGATTACATAGTGAATTCCAGGCCAGTCTGTGCTAAGGAGTAAACCACTCTCCCCTCTCTTTTCTTTAATGGAGAGAGAATGGGAGAAGGTTTTTCTTTATTTGTCTCTGATTTTCTTGAAACAGTCTTTTTTTTAAATTATTTATGAATTTTATACAAGATATTTTGATAATATTCCTCCTTCCAGCTCCTTTCCCACTGCCAAACCCACCCTAATTCATGTTCTTTCACACACCCAACCTCATGTGTTCTTTTTTCTTTCTTAACTTGCTTTATTTTTAATTAAAAAAATCATACAGAGCCCAGCTTGTATTGGCTGATTAATCCTGAGCAGGGGCCTGCCCTGGAATGTGGCCAGTATACAGGTGTCACTTCATTGAAGAAAATTGGCTTTCCCTTCCCAAGCAGCAAATGCCGGTAACTCCTCAACTAGGAGTGGGACTTTTATGCCCACCTTCTCTCCTCCATGTCAGGATTTTGTCAGGCTTGAGCTTATGTGAGTCTCTTTCCTAAGTTGCTAGTACATTACAGTACAAGCTTAAGTGTCTTTTTGTTATTCTGTTCCTTCTCCAGCAGCCAGCCACACCAACTCGCACAATAGCAGCAACCCCAATTCATGCACTTCCACAGAGCCAGACAACACCAAAGCGAATCGATACTCCCAGCCTGGAGGAGCCTAGTGACCTTGAGGAGCTTGAGCAATTTGCCAAGACCTTCAAACAAAGAAGAATCAAACTTGGATTCACTCAGGTAGGATGAACTTACCTGTCATAGTTCTCTTTCTGTTGTGATAAAACGCTAACCAAAACCAACTTGTGAAGAAAAAGGGAAGTCAGAGAAGGAAACTGGAGGCCAGAACTGAAGCAGAAGGCTCGGGGAACTCTGCTTCCTGGCTTGTTCTACTATCCTTAACCGCTGAGGTCCACATGAAATCCCAGCAGGGCAGAGGCAAGTGGATCTCTGTGAGTTACAACAGAGAAACCCTGTCTCGAAAAAAGAAAAAAAGAAGAAAGAAAAACTAATGTGGCTTTTGAATAGTATTTTTCTTTATGCTTACTGGTCAAAATTGTTAGTTTTCAGAATAAGATACTATGGGCATTTGTGAAAATTTTTTAGTGAATTATATATTTACAATGTCAGAAAACATTTATAGCCACTTAATGTCATACATATACTCAAAAAAGTTCCATATTTTATTTAGCCCCAGATTTCTAGAAAGGTATAATCTAAACAAATAAAATGATGAAGACATGAATATATGTGGTTCATGAAGCATGAGTTGAGTTCCTCTCATGTAGTGGGCACTATGTGAGTGTCCAGTCATTGAATGGAGTGACTGATAAATATATAAAGGTGAGGATTAATGCACCTTCCATATCTTTAGATACACTTTATAAAAACATAATAAATATTTCTGCCCCTTCCACTGTGCCTTGGCTCTTTAAGTTTTACTATAATTAGAAATAAATAAATAATTTAATTCACTTCAGTTCTAATTAAAGAGAAGTTATTCTAAGCAATGGGAATGTTTTGTATTTGTGTTGCCAGTATCATCACTGCTACCTACTAGTGACTACTGCGTACTTAAGAGGCTAGTGGTGCTAAGAAGGTAAAATGCTCATTTATTTGCTTTTTTGCAATTTAAATTGAAGTGGTCACATATCAGTGGTGACTAATGGGAGGCATAGGATATATATCTCTTGGGGTTTTAAATATTCAGTACGTTTCATTTTATTTTATAGTTCCACATTTTTCCTGTATTAAACTTAGTAAAAGTTGTTCATAGTTGACATCATGGCACATGCTTATAATCTCAGCACTTGGGAAGTCAAAGGATCAGGAGTTCAAAACCAGCCACAGCTACATAATGAATTTGAGACCATTCTGGGCTACATGAGACTCTATTTTAATAATAATAATAATAAAATTAAAGTGAACAAAACAGACTACATGCTTTTAAATACATCTTTTTCTTGATTCCCACATATATTAGACAATATATTCTCAAAAAGTTGGATCTGGGGGTTAAAAGAACTCAGATAATACCAGCTCAAAATTGTGTTCCTAAAGCGGGGCCTAGCAGCACAAACTTAGAATCCTGGCACTTGAGGAACTGGGGTAGGAAGATTACAATTTCAAAGCCAGTTTCCACTACATAATGAGTCATGGTCTCAACGGATTGGGGCTGGAAAGATGGCTCAGTGGTTAAAACCACTTGCTGTTCTTGCACAGGACCTGGGTTTAGTTCCCAGCTCCTTTAGGATGGCTCACAATGACTGTAACTAGTTTCAGAGGACCTGATGTCCTCTTCTGACCTCTGTGGGCATTGCATACATGTGTTGTATACACATGCATACATACATACATATACACCCATACATACAAACATACATGTAGGCAAAATATTTATATACATAAAATAAACAAAATCTAAAAGTAGTTAATTAAAAATAATGTTTCCAGTTTTGTTGAGAATCCAACTTTGTGGTATTTTGAATGAGAAATGCTGTACTTTTCTGCCCTCTTGTTAATCTAGTTGAAATGGATGTGTGAACCATTTAAACTCCACGAGCTCCTCCTATTATCTATAAAACAACTATTAAGATACATCTTTTTCAAACTAGAACAAGTGAGATCCAGCTGGAAGAAAAGCACTGTGTACATTTCAAAGGTGATAGGCTCATGGAGAAAGGCATCTTTTGTAACATATTCAGAGGATCATTGTTCTGTTGTGCTAAGGTTACCAAGTTTCCAGTGCCCATGAAGGTTTGACTAAATAGGTCAAACCTCTCTACTGTGAATTTCTATCTCTATAATGGCTACAAAAGTGGTTTTTTAGAATACCTGGTTTTGTGACCAACTTTGAAATCTAAACTAAGGGTGAAAATAGATTTTTTTCACAGCTTCCAGAAATACTTTATGAGAAAAACTATAAAGAATGAGGGGTCATTTCTAAATTTTAAAATGATTTATGTGAAGTTTGGTTGGTTCAGAAATTTCTGTTTTAGGGGCACTTGGCACTAAACCTGATGATCTGGCTCAATCCCCCCAAACCTGCATGGTATAAGGAAAGAGCCCACTCCCTCAAGTTGTCCCCTGGCCTCTACATGGGGCACCATGTCACTCTTGGGTCCACATACGTGCTAAATAAACAAGTTAATTAGAAGACAGTGATAAGAATATATTGCTGGGTTATCTAAACATCTAACCCCTATAAGTGATGCAGGTCGATGTTAAGAGTACTTAAATAATTTTTGATACTGTATATGTGTGTATGTGTGTGTGTGTGTGTGTGTGTATATATATGTATATGTATATCAGCGCTATCTTTGAAGACTTACAAGTTTTGGTGTGATGATTTTAATTGTATAATGTAATAAGACAAGACTCAAAATAGAAAGTACATAAGGCAGTATTAAAGGCTTCCATGATCGGGGCCCTGCTGAGCTCTCCCTGCAGTCCTGTGCTCTACTTGGGCTTAAAGTTGGTGGTAAAGATGGAGTAAATAGAATGATGGCCAATTGTGTGTCTAGAGCAGCAGTTATTGGAATATCCTTTCAGAGTAGAAGTTAGAAACATAATGACATGAATCTCTTCCTCTCTCCCCTTTCCTGTTCTATATTGTTCAGGGTGATGTTGGACTCGCTATGGGGAAATTATATGGAAACGACTTCAGCCAAACCACCATCTCTCGCTTTGAAGCCTTGAACCTCAGCTTTAAGAACATGTGCAAGTTAAAGCCACTTTTAGAGAAGTGGCTAAATGATGCAGGTAAGTGAATATATAAGAAATTTCTGCCGGGCAGTGATGGTGTATGCCTTTAATCCCAGCACTTAGGAGGCAGAGGCAGGTGGATCTCTGTGAGTTCAAGGCCAACCTGGTCTAGAGTGGGTTTCCTTCAGGACAGCCAGAGTTACAACAGAAAAACCCTGTCTCAAAAAAAAAAATCAAAAAAGAAAATTCTTCATTGTCTATGGGATTTTTACAGGACGGATTATCATATAAAGAGGGGTCTTACTATATTTGCTGATACGACAGAATGTTGAAGACACTAATTCTATGGAATCTCTATAAATTATGGCTGTGTAAATCAGAGAGCTATTTCATCTTGATATTCCAGTAATTACAGTATAAATGACCAGCAATAACTTGTAGCTTTGGAATGTTTCTGCATTGGAGCCAGGATTAGGGATGGACATACAGTTTTGAGGGAGAGGATAAGAAGACCTGTGTGTGGATGATTGTGAAGAATGGATAGACTGATTGTTCCTTCCTTGATAGAGTACCATAGAACTTGCTCCTGGCGATATTTCTACTTTTGTTTAAAATGGCCATCTATTCCATAGAGAAGGCTCGGCTTCTAGCCTTGAGTTGTTCATTTTATTTTGAGATATTTAAATTGAGAAAATTTGAATTTTGAACCACAAAATCATAGACTTTGGGAGCTAAAAGAAACCACAAAGATGCCTAATTATGTAGTTTCCGTTGTAGATAGAAATAAGAATTAGGTCTTTGGAAATGAACTTGAGACAACTCGCCCTCACCCCCACCCCTGGCATATTGATTCAAGGGGTGAAGTTTGGCCATCTGTTGTCTTATTTTTGCAATCACAGGCAAGAACCACTGATCTGTTTTATCTCAGTGTACATACAGTAGAAAGAAATCCACTGTTACATGGACAGATTTGTTCAGCTGTTAAGAATATTGTCTTAATCTTAAAGAATTTAGAAGTACCCTTTCCCTACTATTATGCCAAGAAACCAAAAAATCATTTCTAAATTAAACATTAAATATTCAGTGATCTCCAATGAACTTTCTTCCTTTTTAATCCTCAGAGTTTATGAACAAACAAAAGAACAGAAGTAAGGGAGATGTAAGTGGAGGAATAGAACCTTTATATTCTCAGAAACAAACCAAAAATGAATGGTGACAAAAGATAACCACCCTGGGACAAAGAATGCCAGTAAGGACAGTAGAAAGTCAGTAGTAGTGAATAATGCTTCAGTGTAGATTACATTAAAAATCTCACACTAACATTGAGCTTCAAATACTTTGCCAGGTTTATTGTCCATATGTAGCCTGCATGTGAACCTTTAAGCTCAGCTTTTCTTTCCCCTGTGTTTTCTTATCTCTTACAGAGAACCTCTCGTCTGATTCTACAGCCTCTAGCCCAAGTGCCCTGAATTCTCCAGGGTTGGGGGCTGAGGGCCTGAATCGTAGGAGGAAAAAACGCACCAGCATAGAGACCAACATCCGTGTGGCCTTAGAGAAGAGTTTCATGGAGGTTGGTGAGGTGTTTACTTTTCATATACATCTGGTTGTCCCCAGTACTACTGTTAGGGGCTGTAGATATTAAAACATTACTTTGTCTTCCTCCACCCTTATGGGCATTTTAACATGGAGGAAGTTAGATACTACAGGACTCAAAAGAGACCTTGTTTCTAGTCATGTGAGCATTTGGTAGGGAGCATAGTCCTACAGACTAGAAAAGGTGAGAGAAAAGTACTTCAAGCAGAGCAATTTCATGAGCATAGGTCTTCAGAGGAAGACTTATCCAGAAGACACACTGATGGTATGATTGGCTGAATTTTGGGGTCATTATGCCTAGAATGGTAGTTTAGGGGCACAAAACTAGAGACCTCATATGTCCTATTGTGTAGTTCAAGCAAATTCAACAGATATTCAGCTAAATAAATAAATGACTTCCAGCAAAAAAAAATTTAACTTCTAATTCAGAAAGAGCTGTTTTTACTTGAGGAAACATTGAGTTGGGCGTCTTCCTCAGCTGTGCCTCTTGTCAAGGTGTGATGAGGCACATCACTTGATTTCAAGACAGAGTTCCTGCACCTGTGAAATAGTATGAGCGCCAACTCAGGTAGTATGCATAAAGTACTGAGAAACTAAGAAACTCCTAGTAATATGTAAGGTTGTATTATTGTGTTAACTTTAAGATTAACAGACATTAGCCAGGTGTGAGGCACTTTAATCCCAGCACCTAGGAAGGGAGGGAGGTGATCTCTGTAAGTTTGAGGCCAACATAATAGAGTTCCAGGACAACCAGAGTCATATACTAAGATTCTATTTATTTAAAAAAATCTTTAATAGACCTTTACAGTAAGAATCACTTATTCTGTAGATAAACGTGTAGTATGCATTAAAACATTTCTGTAGAAGCTGCTGCTTAAAGTAGTTTAATGTGATCATATAGATTCCACCATCCTTTTCTATCTGGCTTCTTCCTATGGATACACTAATTAAAAAAGTTATTGCATGAATTTGGTTGTGGTGGGGCACACCTTTAATCCCCATACTCAGGAGCCAGAGGCGGGCAGATCTCTGTTATTTGAGGTCAGCCTGGTCTGTATAAGACTTAGGTTTGATTCCGAACACTGACATGGCTGCTCACAGCCGTCTGTAATTCAACACTGTCTTCTGGCCTCTGAGGTCACTGTTCTTACACTGCACACTTACATACGTGTAAGCCAAACAACTATACATATAGTAAATAAAATCTTTTTAAAGAAAGAAGAAGAAGAGAAAAAGAAAAAGAAAGATATTCCGGGACTGAAATATAACTCAGATGTAGAGCACTTGTCCCTAGGTTCAGTCTCCATCATGGCAAATATATCAAATGAAATTTAAAAATTCTAAAACAGGGCCTTTTTCCTCTCTTAGAATCAAAAGCCTACCTCGGAAGACATCACCCTGATTGCTGAACAGCTCAATATGGAAAAGGAGGTGATTCGTGTTTGGTTTTGTAATCGCCGCCAGAAGGAGAAAAGAATCAACCCACCAAGCAGTGGTGGGACCAGCAGTTCACCTATCAAAGCAATTTTCCCCAGCCCAACCTCACTGGTAAGAATGGATGTGGAAGAGGCAAGTTCTTCAAAGGCTAATTTTTAGTCTTACAAATGGCCCATTAAGTCACTTAATTTTATAATAGTTGTCTTAGTTTTCTGTTGCTGTGATGTCATGAATGACCGCAGCAACTTATAAAAGAAAGCATTTAATTTCAGCTTACAGTTTCAGAAGGTGAGTCCATGATCTAGGAGTAAAGAGCTCACATTTTGATCCTCAAGTAGGAGGCAGAGAGAGACTGAGAGTGACATGGGCTTTTGAATCCTCAAAGCCCACTCCACATCTCCTCCAACAAGGCCACACCTCCTAACCTTTCCAACAATTCCACCAGCTGGGGACCAGGATTCAAACATACGAGCCTACGGAAGCTATTCTTATTCAAACTACAACAGTTGACTCTATATGTGTGTGTGTGTGTTGAATAAATACACTAAAATGTCTACTTTAAATATTTCCAAAAATTATAAAATCTCTCATTATGAACTCAAAAACTTACTGATTCCCTTTATTTTTGGAAGTAAACAATTTGAATTCTTTCTTTGCATTTTCATCTATAGCTATTAAGGTTACACTGCAACTACAGTGGTAGATTTGCTCGATTTTAGTTGGGGTGGGGGGTGGAGGTAGAGGGGGGCGGTGTTCCTTCTTATTCCTGTTCAGTACTAAAACCCATTTTAGTAAACTTACATGGATAAGTGACAGTACATTCCCAGGTGTGAATAGTCAGTGACTCAAATGACTTTGGCCTTTCATGTAGAACCTTATTGAGTCACTTCTGCTGCATTTGCATTAGAATATTAGTCTGAGATGGAAGAGGCAGGCCATGCTCATGGGACTCCCTGATTTATTTTTCTTCCTTTAAGGATAATTGTAGATCACTGCCTTGATGCCAAGCGGGCTTCAAAAGACAGATAGATCGTTGAGTCTGCGTTTCTGTTCCTTTTGTTCTTGCTAGTCTGCTTTTATTTTATTTTAATATTATTCTATGCTGTAAGACACACATACTCCCTTCAGTTTTTAGAGACAGGGTTTCTTTATGTATCCTTGGCTGACCTGAAACTCATTATGTACGCCAGGCCAGTCTGGAGCTCAGAGATCGGCCTGCCTCTGCTTCCCAAGTTCTAGGATTAAAGGCGTGTGGCACCATACCTGTTTCCACAAGGTTTTTTATACTAAGGTCAACATTATTTATGAAGTGAAGGTTGTGGGTTATTAAATGGTAAGGTTTTAATCAAAAAGACGATGTAGTAGTTATGAACATCATAGTCATTAGTTTTTTTTTAAGTGTTTTTCAGGCTTAGCTGTCATAAAAAGAAGGCAATATCTTACACAACCATAGAATATTTATTATAATATTTTTTAAATGCAAGGTTGTTTTAAAAATCTGCTTCACTAGAGCTAGTCATGATCATACAAACTCTCATTTTTTATTAGTTCTTTGAAAATTTCAATATATTTTGATTGTATTTCCCCATTCCCCGCCCAACTCCTGCAGCTTCTCTCTCTCTCTCTCTCTCTTTCTCTCTCTCTCTCTCTCTCTCTCACACACACACACTTGTGTCCTTATTTTTTTTCTTCTTTAGACCCAACAAACCCAAGTTGAGCTGCCCATATGTTCTTGTATATAGCCATATACTAGAGTGTGATTGACTCACCAGTGGCCATACCCTTAAAGAAAACTGATTCTCCTGCCCCCACTACTGTCAGTTGCCTATAGTTCTACTGCTAGAGGTTGGAGTTCACACCACCTCCCTGCTCCGACTTGATCTCACTCTGGTCTTCTGCATACTGTCACAACTGCTGTGAGTTCACACAGTGCCCTTCTGGATCAGGAAACATTTCCCTGTACCCACCTTCTCTGGCTCTTAGAATCTTTCCTCCCCTCTTCTGCAGTAATCTGTGAGCCTTAGAATGAGTGGGTATGATACAGATGTCCTTTTAGAGCCAAGCATTCCTCAGTCTCCTGTTCTCTGCACCATAAGCAATTGTGAGCCTCCGTCTAGTTCAAAAAAGAGTTTCTCTGATGAAAGCTGAGACACACTAATCTGCAATGATAAATGTTTAGGAACTGGTTTAATACTGTATCTATTAGCAGGAGAATATTAGGTTCTCCTCTTGGGCCTATGATTTTTCTAGCCAGTAGTCCCTGGCCCCAGCACTCAGGAGGCAGAGGCAGACAAATTTCTGAGTTCAAGGACAGCCAGGGCTACACACAAAAAACCCTGTCTCGAAAAACCAAACCAAAAAGATAAAAATGATTCTCTTGTTTAGATAATGTTGATAATTATTTTATTTCTGGCTAATTTAAGAGTCTGTCCTACTCAACATTATTGAAATCTAAGAACCTTTCAAGTTCTGATTGTGTTGCATGCATTTTTTTCTTGTCTGACCTCTAGGTGGCAACCACTCCGAGCCTTGTGACGAGCAGTACAGCAACTACCCTCACAGTCAACCCTATCCTTCCCTTAACCAGTGCTGCATTGACTAATCTCTCTCTTACAGGTAAGCAACAGCCAACTCACACGCTATTAAGGACACTGCCACTTAGGTTTCTGTGAAGACCTGCTAAATCACAAAGGTGCTACCTTTGTAGTTTCCCAGAACAAGCTGATAGCCAGGCTAGCCAAATTGGTATGTTCCAGATTCAGATTCAGTAAGAGACTTGCCTTCATAAATAAAGAGCAAGCAAGAAGCGCATTCAGCATCAATTTCAGGCCTCCATACATACCTTCCCACATAGATACAAACACATAAGCTCTAGCTGTGTGTGTGTGTGTGTGTGTGTGTGTGTGTGTGTGTGTGTGTGTGTTTATAAACCTAAACTCGAGCTGGGCATAGTAGTGTACATTTTTTTTTTAAAGACCAGGTCTTTCTGTATAGTCCTGGATGTCCTGAAACTTGATATGTTGACTAAGCTGGCCTTGCTTGAACTCGGATCCCACCTACCTCTACCTCCTGAGTGCTGGGATTCAAGGTGTCCACCAACACGCCTACCTAAAAAAAATATTTAAAATTTTTTTAAATGGTTCTTTCTTCTGTTAGTTCATCTCCTACATTGTTTCCAAACTTACCTTTTCAAATGCATCCTTTATTCAACTGATTCCTTTCTTCACAAACCTTCAGTGATAATGACTTTTTACATTCAGAGAAACATACAGATTCATCAGTTGTATTGAGTTTTTCTATGCTAGACCTTTGCCTGTCCCACCCAACACATAGGAGGACTCCATCCATACTGTTGCAAATATTTCCTGCTTCCTGAAATGTCCAACTTCTTGGACAATTTTTGGTCTGATAGTCAGCTCTTGGTGTGATATTGATAAGCTACTCCAGCTTATATATCTGATCCTCTTGGAAATAAGTATTCTTTAACTCCTCCAAGTCTGTCTTTCTCAATAGCCTTTTTACTTCTAAAGAGCTAAGGACTGTGTTCTTATGATGCCCAGCTTATTGCCTGATACACTCCTTATAAAATGAATAAATAATTCTTTTCCTTTGGCCTCTGCTGAACAGAAATTTTTCCAAAGCATTTAAAAATGGTTCAGCATTGTCATGAAATGTTTTTTCATGATATATAATGCATAACGTATGATAATTACTTATTATATGCTAGTAAGCCATAAGCTTGCTTTATCAAATTAAGCTTGATTTTGCTTGATCAAATTTAGCCTGGAATTGGAGACCTTTTTTTTTTTTTTCATATTTTAACTTCATAACATGTCTCTTCAGCTCTGCGACATTACCATGCTATAAAAATTCAGTAGATGGCTTCATACTGTGTTTGGAAGCCATTAAAAAATGCAGGTTTTTTTTAATGTCGTCTAAGCAGTGCTTTGCGACCTCTTGATTATTAGGCCTCATTGAGAATTTCCTCCCATAGAATCGCCATACACACAGTTTTTAGTAACTTGAAAGAAGTTGATAAATTACAACCTCCAGCAGGACTGACCTGCAGGCTCCCTGTGACTGCTATAAGACCCTTAGATTCCAGGTTATAAGCTTTTTTGGGTCTGGAAAGATGGTTCATTCCCTAGAACCCAAGTAAAATTCAGGTGTGGAGGTAGTACACAACCCTGGAACCCAGCACTGGAGGTCAGAGATGAGAGAATGCCTTGAATTCTGTGGTGAGCCAGGCTAGCCAGATTTGCAAGCTCCAGGTGTAGTGAGACTCTGTCTCAGAAACAAGATAATGACTGGGGAGACACCCAGCACCAACCTCTGATCTCCTCCATGTGTGTAAGCATGCACCCACATATGTACATGAACAGACACACTTTTAAAAGAGGGTACAGTATCCAGCATTTCTGCTTATTAGGCAAGCTGTGATTGATCAGCATTAGGTTGAGCACCAGTAATATGAAGTTTGTGACTTCTGACTACTAATCATCCAGAAACTTAAAGCTGAACTTTACCTTCCCAATAAATTATAAATAATTGAACTAGACCTAAGGATACCTACGTTTTGCAGAAAAATCCCTAATGGTTCAAAGTAAATAGCAAAAGTAAATAGCAAAATCCAGGCACCTAGCTATATTCCCAGCTGCTCCTTTAGTGAAGCTGAGGCTTTATAATCCATTGTGACTATTTCTGGAGACATGAACAAACATCTGTTCACCTCAGATAGTGAACCAAAGACAGACCAAAGTACGGATCCCACCAAAGTCCAGCTTAGTGAGCCAGTGAGTTTCTCTGGGGTTTCCCTTTCATAGAGGAATACGGGTGAGGGGTAGTTACAAGAGCAGAAATGACTCACAGACTGACAGCTGCATCACCAAAACCCATGACGACATGCTCACAAAAGGTGGGCGCCTGGACTGCAGCACACAGCCTGCAGAGAGCTTGATGGGTTACAGAGTGTTCTTTCCAGGCAACTTGGTTAAGCTGCTTCTTCCAACTCGAGAGATGGGCAAACCCACTGCCAAAGCTAGTATATGAATAGTCCTATAATACTACTCTGTGTTCTCTTCTCCTGCTTGTGCCTTGGTATATGGCTACTCTTGAGTTTGAACTTTTCTTGGGACTCCAACAAAGGAATTAATTTCTACTTTAACCATAGCTTTCTCCTTTGCTAACTGGACTTTAATCAGTTTCTCTACTGCCCTGCCATCCCCCCCGCCCATCTCTGCAGACCTGTCTAAACCTCACACCCAATGTTTGCCATCACTCACTTCTCTGCAATCTCATTGCTCTTGTGTATTTCTTTACTATAATAAAACACTTCATAATTGATGTGTTTGTCTTCATTTTTTTCATGTGCTTGGCACATAAAAGGACCTGGCAAACATTTCTAGAATAGATACAAGACAACACTCCTCCAGAAAGATGTGGGGTTCCTAAAGTACCTTAAAACCTCACTCAGTTACGAGTGTCTGTCTCAAATTATTTTTCTAAAATGTTTCATAATGATGAAAATGTATTTGTCAGGAAAATATAGCAATTGAATTAGTTACCTAATAGTGGAGGCCCAAGATAGAGGTAGGGAAAATGAACAGAATTAAAAGTAGAAATAGTTTTAATGTTAGTAAGAAACAATACTTCACATTTAATGACTGATTTGAACTTTGTCAAAATATTGCTAGAGATGTACAAGACATGAACAATATCGACCAACTCGATCTGGCTATCATTCCTGTTTAAAAAAAAAAAAAAAAAAAAAAAAACAGTTTTCAAGTACAGCTAGGATATCCATCCTTCAAGGCACTTTCAACCAAGAGACAAGACTCAGTAAATTAAAGGATCAAAATCATACAGTGTGTGTATATGTATGTATGTTGTATGTGTGTTTTTTAATTTGTTTTTATTTACATGCATTTGTGTTTTGCCTGCATGCATGTCTGTGTGAGTGAGTCAGTTCCCCTGGAACAGGAGTCACAGATAGTTGTGAGCTCACTTTTGGGTGCTAGGAATTGAACCCAGGTCCTCTGAAAAAGTAGTCAATGCTCATAACCAGTGAGCCATCTCTCCAGCCCATTTTTGTTTTGTTTTGTTTTTGTTTTTGTTTTAAAGTTAGGGTGTGTAATCTATGTAACCTTGGCTGACCTGGAACTCAATATTTAGAACAGTCTGACCTTAAACTCACAGGAATCTACCTGCCTCTGCCCCATGAGTGCTGGGAATTTAGTGCTGCTGCTGTGAATGTCAAGCGGTTTGTTTATGAGCGTGTATTTTCAGTTCTTCTAGTATTGCTGTATAATGTGGAAACTGGAGCACTTGGGACAACGTCACTCTAAACAAAGACAGTGTAGAGTGAAATGGACACACAACTTAGAAACTAACACATTGTCAAAACTGATTTTAAAAAAATAGAAAACCCAAATAGACTGAAAGCAGTTGAGCAATTATCAATTAAAAACTTTTCACAAATAAAAGCCCAGGCCCTGATGATTTTAATAATGTTCTGTGGGATTTGCTGTTGTTAATTTTTTGTTTAATCGGATATTTTTAAAAGATAAAAATCACATCCAGAAAATAGAGGAGGGACATTTTTTTGAACAAGGCAAGCAATGCTCTGATAAAAAAGCTAAATAAATACATCAGAAAAAAGTATAGGCTCATAGCCATCATGAAAATATATATATTAAAACTCTCAGCTAAAGCTTAGCAAATCAGGCTGAGAATTGTTGACCACTTGCCTTGCATGTGTAAGGAAGGCCCTGGGTTCAGTCTCCAATAATGAGAAAGAAAGGAAAAGAAAAAGTCTTTACAAATCAAAACTGACAACAGCATTCATCATGACAGGAGCATTTACCCCGAGTACACAGAGTCAGTTTGATATCTGAGCGCCAGTTAGCATATTGTACAATAGAAATAGAAACAGACAAAACTTGGGTAGCTAGATGAAAGGTATTTGACAAATCCAAACCCATTCGTGGTAAAAGCTCTTAAACTTGAAACAGAAGGCGCAGCCTTCACGGATCAAGAACAGCTATTCAAAATCCTCAGCAAATAGCATACTTAAATGACCAAAGACTAACCACTCCCCCACCAAAGATATTTGTTCTCCCGGTCTTTTAATTAACATTTCACATTAAAATTGTAACAGCCAATTTAGTAAGGGGAGAAATTAAACTGCCCTTACTCACATTGTCCTATTGCTGTGTGATACAAAGCCAGCATGAAAATTAGTTATATTTGTATGTATTGTAAGAAAATGGTCCAAAATGATATTAAGAAAATAATTTATGCAGAATGTATGTAGAAGACTAGTTAGCTGAAACTAAACTCTTACGAATGTGTGTTTACATGTGTATATTACTGCACATGCAGGCAGAGGCTAGAAGTCAACCCTCAAATGTTGCTCCTCAGGACAACTCTCTGCCTTGTTTTTTGAGACAAGGTTCTCTTACGGGGACCTGCCACTCACCAATTTGACTAAGCTAGCTGGCTAGCAAGCCCCAGGGCTTTGTTGCCACCTCCCTAGCACTAGAATTAGAAGCCCATAACCACCATATTTGGCTTTTTTTTGGCAGGGATGGGGAGAGTTCAGGGATGAAACTTGGGTATTCATGTTTGTATGGGAAGTGCTTTACTGTTATCTTTCCAGCCTGAAATTAAATTCTAAGAGACATTTTATATTCCAGCATTCTTAAAATGACATTTGTCTGTGTCTAGCTTAATTTATTTCTGATTCAACAGAGTCATAATTCCAACATATAAACTGATAAGCTCATTTTAAAATAAATATAAAAAGGATCTATTTAAAAATCTATATGAAAAAGACTTGAGAAGAATTAACTTAGAGAACATACATAGCCAGGATTCAAAGCTGATTATAAAGATGCAAGTAATCAAGGTAAGATTAAACTCTTCATAAAATAGATTACATGAAATAAACTATAAGTCCAGAAAAACTGCTTTAATTTATTCTCTATTAATTAGCTAAAACAATTCACTAGGAAAAGAGTTCCCAGCAAATGCTTCTGGAACAGTTGGTTGTCAAAAATGCACAAAAGACCATTCTAGGTTCTTATGCTATATACAAGAACTAACTAAAATGGGTCAGGTACCTGAGTGTATCCATAGGACTTCTAGGAAACAGTAGGGACAGTCTTCATTACATAGATACAGCACCCAAAGTATAGGCTGCTTAGAAAAGAACAATCATCAGGACTGGAGAGATGGCTCAGCAGTCAAGAGCACTTGCTGCTCTTGCCAAGAACCAGAGTTCAGTTTTGAGTACCTGTGGTAGATGGTTCCACAATCATCTGTAACTCCAGCTCCAGGGAATTGAGTGCCCTCTTTTGGCCCCAAGGGGCATCTGCTCTTGTGTACACACACATACACACACAATTTTAAAATTTTTTTAATAAAAATAAATTGAGTTTCATCAAAAATAAGGTCTTGTGCTATAGAAGACGACATCTTGAGGAAAATGGAAGCACAAGACAAAGACTGGAAGAAAGTATTTGTAATAGAGCATGTGTCTTTTAAAAAGAAGTTATATATGGAACATAACTAGGAACTCTGAAAACTCAATAGTAAAAATATGGCCCAGAACATTTAAGTGGATACTTTATCAAAAAAGATACACAAGTTAAAAAAACAACACAGGAAAAGATGCTCAACAGCATTGCTGTTAGGGAAATTAAGAACATACTTTATAGGATACCTGCAGTTAAAAGATGGATGAGGATTTGGGGGGGGGGGGGGGTCAGAAAAAATACAGTTCATATTGCATGGTTTGTGGGAATGCAAAGTGTACAATCACTGTAAATACTTTAGCATTTTCTTTGTAAGCGAAAAGAATAAATTTATCATCCAATAAAAGTTTCCTTAAGAAAATGAAAACTTATCCATACCATAACTCTTACATGTGTGTACTTACTTATAACAGCCCCAAATTAGAAACAAGCCAAAGCTAACACAGCATATCTGCACCACTGAATAAGATTTATCCTCAGAAAACAAGGTGCTGACCCTGAAAGCAATAAGTTAAAATGCACAGAATTACACACTGTACAAGTCCATGTGTGTGAAATGTCAAAAAAAAAAGGGCAACTCTGTGGAGACAGGAAATAACTACAAGCAGGTCTGAGTTAGTGCAGGTGCTGCAGTCTGGATTGTATGATGATTATACAACTCTGGAAACTGATAAATTGGGCAAGTTTTATGGCATATAAATCATACTTCACGAAGCTGTTTTAAAAAAAAAAAAGAAAAGAAAAAGCAAGAAAAGGATAGAAATGAGGTGCTAGATATCCTAAGTGTGCTTGGATCTACTGACTACCCTGTGAGGTAGATGAGAACGTCTTGTTAAAGATGCTGAGGCTCTGAAATCCTGCTTTCTCCGCATAGAGTGCTCAGGTAGAGTAAATTACCAAGAATTCAGGTCATGAAGGAGATATATGAATTGGAACATGACTCTGTGGCTAGGAAGATTCATTTAAAGATCATGTTGATCTTTTATGCCATAGTGGTTACATAGCACTCAAATTGGAGATGGCTAGAATGTGGGTAGTATATTACAACTAGAGGAAAGACAACTCTGAATACTTTTCTGAACTCATTACTTCCTACTCCAGATTAAACGCACTGATTTGGCTGAAATTTTCTTAGTAAGCCTACAAGGCTTAACAAGATGCTGATTTACTTGATTTATGCAGTGGAGAAGAAAAGATAATAATCAGTTTCAGCCTTTTGACCTCAAGATCTGAGGTTTTATGAAAGGACGATTTCAGTTTCAGAACTTAACATTACAGGTAAAACTAGGTTTCATAAAACAAAAAATTGGTCAAGAAAATATTGAAAGTACATCGAAACTTTTTGCCTATAGAAGAGAGATAAGAAAGCACATTTATCTTCCTATAAAACAAGGGCTAGGTCTTAAAATAGGATGTAGCTGGGGATGTACTTAAGGGTCTGCCAAACATAGGCTCACCACAGCAGCACAGTGCACAGGGCAGGACTTGGTCCAGTAGACTTAGAACTGAAGAAATTATGAAGTGGAGTAGGCTTAATAATATCCACACAGGTATAATTGTAGTTAACTAGGGGCAGCTGTAATATATAGAAAGCATCTTAGTTTTATTTTTTGAGAAGGGCAAAAACAGGAGTAAATTGTGTTCTTGTTAAGGTGAGCAAGCTTACCTCATTCAGAGACCACAGGCCACTTTGATACCATTGTAGAGGTATAGGAAGCAAGATGACTGCTCATTTGGATGATCTAAGTTCTTCCAGTGACTTGTGAGGAAAACTAGGCAGCAGACTAGAAAAGAGGGTGGAGTTCTAGGTGCTGTTAATACAGCAAAGGTACTTAAATGTGTGATGAGGCTGTTACAGGGTAAGGATCATCTGCAGCAAGAGCTGTTTTTACATAAGATTTTTCTGAATGTTCAGTGTCCTAGGTTTGAGATAATTCTTTTGCTTGGGCTGTATTATTTTATAATACATTGAAAGTCTTGTATACATCACAGCATTGTTGTATGGAAATTTTAAAGGGTTATGTATCTTTTTGTCTTTTGAGTTCCCACTAGTGAGAAATACCACTTTGTTTTCTACTTATCTATGGTTAATTATATCCTAGGACATATTGGGTGTCAGTAAGTTAAATTCTGGCTACCTCTAGGCCACCTCTTTTTTGTTTTGTTTTTGTTTTTGTTTTAATGTAACATTGTCTTAGTTAGGATTTCTATTGCTGTGATAAAATACCATCACCAAAGCATCTTGGGGAGGAAAGGGTTTATTTCAGCTTACATGTAGTCCATCACTGAGGGAAGTTAGGGCAGGAGCTCAAGGTGAGCACTGCACTGATTCAGGGGCCATGGAGGAATACTGCTTACTGGATTGATCCTCATGGCTTTGCTCAGCCTCTTTTCTTACATCATCAGAACCACCTGCCCAGGAATGGCAACACCCTCAGTGAGCTGGGCCTTTCTGCATCAATCATTAAATAAGATGCACCACAGGCTTGTCCATAGGTCCATCTTGTAAGGACATTTTCTCAGTTAAGGTTCCCTCTTTCCAAATGACTTCAACTTGTGTCAAATTAGAAAAAAAAAAAAAGAAGAAGAAGAAGAGGAGGAGAAAGAAAATAAAATCAGGAAAGGATTTACTGACAACTGGAATTAGAGGGCCTGCTTTGGTGTATACTATGGCATTCTGCATGTGGCTTCTGAACATTTGAAATGTGGCTATTTCAAGTTAAGGTGTGCCATAGTTATAGTAGGTGTCCTTCAGATCTAAGTAATAAGGAATACTAAAATGATTCATGGCTTTTTGTTTGTTTGTTTGTTTTTTGTCACTGTTGCTGCTTTGTTTTCTTTTAGGCAGGGTCTCACTTTGTAGCCTTGACTGGCCTCCAACTCTCTCTGTGTGACCAGACTTGCCTCAAACTCAGAGATCTATCTGGCTCTGCCTCCCAAGTGCTAGGATTAAAGGTGTAGACCACCAAGCCAGACTTGGATACTTTTTTTAAAGATTTATTTGTTTGGGTTTTGTTCGTTTGTTTGTTTTGTTTTGTTTTTTGTGTGTGTAAGTGTTGCCTCGTACATGTCTGTGTGCCACATGTGTGTCTGGTACCCATGAAGGCAAACAGAGGGCATCAGATCCCAAGGAACTAAGAATTACAGATGGTTGTGAGCTGCCATGTTGGTGTTGGGAGCCAAACTTGGGTCCTCTGCAACAGTAGCCAGTGCTCTTAATCTCTGAGCCATCTCCCCAGCCCCTCATTTTTTTTAATAGATCATTAATACTGGGGTTAGGGGGTTTGTGGTTTCTTTCAGAGTTGCGTTACTGTTCTTGTCTCATAGCTTTAGTTTTAAATTTTTTTTTATTTCTGTAGAATGCTATACTAGGTTAATTTAAAAAAAAAAAAAAAGAATAAATTTAGGATTAATGGATAGTAGATTAATCATTCCCATGATTTCTAGATACTAAATGCAATGACTAGTTTTCCAAAACCATTTACAGAAGGCCATGTTCTAATCCAGTTCTCTTTTCAGGCACTACAGACACCACTTCCAACAATACAGCCACCGTGATTTCCACAGCACCACCTGCTTCCTCAACAGTCACAACCCCCTCCTTGAGTCCCTCCCCTTCTGCCTCAGTCTCCACCTCTGAGGCCTCCAGTGCCAGTGAGACCAGCACAACACAGACCACTTCCACACCTCTTCCCTCCCCTCTCGGGGCCAGCCAGGTGATGGTGACAGCGTCAGGCTTGCAAACAGCTGCTGCTGCTGCTCTCCAAGGAGCTGCACAGTTGCCAGCAAATGCCAGTCTTGCTGCCATGGCTGCTGCTGCAGGACTCAACCCAGGCCTAATGGCACCCTCACAGTTTGCTGCTGGGTAAGGAGCTTTCCCATTCCATTTGCATCCAAATCAGAACTAGGAACTCATCCCTGCAGCTCATAGAAAAGATTTTTTCATCACTATCGCAATTGAAATGCAAATCTGAGATGGGCTGCTTTGTTTATAGATTTGAATCAGAAATCAGTTGTTTAATCCTAGAACAGTTACACCATTATTGCACCTATGGACATACCTTGCCTGATTGGTCAGTATTATAACATACAGGGATGTCTTTCTCTCCCAGCTGCCTGTATAGCACCTCCTGTCACTATGAAAGCTAGCCAGCAGGGAGGAAGTTTGCTGATCAGTTCAAGATTGATTTTTTTTTCTATGTCCTGCAACCAAAGTACATGTATCTTCAGTAATAGGGTCTTATTATCCACTTATGATAGACAATCAAGAACAGTGGCAGTAGCCTATAGTGGGTTTGTTTTCTTTTGTTTGGGAGGATGGCCTCTGGGACCATCTAGACCAATAACTTGTAGGGAAGTATCCCATGAGTTTAATAATCTGTGTCTTCTGGGAACAACATTGTCCACCCATGTATGGTACCTCTGTTCAAACTCCTTTTGTTATTTTTTTATTATGTTTCTTAATTAGCTTACACATAGAAGGTTTGCATGAAGCTTTTTCATACATCCTTAGTTTTTGTTAACCTACTTTCCTTCTCTTCCTCCATCCCTCACCCCTATCTCTGCTTAATCCCTGGTATACATACACACATACACACACACTTCTCTTCATACCACATACATTCTACCATATCCCCAACCCCATTAAGACCTCTTGCCCTCCCCTTTCATGGACCCTTTCAGGCTTTCTTACCTGCAGATACTCCAAACTAAACATAAAAACTAAAGATTCAAAACTAGGAATCACATAGGAAGGAGACCATGCTGCATACGTCCTTCTGGGCCTGGACTGTTCACTTAGTATAATGTTTCCAGTTCTATCCATTTACCTGCAGAGCTATTTTTCTTTACAGCTGAATAAAATTGCATCGTGAATTTGTACAAGTGTAATTATCCGTTCATCAGCCTATGCTATTTCCATTTTCTAGCTGTTGTGAATAGAGCAACAATGAATGTGATGTGGTAATTTTATCTTTTTATTGTGAAATATAAGGATTATCCTTTTACGTTTTTTCATTTAGAAAAAAATAAATAATTCAAAAAAAAGTCAGAATGGCTAAGCTTTATATTTTATGCTTTAACCTTATTTGTATAAGTAAGCATCGAGGAAGCAGTAATGTGGAAGCACTAACTGAAACATATAAAAGTATACAGAAAGTGAGAAAGAGTCCCATGTATTTCCTAGACTGAAGTTTTCTTTATTATCAGTTTGGGTATGTTGTCAAACTGACAGGAATGTCTTTGTGGCAATAGTGACCCCTCTTTTGCTCTTGCAGAGGTGCCTTACTCAGTCTCAATCCAGGAACTCTGGGTGGTGCTCTCAGCCCAGCCCTAATGAGCAACAGTACACTGGCAACTATTCAAGGTCAGTAGTATTTTCTTCTTGCTTGGTGCCTGAGTATGTAGGAGGTGGGGGGCTACCTGCTTTGCTAGAGATAATGATGAGGAAAGATAATTGAATGCTGATTAAGTTATTTCTGAGGATTGAGAAGATGCCCCTGCAGAAAAGTTTTGTAAAAGAATGTACAGATTAGTTTGTGAGAACAATAAATAATACATAGTTTGGTATATTCCAAGAAATCTGGACTTTACTTTCTTACGTGAATAGTTGGAAGTAGATTTATTTTCCTCCTAATGGTAACCTTTCTCAAGGCAAGCTTCTTCAAGTAAGAAGGTAGCTGTGTGGAATAGTAGAGTATATCCTGCAGATCTCCAGGGTATTTTTCATTCTTGTTAGATTTGCCCGTTTACGTTCCCACAGTGTAGAGCATATGTTCTTGGATTATAACATTTCTTTTCCAAGCCCATTTGTGTCCACGTCAGCCTTTTCTCATGTTAGTTTAGGTGATACTTAATCATACAGTGAAGGATCTGCCTTGCCTTGTTCAGGATCTAAGCTTTGTGCCTAAAGATGCTTGTTAGTGCCAGTTGATGGTGGCACATACCTTTAATTCCAGCACTCGGGAGGCAGAGGCAGGCGGATCTCAGTGAGTTCGAGGCCATCCTGGTCTACAGAGTGAGTTCTAGGACAGCCAGGGCTACACAGAGAAACCCCGCCTTGAAAAACCAAAAATTTAATTAATTAAAATAAAGATGCTTGTTAGTATGTGATTCAGAGAAATTTCCTATATTGAAAGAGAGGTGTTTTTTTTTTTGTTTGTTTTTTTTTTTTTGTTTGTTTTTTTCTTAAAAGACTTTGTACTTAAATAAGAATACTGAGGACAAAAACAAGCTGGTAGGCCTTGGCATATTTCAGTGAGTGGTTTGTCTAACCGTACACTATAGGCAGTGTCAAACTACAGCAGAAATCAAATCACAGCTGAGGGTGCCTGTTTCACTTTCCTTGACAACTAGCGTCCGACTGATAATTAGATGTGGTGCTTTTGTTGTACAAAGGCTTCTTTTGAGAATAGTAGCATAAGTCCTTTTTCTTGCACAAGGCAGTATCTCTGGGACCACAGAGGCAAATACCGTTCCCAAGGCCTGAGTAACTGTAGAACATTTCTCCAGAAAGACGTAGGGTCAGTCTGTGACCCTGAACCTTGAGTACAGGAACACTTCAGTTGTACCAGGGCTGTGTTGTATATTGTTTGTATGGTCATGTTCAAAATCAAAGTTCTTTTCAACTAGAAATGAAATTTTGGTGATTTCTCCTGTGGCGAAGTGAAGCACCATAAAAAAGTTGTTCCCTATTAGTTACCAGATTCTAGCCTTAGATCATTCACACAGGCCCCACATCACTGCATGTTGTATTTCCTCCTGTAATAAACAACGTTCTTTGCACAGCTCATAGAAGTCAGATGTCCTGCCTCTAGAAGTACAAAACACAAAATTGTAAAATTGTGCCTTTTTCTTTATTTAGTGATGACTCAAGTCTTTCAAAAGATGACTTTCATCCTATATCAAACTTATTCTCAAATTTGTTAAATAATTGGCAGTTAAATTGATAAGAGCTAAATATATTTTTAGTACTTTAATCACTTTGACTAAATCAATTTTTTAAAAATCAAAATTTTTTAAAAAATTTTTAAATCAATTCCATTGAAAAGACAAAATTATTGGATTTAACAGATACTTGTTAAGTAAATGATATAAACTTGAGACTTAAAAAGATAAAAAACGTGACTGATTCATTAAACAGTTCTCATAACTCTTTCCCATTGGTTTGTGCTTCTTATACTCATTAAATTGAGTTTTCAGTTCTTTAGACTCTTCAAAATTATGAATAAGCTTGAGCTGATGTCAGTATAGCCTTCTAATTGAAGGGGAAGAATCAGTGAAGAGGTGCACTCTCTGCTGCTGAGTAGAGCTTTACTGATATGTTACTTGTTTCTCCGGCATGAAGTTTAATATTCTTCCTGTTCTGGGGTCTTTGTCTGTAGCTCTTGCTTCTAGTGGTTCTCTTCCAATAACGTCACTGGATGCAACTGGGAACCTGGTATTTGCCAATGCAGGAGGAGCCCCCAACATCGTGACTGCCCCTCTGTTCCTGAACCCTCAGAACCTCTCTCTGCTCACCAGCAACCCAGTAAGCTTGGTTTCTGCCTCTGCACCCTCTACAGAGACCTCCGTACCTACAGCCAGCCTTCATGCCTCCTCCACCTCAGCTGAATCCATCCAGAACTCTCTATTCACAGTAGCCTCTGCCAGTGGGGCTGCTTCCACCACCACCACCGCCTCCAAGGCACAGTGAGCTGGGTGCAGAGCTGGCTGCTGCAAGCCTTTGTCACTGCAGCCTGATGGGGCGGCCAGCTGTCTGAGAAACTGAAAAGTGTGATTGGCTTCCTCCCACCATGCTGTGAGGATGAGGGAGATAAGGAAAGAAGAAAAAATACACATACCAGAAAAAAAGAAAAAAAAAAAGAATGGAGACAGGACGACGTTTGCCTAATTTTATAATAAAACAATGTCTTTTCAGGATTGCTTCATGGATTGGAGAACTTTCTAACCAAAAATTTAAAAGAAAAAAAAAAAAAACAGAAACAAAAAATCAAAAACAGACAAAAATAAATGAAAGGACTACGTATCATTTCCAGCAGTCTTGATGACAAGCTAAGGTGGGTTACCAGTTCCAATAGAGGAAGGGGTTTCTTGTTTGTTCTTCTTTTTTTTTTTTCCTTTAAATAATCATTTTTATAGGTCTGTTGTACAGGCCATTAAGTCATAACAAGGTGTTTATAATCGTATCAATTGTGTTGGGGGTTCCTTTCTTAACTGGTACAATTTAGGCAGGCCTGTATTACTGTATCTCTGTTATTGTTTATGTGTGTGTGTATATGTGTGTGTGTGTGTATATACACACACATATATATATGACATGTTTATCTCTTGCTCCTGGATCCTATTTCAGTGAGCTCCCACACTGTGGGGAGGGAGGTTTGGGGTAAAGGGAGACTTACGTTCTTAACTTCTGGGAATGTCCTTGCTGGTTTCCTTATCCTTGATGACTCTTACAGAGGTGCTAGAAAATGATTTTCTTTTGCCACTTATGCAAGAGGCTTGGTGCAGAAGCTGAAGGCAGTGTGTGCAAACACTCCTACTCCACACATGCCCCTCCCCCATCAGGTGGTGCCTTTGGAACACTTTTGTGTAGGAAGGAATTCCTGCTGAACTGTAGCTCTCACTCACCCCCAAATCATTGAACAACCCTGAGGCCCAGATCCTGTGCTGCAACAGTGCTGCTGTCTGCTACTTCCATTGGGAACAGCTGCACCTGTCGCAGGGCAGGATTTGGTTCCGAAGAGCAAAGACTACTGCAGACACCTGACTTGGTGGTTCTCCTGATTTCTTATCTCTTAAAAAAAAAATGCTCCTACTGTTGATGTTTGTTTGTTTGCTTGTTAGTTTGTTTTCATTTTATGAACATTTTTCACCCAAACTTCCTTTCACTTACTTGGTCAAAATCAGATTGACTTACTGAAACTGGGAAACAATTCTCTTCCTTGTTTTCTAAAGAGATTCTATTGGACTGTTTTCTGCTAATTGCATATCCCAGAGAGGTCAATATGAAGAGCCTGAGTTTGCCAGCTTTTCCTCTAGAGAATCACAGACTTCCTGTCCACTGAGTGGCACATAAGCTTCTCCAAGCCTGAGATTTTCCTTAGTTCTCTGACTGACAGGCACTTTTCTATAGAACCTCAGAGAAAGGCTGAGCAGGAACTTCACACCTGAAGTGTCTCCTGGTTTGTGATACCCTGGTAGGTAGGTCTGGTGACAACACACATCTCATATTTGATGTAAAAAAGAGATTTGCTCCTGTAACTGTTTTCAGGGTGTTTTCTAGACTACATAAATGAGCCCATTGAAAAGGAAGAGCTTGTGAAAATGGATGAAGATAGATAAGGGTAATTTAGAGATTAAATTCCCCCTTTGCCAATGTCCTATTATCGTACTATCTGTACCAGAATTTTCACAAATGACTGCAGTGAAGCTCAGCTAAGTTGCCCTTATTGGAGTTAGAGGTTTCCATTTGGTGTCTGAGGGTGCTTGCTTTGGTTTCTGGTGGTCTGCACTTTGAGCTGGGGGTGACTTTCCTTCTGATTGCTTTGCTTATATCCACAGGAAACTTGGATTCTGTGCATTTGTCTCTTGCACTGCTATTCAGAAAGGCAGTAATACAGACACAAGTGTGGACCTTTCTTTGTGTTCAAGTGGGAGAAGGTCATGTTAATATTAAAGGTCAGAAAGATTTTGGTCCCCCTTTAAATTTTTCTTTAGCTCCTTTTGTTTATTTCCCAGAGTATTTAATTTTTACCCCTGAATTTCTCTTACCCTTCACTTTTCCTAAAAATCCCTCTAAAAATCAGTGAACTGCAAGCAGGGAAACTAACAAATGCTCGTCCACCTGTTTTGTATGGTGTGGGTGTTTTGTTTTGTTTTGTTTTCTAAACTAAGCTTGAACCAAAGTCAATTTTTAGCAAGCTGCTGTACTAATGGACTAGTTATGATGTGCAGTTCAAACACATTGAGGAGATAGATGCTACTGACAATTTCTTATTCATTTTTCTTGATTAATTTTATGTGAAAGTTGCTGCTTGTTTTAAGTCTTTTATGTTGATAAATTGTAATATCCTCTGGGCAGACATTACCTTGATTTTTAGCTAGTTTCCTTAGGTAGGTATGTAAATAGGATGACTGTCAGTTACTAATTTCTCTCCTCCCCATCAGCTTTTTCTTTCTTGTTAATTTAATCTTTTGTCTTGTGCTCTAGCCTTAGTCTGTGCATGTGGCTTTAGGGCTATCAGTCCTGTCTTGCCCCTAGCAGAGAGTCCCTCCCTGGGGTGATGAAGGTAGGAGGACTAATACAGTGACAGGAATGCTGATTACCCACAGCCAGGTTAGAGGTTGTAGCGTTAATTCCCAAAATTGCTACCAAAGGAAGTATAGACTCCCAAGGGACCTGGCCCAGGGAGTTAAGGAGGACAGAGAAAGACTGTTTTGTTTTGTCCTGTATGGTTAAAAGAATCTTTTTCTCAAATAAGATCCTCTATAGACTTTGATTTTTAAAGATGATACTAAGCTTTAAAATGTCAGTCTGGTGGTTTGTCGGTCCATCCTTTGTCTGTGTAGTCAGTTTGAGACGGGGGTGCTGCCTCTTTATGTAGTTCATTTGAGGATAGACCTTAAAACCAGCATAAATGCTGTGTGAGAAGAAAAAATCTTTAGACAAAGATAACTTTTAATTTTTTTCATCTCCTTTTTCATGTATTTAAAATTAAGTTGTAAAATGAAAAGTACTTTATACATGTATACATAAAACACTACTAAAGCCTGCTGGGGTGTTCAGGTGAAAATCACCTTCCATCACCATCCCTAAATACTCTATTAATAATCATACTGCTTCACCGACACCCTGGCTGTTTTTCACTTGATACCATCTTTTTTTTTTTAATGATCTCAAATGCATTTGAATTGACTAAACTATCTCCTAAGCTCCTGAGCTAAGTATAAGCACTTAGATATAAAACATTTAACTGCCTTTTTTTTAAGAGAGTCTAGAAACTAAAGGAGTCATTTGAGTAAAAGAGGCATTCAGTTGAATTTCTGCGTTTCCAGAAGAAACACCAGATAGGTTTTTACAACTCATTATTTCATTCTTTTTTCCTTCCCCTTGACATTTATGTAAGCTTTATTTCATCCCTGAACTTAGTTAACACATAGTAAGCCAAAGACTAATTTTAAATGCATTTTTGGGGATACTATATTTGCCTGTGATAATGGGCCCTCCGTGGGGAGTAGTGAATGTAATCGTTTAATCCTGTTTAAGCAATGCAGTTTGGCAGGAACTTTATTTATTCCCTGTGTAAATCTGAATGACAGCAGAAAGATCTTCAAGGCTTCTCACAGGAGCAGTATTACTGTTCTAGGAATCAGTACGAGTGCTCTGTTAGCTTGAATGTCTCTGAAGCCCCTATAGGCAGCTCCTTAGAATGAGGAAACATTATTCCTACCCATTAACTTCCTTCTGTCTGTTGTCAGAAAGGTCAATACCGTCGTTTTTATGTAACTTGTTACTCTAGAATGGAACCAAAGGAATCCGGCTTTCATCTTGTATAGGACCAACCTATTTATACTTCATAAGCTTTATTAGAAATTTTTTAAAGGGACAATATCAATTAAAAGATTTTGGATGTGGTCATCTTGCCAATTTGTTCTACATCATTCATTTCTTTTATGGGAAAAGCACAATTATACCTCTTTAATATTATTGTGTCTATTATCTATCCTTTAATTATTTGTGAAGATAGGGAAACTAATTTCTTTATTATCCAGAAGCACAGAGTTTTGCTTGACAATACTTCAGTTCAGCCCAATTATTAGCATTTAACTTGCTAGAAACGCCAGGTATATTTGTAAATATAGGGATGGTATGTAAGAAAAAAATGCTAAAGTTCATAATCTGAAGTTCTTCTCAAGCCATGTCATCCTCACAAATCTTTCTTGACCAAGAGAAAAATAAGGTCACTGAACTAGGAAGGCAAAGAAACACTATTGTTCCTCCCTAAGTTAGGAGAAATGCTGCCCTTGTGTGCAGAAGACAGTTTTCTGCTAGCAGCCTGAGTTGGCCCTGGCCCTGAGGAACTCACAGCCCAGTCTACAACCTGCGCAGTCGGTGAGGCTGAAGGAGGCCCTCAGCAGGAAAGCTTGGTCAGAAACATTGTCCTTAAACTGGCTTCTGAGGTTGATGAACATAAAGTGTACATGGTATTCAAGCTCTATTAGGACTGAAAACATTAGCAGCTACCAGTACTAATGGGAGGGAAATGCTAAAAGACCTGAAACCTGTAATTGTCCAAGTGGGCAGAAATTGGTGTGATAATTTATTTACTTCACTTTGATTTGTGAGTATGAACAACATTAACCATGTTATATTGTTGATACAAAGAGATTTCTGGCTAGTTTGAAATCATATTCAGATACTTGTATAAATAAGACTTTCTTAATATTATTTTCAATTTTGAGGAGGAAAATAATTCTTTGCCATTCCTCTGAGAGTAAGAGCCAGTGTTCCATAGATTTGCATAGATGGCACCCACAGTGCATACACAGGCCTGAGTAGAAGAAACAGAAATAGGTTGCTTTCATTGTTAACAGCTGATTGAATTCACCTCATCCTCCTCTTCATCCATGGAGAGAAAGTGTGAGGTTCTGCCGGGAGGACAGGGAACCTTTTCCTCAGAAGTTGTCCAGTTTGCGCCCAGATTCCAATATGGTTTATGAACTAGAGTTTTTTCTGTCATTCTCTGTATGAAGTGGTTCCCTGTGCTGACTCTCCTGCTCTGGCCTTTATTAGAAGCAGTGCACTTGAGCGAGTCACTCTCAATTCTCTGCTCTGGATCTTTGCCTCTTGTCCTTCCTTCTGTTTCTTTTTAATGGTGGTACCTTAATCTGTGAGAGTAATCCTCGTGGGTAACAGCTTCTGGCACCTTCATAAAATACCTCAGCATAGCTTAGCATTGTTGCAGAACTGGTTTTAGACGTATAAACCAAATAAGTAAAAGAAAAAAATCTTTATAAATAGTGGAAATAATTCTAGCTGTAGTATTTAGTTGAACTAATGTTTATCATGATTGATAAACATGATTGATGCTGTATGTATTTGGGGTCCTGTTTATACGGTTAGGGAGGGTTGGGGTGGGAGAAAGGAGAAGCTGATTATGTTAGAAGGAGAATATTGCTTGTGTGTGTTTGTTTTTCTTTATATCTGTCTTGCCAAAGGAAACTTGATATTCCCTATGATTAGGTTGGGGGTTTGGGGCATCTCTATGATCTGATATGCAGCATAGTGTGCAGAAGTGTGCAGATGACATGTGGGGTATCCAGGAGGTTCAGGGTGCCCGAGGGCAGATTTATAACCCTTCATGTCTGTGGCTGCCATGCGTCCCCCCAGATCTGCTAGCCTCTCTTGATGATCCATTACCTCTGTACATAGCTAAAGTTTAGGCAAAGGAAGGCCGTGTGCATGCCCAGGTGTGCTGACGAAAAAGCGAGAGATAACAGGCATGCACCCGAGGACCTTGAAGAGGAGTGGAGAGGTGAAATGCATCACCCTCTGACATGTCAGTGAGTGCTGAGCTAGTCGTAGCCCAACATTTTTAAACCCTTATATCCTTTCCTTATACCAAGGGTAATTCTGTCTAGACCAAAATGCAAAAGAAAACTCAAACCAAGAAGTTGAAAGCTAGCTGTGAACTTGGCACCTGTAGTAAGGTGTAGCCTTTAAGGATTGGTTGATGAGATGGAAGAAATGTTCTTTCTTGGTCGGAAGTGTGAGTGCGAAATTATGTTGGTTTGAGGAAAAAATAGAAAACTTTCTACCCTCTTTCTGGGACAGGTTGTCTTGGCTCCCGGAATTCTAATATAAACTATATCTCAAGAACTATTTTCTAATAATTGTCCCATCTTACAGAACTTGAATGGGATTTCATTTTGATACCAAAGATACTGCTATACCATTGCATATCCTAAGCTTTCCAAACAGTCAGGGGGTAGAACAAAACGCTGACGATGGGGAAAGCTTCACCTTATCTCTGTGCTTCCCGTTTCCTTCCTCATTTTTTGAAAGACATCTTATTGGTCACTCTGACTTTGGAAAGAGATTGATCTTGTTCCTCTCTGCTACTCTGTGAAGGTGGGTAGAATGGCTCAGTATAACATTGATATTTTTGCCAAGGAAGAAACTTGGGGAGTACAAAAAAATAGTAGTTGAATTTTTATTACCTTTTATCTAATTCTTAGAAATAAAACTAGCCCATCCAACCTGAGTGAGGTCAGGCAATATTTACTTGTGAAGAGCAGACTACATGAAGCCAAATGGTATTTTCTTACTCCCCTGTGGAGCTGTTTTCTCCACAGTGTTTTTAGGGTATGGCCGCTAGGAAGTTAAGTGCATTGTTCAGGCATACTGTTGTAAATGCAAACGGGAGAGAGGGAAAGAAACATGTTATAGTCCAACAGACATAATCAGGTAGCTAACCTTTGTGGAAGCTTTAGTTATTATTCTGACATTATGTAAAGTAGTGTTAATGTTGTGTGACTTTTCAAAGCATTAGGTAGGTTTATGTGGTAATAGGGATATTGAAAATAAGAGCACTTGAAACAAATGCTGTGGGAAACAAGGTATACATCACGAACATCATTTTGACTGTGAAAGGAAGCTCCCAGCTTCAGGGAGGGGAACAGTTAATGATTCTTCTGCATCCCTGAGTCTGCCCACACTGCACAAGACTCCACCACCCTTGCCACCCTCTGGTTCAAACCCAGGACACTGTCAGAAAGTTAAGAACCTTAGACTAATTTATTGGGAGAGGGGAGGAGCTGAGGTCTGCTACAGAGTTTCCCCATGTTTTCTTTACTTGTTCATCACTGTTTAACTTAGCCACAACCTCACAAAAGCAACTTAAAGGTTCCTTCCTAAATAAGCAGTGGTATTGATCTCCATCACTGTATCCCGAAGTCTGCAGGCAGACAGCTGGCTACAGTGCTATTGTAACAAGGAAGCATCAGTGCATGGCATTTCTTTCTGTGATCTCTAGATAAAAATGGACAAAGTCAATGCCCATCCAGTCCTGAGAGTGTCTTGGGGTATGAAAGTTATGGGAGGAAATGAAATGCACTTTCCCACACTGGTGTGACAGCATATCTTAAGAGCACTGTAATAGGTTGGCTGGGGGAGATGTGTCTTGGGTTCCTACACATGGGTCTGCAGAAGGCAGAGTGAAGTGAGCTAGTTAGTGCTAACCTGGTTAGGTTAAAATTGCAAACACTGGGAGTGGCGGTGGTGTATGCACCAAGACTGACCGTATTACAACATTGGCTTTCTACAATGTAAATGGTAATGGTGTCTCCTCTAAGACTAGATGCCCAGAGAAGGACTTTTCCCACTCCTTACCTCTGCTTCCATGGGAGTGTGTGCACGCTCAGCCCACAGGAGGACTCGCTGAGCCTCAGTAGTAGTGAAAGCTAGGTGAGTAAGTGTGGGCTCTCTGCCCACCACTTGTCCAGGAGTTGTTGTATACCTCATTTCTAACTCACGACTGAGTAACTTGCTTTAACTTCCTGTCAACCCTACAGAGTTGCCAAGTCCGCCCTCCCTCTTCTCAGCAACATTGAACTCTGGCCTATAGTATCATGAGACCTGTTGCCTGGGGTGAGACACACACACACACGCCCCCATCCCCAAGTCTCTGAATGTCTCCACTTTGAAGCTACTACAAACTGAGGGCAAATTGCAATCTCCTGTTTCTTTTTGTTGCCAGGGATCTTCACAGGTCTCTTATGTTTCCCCTACCACCTTGCCTTCAAGGACTCCCCTGTCTGCCCCATGTTTCTAACTGCTGAACACACTTTAGCTTCTGTTCATCTTTTCCAAGTGGGGTCAAGGCTGACCCTTCCCTTCTGAAGTGTTGAGGTTCTGCTCATTGCCAGGACTTGGTAGAAAGGACACCAAAGGTTCATTTAAGCTGACTGCCACATACACATTTCTCTTTTTCCTGTGTGACATGACCAAAAAATTTTCAAATATTTAAGTTTATTATTAATATTATTATAATAATTATTATTATTTGACAATCTTATATCCAATGGGCTTTCTGGAAGCTGCATCCCTGGCCCGTTCAACTTTTTCTTTGAATGTAGTTCTCAGCTTGCAATTCTCACTCCCAAAGTTGGGGGGAAAAAAGTTTAGCCAGGTCAGGTCATAATACTGCTGCTATAAGCCAGGGGAGGGTGGTTTCTTTGTTTTGTTTTTCCATTTCCAGCCAAAACCAAAGATTTCTTAATGATTGTATAAACTCAAAACAAACAAAAAAACCAAAGAAAAGGGAAGTCTTCAGCCTCAATCCAGTCTGTGGTGTCCTGGCAACTAGAGGCATGCCCAAGGTAGGTGGGGACACCTGACCAGCTCAAACGAGCAAGGCAAGCTTTTTCCAAGTTGAGGGTTTTGTTCAGGTGCATGCTCACTGGTTTTGGCCCTTGCTAGCTTGTGAGCAGGGCATGCATGAAAGAAACTGGCACACTGGGTTTTCCAAAACAAAATCCAAAATCCAATCACCACCACACCTCACCTGACAGCAGCCAGGGCCACTGCCAGCGCCTATCAGAGGATGAGAGCTGGGAGCTGCTGCAGGGTGGCCGCGGGCTCCACAGAATGGAGAAGCTGAAGACACTGGCACAGGACTGGCTACTCTGCTGGGTGCTTTCAGCTCTGGGGCAGGGTCTACACCCAAGGGGCCTTCTGAGCCTTCTTTCTCTTTTCTTTTACTGGAACTACTTGGAAGTGGCTGTCCTGTTTGTGAGGAAACATGCAGAACTTTTTATCAAACTTTTCTTTATCTTGTTTGTAGTTTTGTTTCCTTTTGCAGCACCACTGTGCAACTATGCATTGTATTTCATAACCTTTGTGCTAGGTAGATGCCTGTGACTTTTTAACTTGGGGGGTGGTTGGGGGGGTCACAAATGAAGGAAATTTTTACATGAATCTTTTTAATCTCAGTTGATTGGGGGAGGGGGTATTTGGTTCTAGGGTCATACAAGCT
Source organism: Cricetomys ansorgei (assembly GCA_026225945.1). NCBI lineage: Eukaryota > Metazoa > Chordata > Mammalia > Rodentia > Nesomyidae > Cricetomys > Cricetomys ansorgei. The sequence continues at coordinate 1,490,012 of JAMJFZ010001395.1, forward strand.
CTATCCCAAAGCAGAATCCAGATGTTAATAATATTAGCCTGATGCAGATACCAAAGACAATTTCTTTCCTGCAGAACCTTAGACTTGTGTATTAAGTACGATTACCCAGCACTTGCATTAGTCTAACCTCAGTAATTCCAAAGCTTAGATGTATATTTTGGTATATTTCCAGGATATTAAAAGAAAATGTCATTTAACTTCTTGTTTGTTCCAGTGTAATGCTCTTAAAGTCATAGCATGAAATAATTGCGCTTTGTCCTATTCTTGGTAGTTTTAAATAGTATTTTTGTATGTTTTGGGTGTGTCTATATGTATTAACATAACAGTTTTCACTGCCTAGGTGTTCATAATAAAAATAAAGTTCTGAGTGTACATACTCATCAGTAATAATCTCCACCAGTTTCCACTCACGTGTGAAGCCACTGATGACTGCCCCGCTGGGGTCTGTTCTAAAGAGACAGTGATTGTGTTTTTCTAAAGGTGTTTATTTCTGTCTTTAAATATCTTAACTTCCTCACTTTCTTTTCCCTTCTCTTTTTTAATTAATATTGATTCAGGGGTGTTTTTCCACTGTTGTCAAGAGAGGAACACAAGGGGAATTGTTACCTTGTCCTCTCAAAATATGTTATTTTATGTACTTTAAAATGTGAGTTTGAGTTCTTCTTTGTGGAAACTTAGAATATGATGTACATGACTCTTTCCAGAATTGTCCAGCGGCTTTAATGAGGCATTGGCAATTCCTGAGTAGTTTATGGGTGTCCTCTCGCATTTCTCCTTAAGATGACTTTGCAGTCTGGGTGGCTATTGTGCAGCCTCACTGGTCCAGAGCGTCTGTTTGGCCATTTCTCCTCCAATGGGAGTATTTTATAGAATCAGTGGTAACTCGGAGCACCGGCCCTTGTTATCTGTGCCCCTGGGGAGTGTGTTCCTCTTGGTTTGGAAAACCTGGAACACAAGCAGTTCTACTTGTTGGGGATCAGCTGATACCTCCAGGGGCCTGGGGAAGTGGTGGGGACTGTGAGCGAGCGGTGCTGTCTCTTTAAAAGTGCCCTTTATGTGATTCCCCCTCCTGGGGCTGCCTAAGGGACTGCAGCTTGGGAGAGATTTTGTGGGTGCCAGTGAATCGGAATGAAATGGTGGGTTTGTGTAGATGCATTTGTCTGCTGTAATTTTTTATATATATTAAAACTTACTGTAACTGTACAGTTTCAATTTCTGTTGTAAAACATTAAACCATTTTCCAAGTGTTTGCACATTGTCTGTGTCTCTGTGAGGTTACTGGCTTGGTGTTTTGGCTACTTTACACAGGCACACACAGATACTCACATGACCCTCCAAGTCATTTCTCCCCACCAGTCTTTCTAGGGACCTCAGAATCTAAGCACCTTAGTCTCAAACTTACACTTATGCCTTCCTTGGTGAGCAGAGCCATTCCCTGTCCAGACCCTCAGTGTGGCTTTGTGGAGCCCTGAGTTAAGTAGCAGCAGTCTCCCTCAGACCTGACTGTTTTGCAGATCAAACGCACAAACCTTCAATTGGTCCTGCAAGGGAACTCCTCCAAGCTCCTGTCTCTGTGTATGTGAATGCTGACTAGGATTGAACTTGACTCTCAGGCTCTGATTTTGACTGACAGGCCCAGGCACCGCTAGCATTTCTTACCAGGCCCTGAACTAGGGGTGGTGGGAAAGGATCCTCTGAAGGTAGCATATCCCAAGCTGGTTTCTAGTCCTGCTGTGTGAGGGTGCATAACTGAATTTCTCTGCACCTTCATTCAGTTCACTGATTTCATAAGGAAAGTAGAATCCTACCAACCAGGAGTCCTGGTTGTCCCAGAGAGAAGACTTCGGCTTTGGGAGTTACCCCACAGGCATACGCTGAGCCAGAAGACAGATGTCTTCTGTCCCTAAGTCAGATTAACTTGTTCTTTTCCATCCTCTCCCTTCTGGTATTTGTGTCTTGTGTGTGAGTCTATAAAGGTGTTTTTTTTTTCTTTTCAAATTTTTAACAAACTTTCTTTGGTAGAGGTGGTGGCAGCTTCTTAGATAAGAAAGACTCTAGCAAGCAAACTCCACGTGACTTACCGCAAAGGAGTGAGGCTGTGACCCTTCCACCGTCCTTTTGTAAGTCCACCTGTGTTGGAAGCGGAGCTCCCCATAGGAGGGGATGATGAGCATCTGCCCTGCCTCTCTGAAGAGCCTTCTCTCATTCCAAAGACTGGGAACTGAACCGAGGCTTTCTGCAAGAGCAGCAAGTGCTCTCAACCACTGAGCCATCTCTCCAGCTCCCGTGATGTTTTCTTTTTAATTTTTAGACACATGGTTTTACATTTTAACCATGAAATAGGACTGTGTGTGTTTAACATGTTTTAAACCCTCTGAAGCAAGTTGACAGTACAGTGTACTCCTCCTAGTAGTATCCAGAATGAAAGACAATGGCTACGTTAGGGAGAGCCCACTGTCAGGCCTCAGACAGGGTGGGAGTCCTGGTTGTCCCAGGAATATCCAGTGTCACCATGGATCTGGCTCCCTCCTCCAGAAACTGATTCCCGGTATGATTCCATAAGCACGCTGCTCAGTTCTCTCAAGGCTTCCCTTCTCTAGGTTACACTTCAGGTAAGATCCCCCATAGATCACTGCCAGCTCTCCTCTGCCTAAGAGACATGTGAGCAGAACTGGGTCACACTCCTACTCTTCAGCCATCTGTACTCAGCTGATCTTGAAATGAAGCCTAGCACAGGCCTGGCTATAAAGCACACTCTGTCTAAAGAGTCCAACCTCCACTTTAAGGTGAACGGACAACCCCTGCAGGACTAGGGAACACATTGGAAGCCTTTCTATAGATGCTAGGCACTAAGATTGTTGCTGGAATTCCTAATTTTTCACGGCTTTCTAATAGATGGCCTTGGATTTCTGTTTTGAAAAAGCCAAGTTACAAGTCTTTTTTTAATCCATTATTAATTGGGCTTGATAAACTGGGAGGTATTATATAGAGTCAATACACTTAGGGAAAGGTACCACTGAGGGAAAGGTCGCTTTTGGTGAGGGAAGTGGACTGCTGTCCACTCCGCACCCCTCTGCACCCACATGGAAGCTCTGCTCACAGTGTCAATGCTCCATGTTTTCCTCACACCCTAGTGAGATTCACCTCAGGAAGCCTTTCCTCCGCCCTCTTCCAGTTCAGTCATAAGGCCCCTACACTTTGACTAGGCATTTCCGCGATTGGAGGTACAACTCCCAGCCTAATGTCACATCCTACACAGCTGCCTCTTGGCAACTTTCAAGATGACTTCATGCCCTTGAACCCACCTGCCTGTTCCCAACCGAATCAGTAATTTTTCACTTTCTGCAGAGGCAGCCTGCTGATTTCCTATCTAAATTACTACCCCAGGCCTCACCACAGAAATAAGGCTTAAAACAACGTTTTTAGCAAAGCATTTATTATGCAAAATAATGAGGCTTTATTTAGCAAGCCAGTATAAACTGAAACCCCAGCGATCAGAGGGTTCTCCGTCCATGGTCACAGGCTCTTTAATTATACCTTGAGGGTGCAGTCTGCTGACTGGTTTCTCCTCATTGTGCCACTGCTGTGGGAGTGAGTGTTGCAGACCTGGGTGGTCTGAGTCCTGCCACTCAAGAGCCTGAAGAAGGCAGGTCCTGCCACCTTTTCTCTCACCCACTTGGCTTAGCTCATTCTCTGACATACCCTGTTTTCTGTGCCGTTCTGTGCACAAATCATTTGCGATCTAAATGGTCTCCATGAAGGCAAAGCATCTTTCCATTACTGGAGTGCCTGGCACGATGGTTGGGAGATGTGGATGATATGCCTGATAGAAGGAGGCCCCCCTGCTCCCCTGTGCTGGCACTTGCCTGGAGGACCCTCCCACCTGCCTGCCTGTCACAATGTGGCCTAATTACAGGTTATCTTGACACTGGGAAGGATGAAAACAAGCCAAATTTACAAAAGGAGCAAAGCAAGTCAATAAGAATGGAGTAATACAAACAATTTACAAAGCAAACAACTCAGCTGTGAGGGGAAATGTGCTAGGGTCCCACCCTTGACCCCTTGGCTAGGGCTTGGCTCTGCAGTGAGAGGGGCCTGCCAGGAGCCCAGAGAACAGGGCTGGGGCATGAGGGTAAGAGGAGCTCTCTCTTTAAAGACCCCAGGGATGACATTCTGTGTGCGGTGCTTTGGAACTAGAAAAGACAAATTGACAACTAGAAGCATCCTTTTCATAAAACGGTGGCTGCAATATTAATAAACTGAGTTGCGAATGCTTTGTCCTCTGTCCATAATTGACATCAGCTGGTCAGGCTTCTGAACCGAAACTGCCCTGGCTGTTAGCGAGGGGGCAGGGTCTGCATATGTAAGGCATCATAGGTGTCCTTGGTGGCAGAGCTGAGCCCCTGTGAAAGCAAATCACAGAAGAATGAACAGGAGTCCACAGGCACAAGTTTACTCCCCTCGTCACAGGTGGGAGGTCTTGCGTGAGAATGCTGACAGATAGGTTCTGTGCCCTGCCACAGGTGACTTAGAAGCAACTCTAGCTTGATTCTCGGCCCTTTCTCAACATCTCAAATACTGTGTCCTGAAGCACCAAGGGCACATCAGACTTCCTATCCAGCCAAAGAGGAAGGAGACCTCTCTGGGTTGGATACTTAGCTGGAATCTGGGAGGTACCAGAGAATCTGCTACCTGGGCTCAGAAAGTCTGGACTAATCACAGGGAAAGTGGTGGCTCCTCGGCCTCAGTCCTTATCAGGGAGCTTCCAGTCTCTGGCGACTGTGGTATTCTTTGGATAAGTAAGGTTGGCCCAGAGAGGAAAGCCTCTCTCTCTGTTCCAGGGACTAGAAAGGAGATGAGGCCACCAGCAGCTGCCAATAAGCAGCTTTGACTATCACTGCATCCAGGCAGCCCAGCAACAAGAAAGATGAAACCACGGGGGATCCCATTTTAGAAAAGTAGGTTCTCTGCAAATAGTTTACATAATCACTTGCGCTAATTTACATAAGCCTGGAACCTGATTACAATAGCATTTTCCTTCCAAAGCTGCCTTTTTTCTTCAATCTTTCTTCCCACTCAGATCCTACTAAGTCTGGGATTTGAGGCAGAGCTAAACCAGCACAGTGGACAAAGACAACAATCACCTGTGTAGGGTCCCTTACCTATGTCTGCCTGCACCTCTCTGGGCTCCTTCCCATCCTCTAGATAGCTGCTGTTGTCTCCTATGCCCAAATGGTATGAGGCTTCCACCACCTCCTGGTTAAAGCCGAGAATCTGCTGACACAGCTAGGTCCCATCCCAGCTGTAGAGACAGTTGCAGTGGAGTTCTCTCTGGTCTGCTTGTGTGCCCTGGGCTTGCTCTCCCTGGCTTTTGACAAGAGCTAGTGCCACCAGCAAGGAAAACATGCTTCACCCCATGTCAGATACACTGCCCAGGAAGGGGCCGACAGTGCTCACCTGGTAAAGGCCGTCATGCCCCTTGCCTCTCCGCCTCTGTGAAGAGATTAGAGAGGAAGAGCATCAGCAGTGGCACTCTTGCTCAGCAGCCCCTGCTCAAGGGATCAGAAGGGACTATTTCCCAGCCAGTTTCCCTCCTCCAGTAGAGAAGGGTCTGTAGGCCACTGGCAAACCTTTGCCTCCATAGAATAAGGAGACACCTGACTCAGGGGGCCAAGTTCACTCTGCCCAACTCGGATCCTTGGGATCTGGGCCACGTTGCTGGCTTCTTGGAATCAATGGACCTTCCCACAGCTTCCAAATCTCTTGCCATCAGGTTTCACAGAGAATTGTAACTAGATAATGGCTAGATAACTAGATAACTGAGGCAGAGCCAGTTCAAATCCTGCTCCTCCCACGGGAAGTTGAAGTCCTCCCCGGGGAAGGCACTGACCGTGCACGCTGGCTGGTTGGTTGCATGGGGTCCCCTACTCAGAAGAGCTCAATGTCCTGCCCTCAAAATTTTGTAATTCTTACGAAATCATTAATGAATAATACACTTGCATTCTGCCCTGGGACCCAGTGTCAGCACAGAAAGCACACACACTGCGTGAATCGTGACCCTCCTTGAGTTCCATCTCTCTTCAGCCATGCTGGAGAGGCCACGGCCTCTGGGTTTCCTTTGGTTCACGACAGCTCAGCACCCTTCGTATCTCATGTACTGCCCAGTGGCAGCTTCAAGGGCAGCCATCACACGGACTTTTCTCAGTTGGAGGAGGGATGGGTGGGAAGGGAGTTCTGTGGTGGGAGTGTCTGGAAGACCAGAGGCCCCTGCTTGGCAGCAAGGAGAAGCAGTGCTCACCTCGCCTTTCATCCCAATCTCGCTATAGGCCTCTGCCATCTTGTCTTTCTGCAACGCCTGGAGGGAAAGAAGAGGTGACACACTCATTTCCTTAAGCAGCACGGAGAAGGCCTTCCCCCAGAAGCCTCTGGGTCCCCAGGCTGGCAGGCTGCAGTCATCAAGGTCTGAGCCCTGGGCATGCAACATTGCTGCCCACCACCTACTCTATATGGGAATCTCTGATTTACCCGCTCTATACATGGAACCGCCAGGTTAGATGCAGAAAAATGAGATTTAGAGCTGTAAACCAAGGCAGGGAGGCTGGCCAGCATGAGGGCTCAAAGGGAGCCAATTAACAGCCGATGGCTGTGGCTTGACCAATTGCAGTGGGAAACCACTGGGAGGCAGCAAGAGACATCCTGGAGGCCTGAAACTGCAGTTCACAGCACGGTCAGCGGTCAGCACGGTGGTAAGTGCTCCAGACACTCCAGCCCTCAGGATCAGACAAGCCAGCTCCGCACTCCTGCCCAGCACACCCTACGGCTGCCGCCCACCCTGTTCCCCCAACTACAGGCTCACAGACCAACAACGGAAAGAAAGCAAAGAAGCAAAGGAGATGAGGTGCCCAGGCACCTCAGCTCCGAGCGATGTTCTAAAGCTACTAGCAGGTGACACAACAGACCATATACGCTGGAGAGGGGGCCGCCCCTCCCTCAGCCCTTTTCCAGCTTTCTAGGGTGAACCGTGCATTCTCTCCTACTTACATTGTACACGCCTTCCTGGGGGTTCCTCCTCCTCTGCTGAGGAACAGAAACAGGCGGAGGTTAGATAGACGGATTCCAGGCCGGAGAGTAATCAACCCGTCCTGCCTGGCCCACCCCTGCCTTGTCCCATGGCTCTGGGATCAGTCTCTTACACATTCCCCAAGCCTTGCTCAGGCCACCCATGGGCCCCAACAGCAGCTCCACAGCTCACCCTCAGTCATACATGCCTACACACACACTTCACTTCCCTACTTGGGCAGGCCTTAGGGATGGCTGCTGGTAGTCTTTGTGTTCCCCCACAGGCACCATAAACTGAAGCATGGGCTGGGCCACCTCATTCAGGGCAGAGCCAGCCAAGCAGTGCTCATCAGGTAGCACTGAGAAACAGCCACAGAAGACAGTAGCACCCTCCCTCCTTGCCCTTCTCCATGCCTTCCTGGTCCTGAGGAGAAGAGCTGAGGGTGGAGGATGGAATAGGGCTAGTGGTGTTCCACTCGCAGGACTTAAATCAGGGCTAAGCAAACAAGTATGATCAGAAGCATTGAGGACACTGGGTAGCATTGCATAGTACTGACCTTAAACTGGGCTTTAGTCCTGAGCCATGCTATTAAGAGGCCTCTAGCCCAGCAGAGGAATCACCCAGTCCCTCCCTCCCTACAGGAGCGGAGTCTACAAAGCCAACAGGGCATAGGCACCAGGGGCCTGATGTGGCCATGTTCTGAAAGAGTAATTCAGAATCCAGAATTCCTTCTCCATGGCATTAGCCTCTTCCTGTATGTGTCTTGACACCAGGGCTGTCCTATGGAAGCAGGTGGTACTACCATGTGTACACTTCAGGTTGGTAAGGAGCAATAGAGGGACGGTGGCCAGAGCTCAGACATGAAAGCTAGGGTGACATACTGAGACCCCTGTGATGTAGAATGGAGCCAAGAAGAAAGGGAGGGGCCGGCAGTGAGTGAGTCTTTGTCATCCTCCTGGCCCAGGCTCCCTGGAGACAGGAGAGCCCCTTACCTGTTTGCCTCCCATCTCAGGGTCCCGAGCCCGCTTCTTGTCCAAAACGTCATATTCCTCTCTTCGCCCTAGATTGAGCTCCTAGAACAGGAAAGAGGACCTTCAGGGGATGGGGCCACATCAACTGAAACTGGAGCTTGTTTTCCCACCTGGTGGCACCAAAAAAAAAAAAAAAAGCAGCATAGGGGAGGGGGAAGTGCCTTGGTGGAAAGGCATTCGTCCCAGAGCCTGAAGATCTGAGTTCGATCCCCAGGACCCACATGGTGGAAGGAGAGAAGTCCTTTGACCTCCATGTGTGTGCCATGGTATACACTTGTGCTCATGCATGTGTGTACACACGTCACATGTACACAGAGAGAGAGAGAGAAGCAGCACAATAAAAAATAAATGTAATTTTGTTTGTTTGAGACAGGGTTTCCCTGTTATAACTCTGGAGCTCACTCTGTAGACCAGGCTGGCCTTGAACTCACAGAGATCATCCTGCCTCTCTCCCTTCCAAGTGCTGGGATTAAAGGCATGTACCACCACTGCCTGGCATAATTTTTACATTTTATTCTTGTTAGGTGTATATTGTGTGCCTGATGTATGTCTGTGCATCACAGGCCTGCAGAAGTCAGAAGAGGAACTGAAGTTACAGACATTTGTGAGGCACCAAGTGAGTGCTAGGGAAAGCCTCAGTTCTCTGCAACAACTTAACTGCCTCTCCAGTTCCCGAAGATAGGATTCTTGGAAAAAAGCATAGACAGGAGCAAGAGAGGCAATAGGAACTACTTCATCCTCATAGCAGCTCCTCAGAGAATAGCTACCACCAGGATGGCACATAGTGGGAACCCCAAAGTCATCATATGCATCTTCTCCTGCTGATCTGACAGGATGAAACTGAGGCTCCCGGAGGGAGATCACACAAACCAAAGTCCCGCTACACTTCTGGGTGACCCTTCCCCTTTGCTGTGGCCTTTGCAAATTGGCTGAGAGTTCACTAGAGGCAGATGACTGCCCCAGTCTTAGATTAGAAAGCTGAGGTCCAACAACCTGCCACCAGGTCACCAGGCTGGAGCTGAGCCTGGCCTTGGAGTTTCCCTCGGTGATAGGATAAGACTTTCCCAGCAAGTCTGAAGAGAGGATACTTACATTGTAGAGCTGGCTGGAGCCCTGCTGGTAGGCGGCAGTGTCTGCAGTCTGGTAGAACTGCAACAGAGCAGAGAGAATGGCTACATGGAGGGCCGGCCCCTCTTGCTGCTGTAGTTAGCCCTCACGGGAGCCCAAGGCATGTCACTCCTTCTGACCTCAGCTGTTCTTTCTTCCGCCTGTGACTTGAGCATCTTCAATTTAGTCTTGGGAGAAGCTAATTACCCCAAGTAAAGGCCTTGGCCCTGCACCCTGTGTGCACAGGTGCCAGGCTCTCTCAGCCTGTGCCTCCTGGGAGCCAGAGTACTCTCCTGTGTCCCTTCCTCCGGGGACTCTGCAGACACCAGGGGTAGACGTGGCTACATAAAGCTGCCTACTAACTCGGCCCACAGATATTGTCACTCGCCCAGCCCTTTCCTGAGTGGGAAGCATCCTTGCTTACTGTCCTGAGCATGTGCCCACGCTGATGTAACTACACATGCAGAGAGAAACTTCAGGGTTCTCCAGAGTCAGAGCTCTGGAGAAAATAAGCTAGGTAATGTCTGTTTGTTTTTGTTTTTTAAAGCAAGACTTTCTCAAGTAAAATCTAATGCCGGGAAGGAATGGGGTATAGTGCTCTGAAGCGATCAGACTCCACCCTCTATCTACCCTAGACACATCCTTTCCACAAAATCCCTGTTAAGAGTGCTCTATATGACACTCTCATTTGCAGATAGGGAAACTGAGGCTGAGAGAGAAAAACTGCTCTGGCCTTGATTAGCAGCTCAACAGCGGGACCTAAGAAGAGGCTACATATCTTACCTTCTTGTCCTTAGCTGCCTGGCATAGCCTTCTGTTTACCAGTGGAAACCACGGGGTACTCTCACATCTAGACACTGCACAGATCCTCACTAGTCACCTAGCGTTAGGCTCCTTGTCCTGCCCTGTCTGCCACAGATGGATGCCCCACCTTCTCAGCCCACTCCCTGTGCACACTTGGCTGTTCCCTGCTTTGCCCATGGACACCAAGCATTAGCCCAGACCTGAGACTCTCCAATGCCAAAGCCTCCCCCAGGAGCCAGGGGGAACCCACCTTTGCTCTCAGGAACAGGGCTGTCACAATGACTCCGTAGATGAAGAGGACCCCATCTAGCAGGTAGCAGAGTTTGGGATCCAGCAGACCAAAGCTCTGTGCCTCTGTGCCAAGAGATAAAACTGGTCATCCTTGCTCAAGCTTGTAAGGACACATGCCTCCTACCTCAGGTTGACTTTATGACCGATTATAGCCAAAGAAATTACCACAGGGACACTAGGTCCAACCCTCACATCTCACACGGTCCACAGCCTACGATGTCTCCCACACACCCAATCCGAAGACACTCAGCCTGCAGTGGTCAAGGTGTGGCTGCAGAGCCTGGGAAGAATAAGAGGGTCTAGGAGAAAGATGGAACTGCTTGCTGTACACGAAACTTCTGCTTTGACGACACAGATGCCCAGCTGTAAGTAAGCCCTTGCATACACTGAACACTGAGCCTCAGAAAGGCACCTAGGTCTTGATAACGAAGGTTTGCACACAGGAAGAGACCCTAGGGCTGAGAAAGGTGGTTCTCAGAGATGTGGTGATTGAATGACATCATCTCAATATCTATGAGAACAGCCTGTGTTACATAATAAATTCCAGGCACTCTACACGTTTCGGCTCAGAGCTTCTGCTTAGCCTCTCTTGCTCCAGATTCGATGGGTTCCTAACCTGTAGGGACTGTCCAAGGGCTAATTTTGAGTGGAAGCTTGCCTGGAACCCCATGTCACCCCTAAAGAGTGAGAACAGGAAGAAATTTGGGTGCTCCTCATCTTTTAGCCCTGGACAAAACCCAGCTAAATTTAGATATGAACCTTCACTAAGCAAACATGCTTCTCTGCCCTACAAGCTGGAAAACACGGCCAACATAGGATGTCCTAACCAGTGGGCATTCTCAGGGTCGCCGATTCCTCCCCTGTTTGTGACCCTTTATATGTATCCTACACACCCCATTAAAGAGAGACGCCCCCTGAAGCGTCTGTCCACTAGTGTCTGTCTACTAGCTGACCCACCGGAGGCCGGCCAAGGACATGGCAGGATGCTGTTAAACCACGGCTCAGCCCTGCCATGCGGTGTGTGTCTCTGCCACATCTCTCAGCATGGAGCCGGCCCTGGGGGGCCACCAACTCCAGGCAGGGTACCAGCGGCTGAGACGCCCACCTTGTGGGAAGATTCCACCTCCAGAACAACACTAACCCTTCCTGCCTTTCTGACCTTTGTTAGCCTTAAAGCATGTGTAGTTGGTACTCTCCCTAAGTAAGAAGGGCAGTAATGGTGCATGCCTTTAATCCCAGCACTTGGGAGGCAGAGGCAGGCGGATCTCTGTGAGTCCAAGGCCAGCCTAGTCTACAGAGTGAGTTCCAGGACAGCCAGAGTTAGAACAGAGAAGCCCTGTGTCTAAAAACAGAAAAAGAAAAAAAAAATAGAGGAGGAGGAGGGGGAGGGGGAGGAGGAGGAACTGAGGTGCAGGAAAGTAAAGATGTTGGTTGAATAGAACTAGCATTCCTATTTGAATGATCACACAATTCGAGCAAGCAGAGCATGCGCTGATCTTGACTTCTTTCCTGCTAAGTGAGTGTGCAACAGCATGACCAGCTGAGAACCAGCCCAGTGTTAACAGAATCCTCACTTTGGCCCTGCCTGAGAACCTTACAAGCAGAGGTCTCCAGAGTCAGGAGCACCCTCTGGTGGCCTCTGGCCAGCCCCTGTTGGGGCAGAGGGAATCCTAGCCTAGCAGTGTAATTTGGGGCAAGGTATCCTTTCAGCTGCCTCTTCTGTGAAACAGGTTGGAACTCTTCAGTGTTTGTTCTGTGTAGTATTTATGGCTTTGAATGCAATCATTAAAGCCCAGAGGATTGCTACCAGAAACACACCAAGAACTGCAGGGATGTAGCACACAGCCCATGACTTCACTTCCGGTCACTTAACTCTCACTCCCTGTCTCCATCCGCACCTCCTCGAAGAGTCTTTAATTTCAGCACTATTCCAGGACCCCACCCAGCCCCAGGCAGAAGATGTCTTTGTCTACTTCCCACAGTCCCTTCTCAGAAACCACGAATGACCCAGACACTTCAAAGATGTCTAGAACTCTGTGCAGCCCCGCTAAGGTTCTGCCTTTCCAGGCCAGGCTGTCCCATCTCCAACTGTCTCATGTATTCCAGGATGGCCTTGAACTTAATATATAGCCAAGGACAACTTTGAATTTGTAATGCCCCTGCCTCTACATCTGGAGCTCTGGGATTTACAGATATGTACCACCTGGCTACCACTGCTAGGTCTGCTCAACGCTCGCAGAAATCAGAGTCCTGAAATCACCTGAGTCCCCCAGTGATAATCAGTGAGTGGCAGGGGTTGCAGAGCCTACATCCCTACATAGTTCTCTGGATTCAGACTTCCCTTCCACAGGCCGTAATGCTGGAGGCCAGTGGCTGCATCTTCTTCATTTTGCCTCCTGCCCAACCCCCAACACCAGGCTCAGGATAGACAGTCATCAAATTTCCTACAGTAGAGAGGGAGTGTGTTTCAGTGATGGGGAGACGCTAGGCCCCAATCCTCTGCTTTAATATTGATCTGAGAGCCACTACAAAGTAAGCCAGCCCCCAGCGAAGGCCACCAAAGCTGGGGGGACGTTTTCTTTTAATGCTGGAGAGATGTCAGTGGCGATTTACAGGGTGGTTGAGATTCATAGAGAGAGACAGGAGAAAATCGCTCAGCTGCCTGTCGTGTGAAATGAGAACAGGAAAAATACTGGACAGTAAATTTAGAACAAATAAGAAGACATATTTCTTTGTGTTGTGCACAGTCAGCGCAGTAGGGGGCAGGCGGGAGGTGGGCATCCACCCCCAGAGATGAGTAATAGGGACAAGGTTTCCCACTTCCTTTTTAAAGAGCAGGCTGGTTTTATGGCCAGTGACAATGCCCTAGTACGGAGTTGGCAAGAAAAGGACATAGCCCAACCCCTTGTAGGGGCTGTTCCTTTCCTCGGTGCTATAGTATATATACGGAGCAGGGTGGACCTAAAGAGTGTAGTGATGGCCCAGAAACAACCATGCAAGAACTCAGCCACATAACTTATTAACTGTGAGTTGGTCATCGGCTCAGCGCCAAGGGCTGCAGAACCACAAAGAAGCTGGGTTGGGGACAGGTGGCTTCTGCCACGTACTAGCTGTGCGGTCCTAGAAAGTAACCTCGCTTCTCTGGGCCTAAGGCCCTCTGTCCATAAAATGGGGCGAGGCACCTGTATTTACACTAAGAATTATGGTAAGGATGCTTTGGCTGGTGATTTGCAAATGACAGGTTTTCTCTTTCTCCTCTGAGGGGGACAGTGTCTGATACCTGGGCATCCACCCAGAAGCAGTTCTTCACGGTGCCACTTGTCATGGTGATTGTACAAAAGCACCGCTCCCGATGGTAGTGTCTTCCCTGCCCCTCTCCCACTTGCAGGCCAGAGACCTGACCACCTCCTTCCCTGAGCCACCGGCATACCCTCTTCACATCTCTCCCACATCCCGTCCCAGGCAGAGCCCTCCAGTGCTTACCAGGAGGGATTTAGGGGCCTGCCATCACAGCTGTTTTCCTGCACAATGAGAAAATCCCATTTATCTTATGCTCCAGACTCCAGAAAATGGCACCCAGGAAAACTCCAGCAAAGGAGAGAAAACCCAGAGGCTGATTAAGGGTTCTAGAGTGCCAGACGGTACGCCTGGACATCCCTTGGAACAGGCTTCCTGGACTCCCTGCAGAGGTTGACCTAACCCCATGTAGGCCTGATAGGGGGATTCCAGTTCTGGCTGGAAACCCAGCGTCTCACAGAGCTGACGTAGCCCGGAGTATGGACAGGGAAATTTGGCCTTCCACAGCTTTGCAGCCATGCCGCCTACACAGAGAAAATTTCAGAGTTGGAGAAAAGCCAAATTAAAGCTCTGTCCCTCTGCTCCACGGCAGTGATGGCCGTGTTCTGGCCCTGCCTTCTCAAGCCTAGGCTTTCTCACTGCATGGAAGGACTTTGATCCTCTTGGTGTGGGACCTGATCTGTTCCTCATAAGGTCAGCAGCGCAGTCCCTTCTATCTGTACTTTAAGGCCATGAGCAAATGGTGTCTTTGCTTGTGGCAGGACATCTGGAATAGACTGTGTGAGACGCTCAGAGGAGGCCTGCGGGCAGCTTGAGACAGCTCGAGGAGCATCTATCTATCAGAGTATCTGTCAGTTCAGATATTAATGCCCTGGGTCATTATCAATAGCGAGCCTAGCCATTTCTGAACACCTTGGTGTCACCCTCACAAGAGCCCTGGTTCCGGTGTCATGACACAGAGCATCAGCGGGAAGATTTTTAAGCTACCCCCCAGTCCCACCCCCCACCCCCACCAGGAGAACCTGGGGAGACCTGAGTGCTAGCTTAATCCATTCCTCCAGTGGCCTGTAGTTATATCGCGGCCTTAGTGTTAGTGCCTCCCAGCCAGCCAGGCTCATGCTTCCAACAACAGGGACTCGGTCTTCATGAGGCCAGTCCTGTCACAGTTGCTGACACACCCTGCTTCACAACAAACTCTTCTTGTAGCAAATCCGGTCGAGGAGCTGGGCATCTACTCCCTCAAACCATTTGACCACAGCTTCTGCCGTTAAAATGACTTCCTGTATCTGATCAAGTTTGACTCTGAGGAGAGTCCAGAAGGCAGGCGGGGAGCTTTTATCCGGCCCAGTTCACGGCTTGATGGACCTGAGATCATAAGGTTGAAGCAACTTCATCAGGAAAACCTGCCAATTACTGGCGAAGCTAGGGTGTCCCCTGACTGGGACACTTCCTTGGCCTTAGTCAGGGGAACCTGCCTTTAGTGCAGGCTCCAGAAGCCGCCTCCCTGTGAATGACAACCCTCACTTCGGACACTTACCCACAGCAGTGTGTGACCAAGTCCCTTGGTGCATTCCTCTTCAGCGAGTGCCAGAAATCCCTGCTGGTCCGTTCTGGTTTTCCCTATCTAGTGCACCACTAGCCAGGAGGCAAGAGGAAAGAGAGTAGGCTTCTGAGGCAGACAGTCTCTCAGAGTCTGTTTCTCACTGGCTTAGAGTTTGAGCAATTTCTTAACTCAGCTTCAGTCCCCTACCTGCAATTTTTTACTTTTATTTTTTTTTTATTTTATTTCGAGACAGGGTTTCTCTGTTGTAATTCTGGCTGTCTTCAAACTCATGGAGATCTGCCTGCCTCTGCCTCCCAAGTGCTGGGATCAAAGGCGTGTACCATCCCACCTGGCCTACAGAAATGTTTTAATGAGATTGACAGCACAGGGTGGGGCAGAGCAAATGAGGCCAAGTGGATAGAGAGGACCCTGCCAGTGGCAGGTGACAGCCTTGCAGGTCTCCAGGGTGTCTGTCACACGTGGGCTCTGTAGGTAGAAAGAGTAGAGGATGGGTCCTCTCCTCCCCTTCATGCTAGGTTTGGGGAGCTAGGTGGGTGTCACCAACACTCAGTGGTGACATCTGGCTTCCAGGAGGATGGGAGGGTAAAGTCAGATCACCAATACTTGTGGAGAACCCAGACCACAGAAGGCCTGGCCCACAGATGGCACTCATTGAGGTGTGTGTGTGGGAGGGTCATTCTGAGGACTCCTGGCTTCACAAATCAACCATGATGAGACTCACATCTGCGCTGCTCTGCATACACTCTAGAAAACTCATCCTCCTTGCATGGTCTGCTTTAATGATCAGAGCAATGTCGTACAGTGCCCGCAGGCTCACTGCCAATTGTGTTTTCACAGAAGCAGGGCTCCCAAAGGTCACCCAGCTGGAAAGTCCCTGAGTGCCCCCCAAGCAAAGCTCCTTCTCACTCCATTATGTTCCAGTGCCTCAGGGGTTCCTTTCATCTGGATGGCTCCAGACCTTCACAGGGACTTCTCTGACCAGTGCCTCTGGCCTTTGCTTGAATATATCTGAGGGTTAGGGTCTCCCCATCCACCCACCCCTGGTGGGGAGCTCTAATTCTCAGTCTCCCAGTTCCCACTCACGTCCAGCTTTTGTCCAGTTTATAGAAAGTACTTCAGCATTGGAGGTAGGAGCAAATTCTTGGAGGAGATCCAACTTGAGACAGAGACTTGGTTCTGCTATCACGTGACCATGAAACCCTCCTAGTTCCCTCCCAGGCTAAAACGATCCTTCAGACCTGTGAGTACTCAGTTCTCGAAGGAGTTCATGCTGTGGTAATCAAATAGTCCACAAGCTAGGCAGGAGCATGCACCTTCCTAGTCCCCAAGCTTCCCCTCTGTGGAACCCCAGCTTGGGACCCAGGGTCTTGCTGGCATCCACTCCCTACCCAGTCTCAGACTCAACTGACAAGACATTGTAGGTTAAGAATTCAGAAAACAGGAAGTCACATGTTCTCAGGAAGCAGTGGCAGCAGCAGGGGTGATCCTGTAGGGCAGAGCACTGGACATGATGCCACCCAGTGGCCACAACATGGAGGCACACAGCCTTTCTCACTGTGGGCTGCTGCCTTTTACCTTCATTGCTGCAAGGATACAAGCTAGACACACGGCGTAGCTGGTGATACTATGATACTTGGTGATACACACGGTCTAGTTGGTGATAACCAACCAGCTCCAGATTCCTTCTGTGCCTAGAACTACAGGTGAGTTTTATGCAGAAATTATAGTGACTCTTACTCTAGAGCTGGGGAAACTGAGTCTCTGAGAGGTTCTTAAACACCACTTAGTACTGTTCTTGGGGGTCTTGCTGGTCCTCAGGACTGGAGAGTAGTGGTCCTGGAGCCCTTTCTTCTCCGAAGGTCAAGCCCATGTAGTAGGTTATCTCCCGACTGCACGGTTTGCTTTAGTTGTCTGATGTTGAGAGGAACATGGAGTTGGTTGGTGCACACAGATAGCTCTCAAAATGCTGAGACACACACTGGCCAATGTCATTAGTCCCTGACTTATCTGAAGTTGCTCTGATCACCTTGACTTTCAAAGCAACTCTACGTAAGTAAGTACATAACTTACAAGTACCACATAATATGTCATTCCTACTGTAAGCTGCCCCGACCCCTTACCCTGTGCTGTACTACTGCATATATTCCCGGTCTATTCTGAAGTTGGTAACTGGACACAGCTATCTACAAACCACATATTCCCGGAGACAAAAGTTCCAAGGGAAGAAAGGGACTGTTTTATTTCTTAGATTTAGAGTGACCATGGGCTGTGCTTTTTCCCTTTCTGCATTTTTATTTCCATTAAAGTTGTGCTTTGTGAAATATTTTTACATTTTTCTATGATCGTTTTTTTCCTGTTTTCAAGTAAAACTCATTATAAAAGTGCAGAAAGGTAGGAAAGACTCATCAAAATCCTTCATAATTTCATGTTCAAACGCAGCCACGTATAACTGCAATAGCAGCGAGTCTTCCAAAATGTCTCTGTTTATCACTTGCAATCACCCTGAATCAAAACATCTTTCCTGAAAACAAAGTAAAATCTTGCTTTTCTTCAGTCCGTGTTATATAACTTCTCGTATGTTGTAACACTTCATGTTGTTTTATGTTACCATGCTTCATATTTCAGGCTACTTCATAGTTTTACTGAATATCTTATTTTTACATCTGCGTGTGTGTGTGTGTGTGTGAGTGTGTGAGTGTATGTGTGTGTGTGAGTGTGTGAGTGTGTGTGTGTATGTGTGAGTGTGCATATGTGTGTGAGAGTGTGAGTGTATGTGTGAGTGTGTGTGTGTGCATGAGTGTGTGTGTACGTGTGCATGAGAGTGTGTATGTGTGTGTGTGCATGAGTGTGTGTATGTGTGTGTGCGTGTGTGAGTGTGAGTGTATGTGTGAGTGTGAGTGTGTGTGTGCATGAGTGTGTGTGTGTGAATGTGAGTGTGTGTGTGTGTGCATGAGTGTGTGTGTGTGAATGTGTGTGTATGTGTGAGTGTGTGTGTGTATGTGTGTGTGAGTGTGAGTGTGTGTGAGAGTGTGAGTGTATGTGTGAGTGTGTGTGTATGCATGAGTGTATGTGTGTGTGAATGTGAGTGTGTGTGTGAGTGTGTGTGCATGAGTGTGTGTGTGTGTGAATGTGTGTGTATGTGTGAGTGTGTGTATGTGTGTGAGTGTGAGTGTGTGTGAGTGTATGTGTGAGTGTGTGTGTGTATGTGTGTGTGAGTGTGAGTGTATGTGTGTGTGTGAGTGTGTGTGTGTATGTGTGTGTGAGTGTGAGTGTATGTGTGTGTGTGAGTGTGTGTGTGTGAGTGTGTGTGTGTGCATGAGTGTGTGTGTGTGTGTGTGTGAATGTGAGTGTATGTGTGTGTGAGTGTGAGTGTGTGTGTGTGTGAGTGTGTGTGAGTGTGTGTGTATGTGTGAGTGTACACTCAGGTCAGACAACAACTTGCCTGAGTGCTCTCTCCTCCCACCATGTGGATTGGAAGTATTGACTCCGGTCATCAGGCTTGGCAGCAGATGCTCTTCTTTGCTGAGCCAGCACCTAAATACCATTTTTAATGGCCTCCTAATTATCCTTCACTGTTCTACAGGGAAAATATATAAACTATACGTAGAACAATGCATATATATATATAGGGCCAGGAGTGATGGTGCTTACCTTTAATCCCTCACATGAAAGGCAGAGACATAAAGATCTCCATGAGTCCCAGGCCTGATCTACATAGCACACTTCAGGCTGTCCAGGGCTACATAGTGAGACCTTGTCTCAACAAACATACAAAAAGCCCAACAATGCATATATAAAGAACAACATACATGTGTGGTGTGTATTTACAATGCAAACATCATTCCTTCCTCTTGAGGCCAGCTAGGGCATGTGGCTGCTGACTGTCACAGTCACGGGCACACTAAACACTGGCTCTACACTTTCACTCTAGAAATGCTTTTAGAGTTCTACTTCATTTGGTGGTAACGATTGATTGAGGTAAACTGGGCAGCCTGATGTGCTCCACTTTGCAAATAAAAAGATTGGAGGTCAGGGAGATGAAGTGACTCTCCCGTGGTCCCACAGCACACATGTGGCAGAGCCTGAGAGAGAGAGGGCAGGCCTCCTTCAGGCCTTTGTTCTGTCTCTCACCACCTTCACATTACACTCTGAGCATTAGCACCACTTAAGAGAAACCCACTCAGATCGAGGCCCCTATGTCAAAATGCTAAGCAGGCTTGATTCTGCCATTTCTCTGAGCGTTTAACTTACGCTATAGAAAAACTCTTGGTATACAGAGGTGTATATACAAAAATGTTTATTGTATCCTTATATGCAGAAGAAAAAAAAAACCGAAAATAACAAAAATGGCTACCGACCTGGAATACAATAAATTATGGTATGTTTATATAGCAGTTTAAAATGCCCACATAAGTCTGGGGATGCAGCTCTGAGGACAGACTGCTTGCTAAGCATGCATAAAACCCTGGGCTCAATCTACAGCACATGTAAGCCCAGCACTAAGAAGCTAGAGACCAGAGGGTCAGAAACTTATGGGCATCCTGGGCTACAGGAGACCCTATCTGGGGAGGGGCGAACAAAATAAAACCTCACACTGACAACAGAGAGCTCCATCGATGCTGCTGTGAAACATCTCCAGAATAATTAGATTAAAAATAAAAGAGCAGGCAAAAAGCTCTAGAGCGGTATATACAGGTCTTGTGTAGAAAGAGAAACCTACAGGCTATACAGGTGTGTGTGTGTAAAATTGTATCTCGATGCAGTTTTGTTTAGGATAGTGAAAAACGGTGGGAAGAAATAGTGGTGATGGTTGTGTGGCATTATGGGTATTCTTCATGCCACTCTGACACTCTTACACATGGTAAAGATGGGGCTGAGGCACAGCTCAGTAAAACAGTACTTTCCTAGTGTGGGTAAGGCCCTGTATTTAACCAGCAGCATGGCCTCTACCCCCCCAAATACGTAAGATTTACCATAATAATAAAGTTAGAGTACATACATACTGAGATGGACTATGCGTGCACTCAAACAGATGTCCAGTGCTGCTTGGGGAAACAGCTCAGTAGGGAAAACGCTTGCTGCTCAGATGTGGGGACTTGAATCCCGATCCCCAGCACTGACATCGAAGCCCTGGGTGGGGGAGGGGAGGCAGATGGATCCCACTGACTCTAGGCTTAGTAGAGATAGCTGCTTCAAAAAGTAAGGTGAAGCGCTTACAGACATGGACCTCTGACATCTGGCACACTCAAGAACGGATTCACATGTATATAAACCACACACTTTTTTTTTTTATTATGTGTGGTGGGGTAGCATTTGAAAGAATTTTACTTTTTGTGCTTTGTGAAATTTATGATGGAATGCATTTATGATACTAAGCAACCAAATACAAATGATAGGAACTCTTTAAATCAGGGGAAGTATGTGCCAAACACCTCTGCACAGTTCGGACAGAGGCAAACAGATCATCTAGCCGAAGTCCCTGAACTGAACACGGTTTAGGGTATTTTGGGCGATGACTGGAATGTTCGGATGTGCCTCAGTCACTCAGAAAACTTCACAATAATGGTATTTAGGTAACATGGTTCCATTTGAACATACATACACAAACACTGGGTGCCAGCCACTGTTGCTGTTGATCAATGCCTTAGAAATGAGACGTATTTTCTGTACACACTTAAGCACCAGTGAGTGGGGCCCGGCAGGCGAAATAAGAAGCTGTCCTTCAGACGCCCCCTCAGCTGGCCCCACCCTAGCAGGGAAGTGGGGATCCTGGACTCTCCCCAGGTTTCAGGGCCCCAAGGGTTAAGGTTGCCCAAGGAAGTCCACGAGGCAAGGGACCCAGGAAGGCTACAGCTGGTCACCCTCTTTCTAAGCTGATCTGGAGGCCGGGTTGTTCAGGACACTGGACTGGGGGAGGTTTTACAGCACCCACAGCTGAAACCCGGGTTTCTGTCGCCTAGCATGCCTTGCTGCGGCAGGCAGCTCCTGGGGCGGGGCTGTCGGTGGCCCCGCGGGGACCCCCTCACTCTGCAGGCGCCTTCGCCCCAGTTGGCAGCGCAGTACTGATGAATCAGGCTGAGGGTGTGTCACCCCGCCTCGTCCGGATTGGAGGCTGGCGGACAACATGGCATTCTGATTTTAGAGCAAACTGTAAAGAGGGGACCGCTCACGGCTTGCCCTGGGGTCTCCTGCGGTGAAACCCGGGCGCGTCTGGCGAACACACTTGAAGTTAGGTGCTGCTGGGCTTTCCTCCCCGACCCCACCCAGAGCCCTGGGAATGCAGCCTGAAAGGTGAAGGGCAGAGAGCAGAGGTGAAGCCACTGCCTCGGTGGGGGCCCGCCGGCTGCGGTGCAGTTACCGAGCCGCACCCCTCCCCTTCCCCCGGGCCCGCAGCTGGCTCCTGGTCGAGGTTTCCTGTCGAGAGGCACCACACCGGGCCGGGTTATCGCCGGTGATCTCCCCTCTGAGCCTCTCACACTCCGCCGCGGCCGCCCCCACTTGCGGTCCCTTTCCCCGGAACCGCACCGCCCCCGGACCCCTCGCAGAGCCGCCGGCCCAGGAGCTGCTTCCTGACATCGGGGAGCTGCCCGGTTCCCCAACCACCCACCCAAGTCTCAGGACAGGGACCACAATAAGGCCGCACGCTGTCCTCGGTGGCACGGCGACCCTCAGCTCAAGGCCGGGTGGGCCGAGACTGGCAGGTGGGTGCTGGTCCTCGCCCCAAGGCACCCTCCGCCTTCCTCCCAGAGAGAGCGGGGGTGGGGGAGGCAGAAGGGCTCTCTGCTTGCACACAGGGGGACTCCGAATGTCGTCAAAACTTTCATTCCGAAGCCCCACTCGGAGCTCCAGGGCCTTCCTGGTCACATACCCAGCAGGCGGAGAGCCGCCCATGTTATCCCACTCATCTTTCATGGGACATCCGGGGAGGTGTGTCGGGAAAGCTAGAACGTGATCTGCCCAGGGCTGCGTGGCCTCTCGCTAGCAGCAAGAGGGAGGGGACCGGTGCTGAAGAGACAGTGGTTACCTGCCCATGCTGGCATTCTCCTGAGCTGAGCTAACCAGTTCTCATCAAAAGGCACTGAAGAAAACATACACACATGATTTCCCTCACAAAACAAAGCAAAAACAATCAAAAACAGGTGGGTGAGCTAGCTCCACGGTGTGTGGAGGGGATTCTTCACTGTTTGCCTTTGAGCAGAGCCCAAGTCAGCAAAAGGGTTTGTAAAGTCTGGATTGGGTCCTGTATTGGAAGCATCTGAGCCTCCGAAGGTGGGGTGATGCCTTTGAAAGTGTCCCCCCCACCCCCGTCTTTGCATGCCTAATACTCTTTGGGAAATACTGCTTTCTGGGGTTGGTAGTCTGGGAGTTTCTATAAATATACCCACCTCCCAGCATTTGCCGACATAGCACTCTCTGTGAGAGAGCAGCCTGGAATTCTCTCAACAGGAATTAGACCCGCACTCTGTCCTTCTGTTGCAGGAACACCCAAGAGAACCAGGGCTTTGGCAGTGTGAGGGTCCTGTGTCCGTCTCTCCCACTGACTTGTCAACGTGGACACAGTGTAGCCCAAACCTTTAAAGCACACAAAGACAGTCCTAGGACATTCTTTACTTCCAGCTCTGCTCTCCTCCCGTGAAGGCATTCATTCTCTCAGGAGCAGCTGAGAGGCTGCTAGTGACTAACCAGATGATGACTACTCACACTCACCTGTGTCTTGGGGTTCTAAAACAGGTGCAAGATGCCAGGCTGCTTAGGGGCAGGTGTAGGTATCCTGCTCTTTCAGCCCTGCAAGCAGTGTCTTTCTTTTGTATGGAGCCATAAACTGCCCTGGGCAATGTAGGAACTCAACCAATAGCGGAGTGGGGTGTTGTGGAAATGGGGTGGGCCTCCACCTGTAGTGTATTCCAGTCTTCCTGTCCACATTTGGTTTGTCAGAAAGAGTCAGTCTAAACACCCTGCAGATCAGAATGACAGCAAAGGCGAATAGAATGAGTGTGTGTGTGTGTGTGTGTGTGTGTGTGTGTGTGTACAGCCAAAATGAAGCAGGAATCTTCCCCTTGCCTAGACCGGACTGCTCCATCGTGATGGACTAGGAGCAAACTCACCTAGCAAGTTTAAGGAGAACCCTGCTGTGAGGTCTGGAGAGCACACAGTGGGGTGCAGAGGCTCCCCACCCAGGTACTTGCCTGTGCCCCACCCCACCCCAAGCTTTTCCGAGCCTTTCTCAACCTTCCAGTCTGGAAGAGGCTTCCTCCCCAGGAACTCCAGCCCACACCCAACCTCAAATGTATTCATGGTTTTTCAGTGCAGAGCACTTTATTCTTCTTCTGCTGCTGAATCTTTCCTATTCAATAAACTCCATGTTGCCTCGGGACAAATGCCATGGTTTCTAGTTCTTTCCTCTCTACCTGGTGGGAAGCTCAGTTTTAGGCAGCACCCAGAACCCCATTAATAACATAATTGCTTGGATAATTAAGAGACTGATTGATTGGTTAAAGGTCATTAATGCCATAAAAAATTAATCTTGTGGCTTACATTTCAAAGAGCCTGTGTGTGAGAAGAGACTCAAGAGAGACCTACCTGTCCCACTCCACTCTCACCTCTATCCCACCCCTACCCTTACCCCGACCCCTACCCTGTGTGAGCTTTGGCCAAAGCTAACGATGTGCGTGACCTCTGTAAAGTTATTTCCCATTGGTTTCTTTGCCTCCTAAGTTGTTAACAGAGTAACTTTTCTGATTCTGTCCTGCTGGGTCCTGCTCTAGGATCAGGGTTCAAAGCAGGTCACCAAGAGAAAAACTTCTTAGAATTTCTTCATGAAGTGGTTACAAAGTGTCAGATTTGTAAACTGCCCTTCCCCTTCCCTTTGATCCGGGAGTTGCTAGCCTTGATAGGGGCTTGACAGTCTGGGCTTGGATACTGTAGTCTAAGGAAGGTTGGCGGCTCACGTTTCCCTGGGTCAAGGCCCAGGCTGTGCTTGGGCCTCTGCCTTGCATTTGACAAAAGCCCAGGTCCTGTTGGAGCAGGAGTGCCATGACTTAGCATCCTTCAGATGCCTGATCAAAAAACAAACCCAGTTCACCTGGAAGGGCCAGCCTTCTGGGAAGACCAGCCACCTGCTCCTAGCTTCAACACACCTTCCTTTAACGTAGTCCCTGAAGCCTTCATCTTTCAAGACTCCACAAACGTTACTTTCTTTCCACACACTCCAGTGCGGTGTTCAAGCAGAGTGAGTTTCACTGGGGGAGCCTGTTCCTATCCTACAGGGTGACCTAAAAGTCAGAAATTGTGGGCTAAATTTACAGTTAAACAGAATATTGGTTTAGCTGGTTGGCCACTGTGCACCTGTAGTCCCAGCAATTCAGGTGCAGAGACAGGAGGATGAATTGTGTCCTGTAATTGAGACTGCCCTGGGCAACAACAGTGAAGTCCTGGCTCAAAGCAAACACACAAGATTATTCTCAAATAATATACTCAAATTAGAACGTGTGGAAATGGATATAATTGTTGATCTTTTCAAAACGTAAAAAAGTACACTACCTCTGCTGTGTGTCCAGTTCTTTTGTATGCTTGTATTTCTTGTAGGTTTTTAAGAAAATATATTAACAATTGTATCAATAGTTTTAAATTTAGAGGTCGTGAGACAGTGTCTGGGGGTTGAGGGAGCTGTGTGGAGCCTGTCATTGGTGTCTGTAGCTAATGCTCGGTGCATCGCTTTTTAAACCTCCTGTGTTCCAAGCTCCATTTTCAAAGTAAATTTGGTTACATTTTAATTTTTCTGACACTTCTTTTCTGGGCCCATTTTTCACTGATTGTTTGATGAGAAGTCTTCCCTTGGTTTTTTGTTTTGTTTTGTTTGCTTTTAAAACACTTGAAAATTCTGCATGGTCATAGACATATTTTTATTCACTTTCCATCTCTCCCTAGCCAGCATGCTGTAGGAGGCCATAATAGTGTAAGAACACACACACACACACACACACACACACACACACACACACACACACACACGCAAAGCTCAGAACACAGGCCAGTGGTTTGCACCTGTATACTTGCCTTCCAGCCTGAGCCCAAAGTAAGCACCTCTCATCTTCCTGGGCTATCAACTCTCTGTGCCTCATCTCTCAAAACGTCTGACAAGATTAAGCTTGAGAAGAAAACAAATACAGCCTCAGAAGCCTCTGCCCTGTGCACAGCAAGGTGCATAGAGGAGACCCAGCTTTTCCTCTAATCCTGCAGCCTGGGGTGACTTTTTCCTGGGCTCTGGAGGCTAGGCTGCTTTGCCCAGAGGAACAGGGCACTCGCATTTCCCAGCCTCGGGATTCTTGCAGGTCTTTTGCTAGAGTGTCAGAACAACAACACAATCCTTTCCTGGAGGTGTGTATGTCAGTTTGGCAACCCCTTGGGTATCCAGCCCACGCCCACTGAGCTCTCGCCTGTGACGTACTTTGTACTTCTTGTGGATCAAAGGTCCACAGAGCCCACTGCGCCCGCAGCAGCAGCTGCCACTCCGAGGACGCGGGAGCAGAATGTTGCTGGTAGGGGCGGCGGTGGGCAGAGAGCAGACCTACTGGGCTGCTTGGGGCCTTTGTGGCTGCTCTGTCCCTGGGAAGGGGTGTACCCTGGGGTCTGCCACACCCAGCCTGGTCACTGCTTAGCATTGGGTACCAAGATAGCCTAGTACCAGCCACACTGCTCAATCCGTGGTGCTCTCCAGTCGCTGTGTAATTTGAGGGTCCCAGGATGCCCAGGGACCCACGAGAGCCACAGGATGACCCTTAGAGCTGTTTCTGTTGACTCTAAATCTATGTTTCTACACTTCCCATAGAAGAAAGATGAGGGAGAAAAACACAGCAAACCTTAAACAGTGTTTTCAACTCTGGCTTGTGAAATTATGGGTTATCTGGTTATTCTTTGCTCCTCTTATGTACCCAGGTTCTACAATGCATGCAAATAAATACTTTTGAAATGAGCGATAATAGTCAAGATACAGTTTTACAGCTTTCATCAATCAGACCTCCTTTTACCAACTACCAGCCCTACCAATTCTCAGTTCTACTTTAGGGTAAAGTTATAAGCGTCTTGGAGGCCCAGACAGGCAGGTCAGATGCCCAGCCTGTGTAGAACCCAGGTCCTCTGACCAAGGAGGACGACACCACGGCAGAGGCTGATGGAACTGTCTCTTCTTAACTCCATCAGAGCTTAGCTCTTTTCATCTCCCAGGACAAGGACTAAGTTCAGTTCGAGGTTGTTCTGAAATCTCCGGTCAGCATTGCTGCAGCCCCTCCCCAAACACAGTATGGTCACAGAAGCAGCAGCCAGCTTGGGAGTCAGTCAGTCCCTTGTGTGTCAGCTCCTGCTGGTAGAGATGCCAGCCGCTGCTTGCATAGGTATAGTCTCTGCTCTACACCCTATGGTGCTGAGAAGACACGTGGGCTGCTTCCCCAACTGAGGTTCTGTCTATGATGTCAGAGGAATGGACCAGCCAGGAAAAGAGGCCATTCTGATTCTTGGACTTCTGCAAAGGTCCATCTGTCGTTCCTGCCGGACTGGTTCAGGCCTACATGCCTTTTCCCTCTGGGTTTTCTATCTGTTGTCTATTCTTTGCATTTCCCCCTCAATCATATTTTCCCCCTGTCATCTGCTCTTGCTCCTTAATTCTGTTTGATGAAATGGCCACTGTTGGAGGTAACATGGCTAGTCCCCTCTGATAGCCCTGGGCAACGTGCTGCCTGGCAGCCCTGACCCTAAGGATTTGGAGACTGTTCCTTTTATTTGATTCAGCTCCCTGGGGGACCAACAGTCACTGGCCATCTTGGCAAGTCTTCATGGTGTCGTTGTGCACCCTCCTACATAAGGTACATTGGCTATTTGGCATAGAAGGTTGCACTATCTGCTCTGCTGCAGGAGTCATCCAGAGAACTGCAGTAAGTTGGCAGTATGATCACTGAGTTGGGTCCAGCAAAGCTTCTTTAATCCCCAGACAGGCCAGGGGGAGGAAACAAATTCAGATGCCCACAGTCACATTCACAGCCCTTTAAAATGTATACACTAGGCTGCTCCCAATTAGTCTCACTCATTCCTGCCCCCAATCTGAATTCAAATGCCCAAAGCCCTTCATATGGAGTAGCGGGGTTCTACAAAAGTTGTCTTTAAAAAAGGAAGAAAAGAAAAAGGGAGAGTATAGATTTATAAATACATTTTTATATGTATACTTATATATATATTATATATATGTATTTTATATGTATACATATATTTCTATGTATTATATATATTATATGTATTAAATATGCATTTATACATATTTATACATTAAATGTATAAATACATTTATAAAAACTAAAGGAAGGTTTGGGGGAATTAGCCCACTTGTGATTTTTAGTATCTGGTTTTGCTATTTGCTTCTCTTTCATCTTGATCTCTAGTTAACTGGAGCCTGAACCACTTTGTGCTTATTTATTAATTGAACATGAAATTAACAGAGTCATTAATTTAGGGAACAAAATGGAACTTTTAGGAACTTTTAAAGAACAGATCTCATCAAAATGACCGTTTAAGGGGCCGGAGAGATGGCTCAGCAGTTAAGAGAACTGGTTGCTCTTATAGAAGACCCAGGTTTGATTCCCAGCACTCGCATGGTCCAATCCCAGTGGATCCAATGCCCACTCCATTCTGGCCTCCTTGGGCACTGCCCGTGGACGGTGCAGACATGCATGCTCACAAAACATCCATAATACATCGAACAAATTAATTTAAAACAAAAGACTATTTAGAATTGGATCCAAATCTACATAGGGTTATTCCCTGAATCTACTGAATTAATAGAAATGACCACTTATTGCCTGGCTAAAATCAGTGATTCATTAGCTAACATACTCTCCTTTTTTCTGTGAGTGCTATGTTCTATACATTTATAGGAGGAAGGCCAGAGGAATACTGAAAAGGAAGTTTGCTATTTGGTTGATTTTGGTATTTTGAAACAGGATTTGACTCTAGCTGGACGAACTTTGAACTCCTGTATCCGCTAGCCTGAGATTACAGGTGGGAGCCACACAGCCAGGTGTTTGCTTTTAATGTTTGTGTTTGCTGACTTAAGAAGCACACTCCCCTGGAGACGATTTTCTCATTACTTGAGAAAACAAAACACCTCCAGAAATTCCTGGGCTGGCTAATAAGACACATGCCTTCAATAATGAGTGTTTCAGACATTGTATTTCTGCAGAATGTGCCAACTGTGGCCAGTAGCAATTGTCTTTTCAGTGGGCAATAATAAAACTGTTTTCAAGGTTCTTTCCCTCGAGAGGCCTGATAACAAGTTTATAATTTCCCCCAAGCACATGCCACTCTGCTTGAACTACCGTCGCCCCGGGGACTGCCGTGGAGCTGACTGAATACAGGCTGAGCTTGGACAGCCTTTGAGGCAGTTTATCTCCCCAGCCTGTGTTTCCGGTAGGCTACCTCCCTACCACAAGCGAGCTCCATAAAGCCCTACTTCTCTCCAGAGGAGTGCAAATTCAGTTGTACTCTGAGCAAGTCTAAGGGCTGCCTTCCCCAGCTGCTGAGGCAGGCAGCCAGGAGGAGCCTGCAGTGGCAGAAGCAGCGAGGGGCACAGGGCTAGCTGCCTCCTGTCTCGGCCAAGGGTGCAAACTCTCAACTCTCAGGAAATCCCCAAAGCCATTCTTCTCTCTCTCTCCATTCATGCCACTTTTCTGAAAGCGAAAAGCTGAGCAAGCAGAGTGAATGAAAAGGAAGGGAAAGGGGAGGATTTGCCTGGGGCTGCTCCTGCTGTGGGACTCGGGGAACCAGAAGGTGACAGCAGCCATGCAAAACCCCAATCACCTTTGTCTCAGAGGCAAAATTTCTAATGAAATAAAATAATAAAATAAAATTCCAGTGTTCATCCACAATGTATTCTGTGGCACACATCTCCCACCCCTCTTCACCTGCCACCTTTTCTGTATCTCCTTTTATTGGTTCCACTGTCCCTTCTCTTCTTTCTCCCACCCTCAAGCTCCTCATCTACACCTTCCTCTCTCCCCACCTCCCTCCTTCCTCAGACCTGTCTGGACAGAATGACAAAACCCATACACATCTCACCATGCCAGTCTGCCTGGGGTAGCCAGCCTCTTTTAAACCCCAGATGGAGTGGGTAGCAAGGGCTCAGAGGTTTCCTTCCCCGCCTGCCTCTTCATACGTAGTATTTCTCAAACTCTGTGGCCAACAAAAGAAAGAACTGGCTTCTCTGAAACATTTGGGGGAACCCATTTATTTCAAAGCAGCTGGAGTTATTTATCCAGCCCAGGCTGCTAGGAAATTCTTAAGATCTAGTCCTTTGGAGGTCATTGATGACTGGCTGTGCTCTCTCGGAATTTCTCTGGCTACAGTTAAAGTGGTTCTCCTAGCAGCCAGCTGGGTGATATTAACTCACTATCTGCTAATTTGAGTGCTGAGATGATACATGGCCAGACACACATACACACACTCCAGACAGCAGTTACTGGGGAATATTGCTTTTTTGGACTTTGACACAAGCTCCAACTTTGAGAGGAATTTAAGTGATATTTATTGCATAGAAATTCCTTTCTAAAGCTCTGCGCTCCTGTTTCAGCAGGAATGCACTGCATTTATTCTGGCATTGACCGGCTGAGGAGACTAAGACTCAGACTTACTTAACTCCATCAGGGGTTGGGCTTGCAGCATTGGAGTTTGTGGCTCAACACAGATCTCATTATGGGGACCAATCAAGCTATTCGGAGACCAGACACCAAGCAAGTTAACTGATGCCAGTGCCTTCCTCAAGCATGCTTTTCTATTTGCTGGGTTGACCATGACTGACTGTTGGGGGAAATCAGCTTGCCTTTACATTAACCCAAGGCACCAGATAGGTTTCTGTTTTAATGTCATCTCTATCTTATAAACTGCGTTCTGCTTTGTTTTAAATTGTGTGTGATGCGTCCGGGCATGCATACCAAGGTCAAGCGTGGAGCACATGGTCAAGTGTCAAGAGGACAACTTTTTGGTGTCTGTTCTCTCCTTCTACCTTTAATGGGCCTGGGGGATTGAACTACGGTTGGCGAACTTGCACAACAAGTACTTTACCTAATGAGTCATCTCTCTGACTTAGTTTATATTTTTGGGGGGAGGGGCTACCCTGAACTCACCAAGGCACCAGGCTGGCCTTGAACTCACAGAGGTCCACCTTCCTCTGCCTCCTGAGTGCTGGGATTAAAGAGGTGAACTGCCATGCCGGCTGTTTCTTGTTTGTTAACTATTAGAATTTGGAACCAATTTTGTTGGGGAAATCACCATTTTGGGACATGGTTTTCCTATCTCCATTTTTTTTTTTAAATTTTAGGAGTCTCCCAAATATAGAATATAAAGTTTAATCTAGTTTCATTGCTGTCCTTTAGACATAACAGGACTGAGCCCAGATGAACAGGTTCAAGCCAGAGAGGGTAGCAAACACTGAGAGAGAAAAGCAGACAAGAGGTCCCACCCTGACCCTGACGGTGTTTGTGATTGATGCCTACTGGCCCGGACCAGTCTTCTCCAGTGTCAGCCACTTCCCCAGCAGGCCTCATGCCTAGTTAGTCAGCACGGAAATAACTCCATGTTTTGATTCGTTTGTAAACTCTTTGTTTCATCTTGGCATTTTTTGTCTTGTTGGTTTTTTGCCTTTTCCTTTCAATTTGCATTTTTATGGGTTTTATTTGGTTTTTGTTTTGTACTGTATTGAGTTTCTCTTTGAAAGAGAGAAAAAAAGAACATAAAGTTGGTGGGTTTGGAGGGAAGTTGGGGGAGAAGAAGGGACTTGATCATAATATATTATATGAAAAAAACCCATTTAAATCTGGTTTCATTTACGAGGGAAAATACATATGGGTGGGTATGCAAATGTTGTGGATATGTACACAGAGCCATCCATATACACAGACTCAAATACGCATGTAAATGCACACATATGTATGCACACACATGCATGCCGGTATATGAATATAAGATGTGACTTGCAGCCATTTCTGTTTTTCAAAGTGACAGGTTGGTGATAACCACAGCACAAGGCATAACGCCGAACACTTGGATCAGCTGGTAAATGTGCTAAGGCATCTGAGAACCTGGCTCTTGGTCCAGAAGTAATTTTCAGCTCCAAACCAGAACCCACAGGCGACTGAGGATTTATTACAAATGCTCATTGTGGTGCACCCTCACTTTAAAAAATTTATTGCAGGCTCCTAGCTTGTTAACAAAGATTTACCATTCGCTCCTGGCTAATTCTGAGGTTAACATTAACTGCTTTTGTGCAGCCTTTCAAATAAACACAAATCCTGGGTACCCCTAGTAGAGGACTTGACTGAGACATCATGCCCTGCTCATCTGCCCTGTTCCTTTGCAACCCCCAAACTCCCAATTACCATTTGAGTGTTCAGAGGCCATGAATTCCACAGAGGAGTTCTCTGTTCAGCAGATAATTCTGGTGCAATGGTTATTACTACCTACCTGCCTGTCCGTCTCAGATAAATAGAAAATGCAGTCAGTGTTTACACATCTTCCCAAAGGACTGTGTAGCAGGTTGATGTTGGCTTGAATTGTTTCCAGCTAGACTTGCTAAGCTCAGCCCTGGGTGTCCTGGCTGGACGTCCCCTACCCCCATCCCCAGTTTCTCCTTGGGCTAGCCTGCTTTTGAAGCATTGTTCCGGGTTGTCCTGGGGCTCTGCTTTGTAATCAGATTTGTTTGTCTGCATGTGTAACCCCCATCATCATCTCCCCAGCCCCCTAACTCATCCAGATGAAAGTCAGCAGAGTGGCTCATCTGCCAGTGACCTAGGGCCATGGTCTGGCCAGCTTAATATCAGTAAGGTTTGTGGTTAGGCTCTTTCCCATTGTGGACACTTCCTCATTCTGGGCATTTGGTAACAAATCGAAGTACAGAAGCCATAGTGCATGCTGTAGTCCTCCAATCCCCTTAGCCAATTCATAATTGACTTTTAAATCATTTAGGTGCAAAAGCAAATAATAATAGCTCCTCGGTTCCTTAGCTAATAAATTCTAGCTCATGAAAACTGAGGGAGAAGGCTGAGCCCATAAAGATTAAATATTTATGCAGATACTACATGCACAGTGACATATAAATGCACATATACACACATTTTAGGCATTGCTGCTCATTTTTAATTCGTTGTGTGATATCAAATAAGAAAAAAAAATTTCCAGTGGAGAAAAAAAACAGAAGGAAGATTTATTGCCTCCAAATTAATACAAGAAAACATTGCTGTAATAGCTTCCTTCTTACTGCAGGAGCAGGGAGAGAGGAGATTCAAAAAATATTGAATTGATAAAATTATCTTTTCTCTATTGCGGGAAGGGTGAGTTAATATCCATAAAGAACTTAGAACTCCCTCAGTCGTAAGGATGCCCTATAAATACAAACCATCATTATAATTTATGATTGAACAGAGTCCATTTTTTTCATCTAAGCCATTTTTCAAACCCCTTGCAGCTCAGGCCCCTCTGACATTGAGCCAAAACACCTCTCCCAGGCACGGAGCTGCTATTTATCAATTTAACAGGAGGACACCTTAAAGCAGCCTCTCCGAAAGCCAGTCATAAACAGGCGGGTTCAGCCTCAGCCTCCATCAGCGCACCCAGGGCTGCTGGGTGAGCCCTGCCACCCTGGTCCAGGCCCACGAAGAACAAGTCTTTCTACCCTCCATGTCTTCCTGCCAATAAGGCAGTGGTTCTCAATCTTAATGCTTCGACCCTTTCCTACAGTTCCTCAGGTTGTGGTGACCCCTCAACCATAAAATTATTTTTGTTGCTACTTCATAACTAATTTTGCTACTGTGATGAATCAGAACATAAATATCTGATAAGCTGATGGCTTAGGTGACCCCTGCAAAAGGGTCATTCAGCCCTCAAAGGGATTGTGACCCACAGGTTGAAAATTGCTGCAATAAGGGAAGTTTGGGCCAAGGAACCCTCACTTGTCTTTCCCAGCCCCTTCTCAGCTGTGCCTTCTCTGAAACGGTAATTAATGAGTCTCTAGCTGTGAGAGTTCAGCCTGAGTCAAGTTGCCCCCTAAGAATGAAAGGGGGGGGGGGTGTCTCTTTCTTCATAGGCAGGGAGAGGCAACTGCTACTGCACGGGAGTACAGCTGAAAGCTTGGGATCTGATCTTGAAATAGATCTTTCCTTTAAAAATTTAGGGGTTGGGGTGTAACTCAATGGAGCAGTGCTTGCCTGGCATATGCAAGCTTCTGGGTGGTTTGGTGCCCGAGCATCGTCAAATGACATCAACAACAAAGCAAGAGGAATTAGCCTGTTAGACACATCCATTTGCCTAGCCAAACTGAGCACCCGCAGGGCTGGCGGCCAGGACGGGAAGATGGAAACTCATCTGATTTTTCAGATATAGGATCTGATTAAAGCCGGGTGGTGGTAGTGCATGCTTTTAATCCCAGCACTCAGGAGGCAGGGGCAGGGGATTCTCTGTGAGTTCAAGGCCAGCCTGGTCTACAGAGTGAGTTCCAGGACAGCCAGAGTTACAACAGAGAGACCCTGTCTCAGAAAAAACAAGGGGGGGAAAATAAAAGGATCTGGTTAAGCATTTGATCAAGAATGCCAGAAGAATGGAAAAGAAATTGGACCTTTGTCTCCCTTCCCAGTGTGGGGCAAGTGGTTGTTGTGGATATTGGTGTGTTAATATGTTCATTAAGCTCTTCTCAAACACTTCCAATCTTTTTTTGTTGTCTTGACACGGCTCCCCCCAAACTATTCCCCCACAACCGCCTCCTTCACCCCGGGGAACAATGTGAGTGTCACACACATCCTTCTCATGAAAGCTGGCCTGAAAGGAGAAGGTGAAGTCAAGGCAAGTGTCCACACTCCAAATCTGAGATTGTAGAATAAGTAACCCTAGAATTCATTTGTTTGATCTGTCGGACTGAGCGCCATGGTCACACTGGGTCTCTGGCCTCTCCCAAATGCCTTGGAGACACTTAGAGTTCATTCCTAACCCTATTTTTGAACCCACTGAAACTTACTCCTTTTGTAATCTCAACCACTCCTTACGGGGCTTTAAAATACCTTCTATGGGTTGTTGACCTCAGCCTTTGCATCTGCAGCCACAGCTCTCCCCTGAAAGCCAGACTGGGCTACACACTTAAACATAATGGACCTGCAGGGTGTTTACACACAAGCTAAGACATCTCTAACTCTAGTGGACAGCATTGCTATGTCCTTAGCAGAACTCATCTCTCCCTGACCAAACGTGTTCTTCTCCCAGTCAGAATATACTAGGAAGAATTTGGTTTCTTAATATAAAGTTGGGGAAAATTTTTTAAAATGTCTGAATATGGAAATAAAAATACTGATTATAGGAAAATTGTAAAATCCCGGAAAGTACAAAAAAGAAACTAAAGTCTACCCACAACCTTACTACCCAAATATAACCGCTGTTAACATTTTGGTGTTTTCTTCTAATGTTCACTTTAATATATTTTTAAAGATTGGGATCACATCCTCATGGTTTCTGCGTTTTACTGCCACAGAGATATTGCTGTATAGTCACACCTTACCTTCAGAAGTACAGGTTATTGTTGGATATTTTAGTCCTATTGTGTTACAATAAACATCTTGAACAAAGATAGCTTTCTCTCTGTGATTTACCCGCCTCCCACAGTGCTGAGAATTGAACTTGAAGCCTTATTTAGCTAGGCAAACACTTACCACTGGGCCATGCCTTAGCCCCCTTATTTCTTGAGAGAACATTAAAAGGCAGAAGAGATGGCTCAGCAGTTCAGAGCACTTGTTTTTGCAGAGGACCCAGGTTTGAGTCCTAGCTCAACATGTCAGCTCATAACCATCCATAATTCCAGTTCCAGGGGACCCAGTGCCCTCTTCTGATCCCCACTGCCTATGGGCGCCAAGAACTCATGTGGTGCACAGACATACATACAGATAAAACATCCACACACATACAGTTAAAACAATAAATGTTTTTTAAAAAGAGCAAATTAAGAGTCACGAAGCCGTGTAGCTACAAATCGGGGAACTGCTTTCCAGATCCATCAAACTTAGGGGTAAATCGCTGTCCGAGAAGTAGGGCCAATTTACATTCATCGTTTTTTTGAGAGAATCTGATTTATTATATTCTCATTAACCCTGAGTGTTGTCACTAAACAAGCAACAAGTAATACAGTCCACCCAGTGAGCGAAACCCAGCGTCTAACTTTAAATGTGCGTTTGCTTACCGATAGCGCTGGACAATTTTTCACACGTTTTCTTCACTGCTTTATTCTTATTTTATGAATCGGGTGGTGAGATTTGCTCATTTCTCTTGCTGGGCTCATCTGAAATGATTTCTAAGCGTGCGCTACATGCCTGGCGCTACCGTCCCTCCCGTTGTGTCAATGCGCGTTGTTGATACTTTCTCTCATCTCCTCCATCTTTCATCTGGTATCTCTGTTTCATGCAA
Source organism: Cricetomys ansorgei (assembly GCA_026225945.1). Classification (NCBI taxonomy): domain Eukaryota; kingdom Metazoa; phylum Chordata; class Mammalia; order Rodentia; family Nesomyidae; genus Cricetomys; species Cricetomys ansorgei. The sequence goes on from JAMJFZ010001395.1 coordinate 1,525,641, forward strand.
ATTGTAATTTAGGTCTTTTTTTTTTTTTTCCTCTACCTGTAGACTTAGAAAATCTTTCCTCACTTTGAGATCAAAGAAGCGTTCACTTATATTTTTTGGGGGGCGGGGGTACTATTTTCAAAGATCGTGTCACAAAACAAAGATTAGAAAGTCTTGGCAGGAGCTCTACCTGTGTGTTGTTAATGTGTTTGTGCATGAACACACACATGCACAGAGTGTATAGCATGAGAAAAGCAAGCCTAGCAAGATGGACCTTGTCTATTTAAATGCAGTGAAGCTAAGGAGCAGGATGGTGGCTTTTTCAAGGGCGGGGGGTTGGCAGTGCACTGCTAGTAGTATTTGATTCCTGTAACTTGTGAATTTATCAATTGTCTCTAAAGAAATAAAATCACCAGGGGCAGAGGCATCTGGTAGAAATGGTTTAAATGTGCAGTCACCCAACACTCGATCGGACTAATTCTGAGAAATGCATTGTTCATTGATTTCAATCTGGTGGGAACGTCATAGCGTCTATAAACACAGGCTAAGCTAGCTCCAGCATCTCTAGGTAGTATACTTGATGAGACTATTGTTACCTACGTGGTCCGGCACTGTCAAAGATGTCATTAAGGGACTGGTAAATTGGCTCAGCAGGTAAGGGTAAGCAAGTAGCCACCAAACTGAAAGACCTGACTTTGATACCCAGGACTCACATAGTAGAAGGACAGAAACCAATTCCTGCAAGTTGTCCTCTGACCTCCACATGCATGCCAATGGCACATGTGTGCATGAGTGCATGTGTAACACACATACACATACAATTTTAAATGTAATTGTAAATATCATTAGGTAGTACCAGATTATATGTGTGACATATAATATTTATACACATATGTGTAATTTCTATAAATGATATTTGAGGTTTGTTTGCTTATTGGTGCTGGGGATTGAACCCAAGACTAATCTCACAGTCTCCCACTGAAGTCCCCAGTCCTACATACTCTTGAGAAAGACAGTTATTTCATGACTGTATGACCATTTACACACCTTAAGTGTCTGACTCAGCCGCCTCATGGCCTAGTGACCTGCATGTCCTTAAGAAGATTCACTGCATCTTGGTCCAGACCTGTGCCACCTGCCCACAGTTCCATTGAACCAGAATGTGGAATCCTCTACATTCTGAGTCTACATTCCCCATAGTCCTTGCTAGCCTGTTCTTCTGGCCCAATCACTTTTCCATTTTGGCCCACAAAAGTACTATGTAGCCTGGCCTGAGAGGTCACAGATGTGTACGCCTTGGGCATCTGAAGCTATTGGTTTCTCTAAACCTTATATATATAGGCATCTCCCCTGCAGTATTATAGGAGATCATTTGTAAAGCCTTTCCCTGAAAATACTAGTTCCTATTCAGACTCTCTCATACTGCCTCTGGGTGGTCCTGTCTCCTGTGAAGACCAGACACCTCGTCACTGTCCTTCACCGCCTGTCTCCTCCATTCCAGGCTGCTCTGTCACCTTCCTTCAAGGTGAGCATCAGCCTGAACTTGGACATGGTTTTGAGAACAAGCACGGTCCTTCCTGCTGAGCCACATGATGATGTTAGCAAATCCACCCAACGGTGGAGTGTGGGGCTGCTCTGTGTAGCAGGGAGTTTTCCTTCATGGGGGAATGTTCTGCAAAGTCTAGAATGTTCAGGAATGTTCAAGAAGAAGGTCCTCTCGAGATGACGAGACTCCTTGGGATGTGGGTGTGCACGCGGTGCTGTAGAGGGGCCCAGGACTCCCGTCTCTGCGTGGCCTTGCCAGCTGTAAACACTTGGTCTGGGTAGTTCCTTCTTATCTTTTTCAGTCTTGTGATTATCTCTGGGGGACTCTGCCTGCACTGTGCAGCCCACCCTACACCCAACTGATTAGACAGGGCCCTATGAATCAGAGATAGCCTACTGCTCCTTTCTTAAAAGTTTCTTTCTGATTTAGTTTGTAAGATAAACCTGCCTGATTCTAGATAGATGGATATATGAACACTGTCACTGCCCTCCTTTCTCTCTACTGCCACTGGGTCTAGGGGGAGGGCTTGGGCTCGAGAAAGGGAGCCAGTCTGTAACTAGTTTCTGCCTGAGCCTTTAAAGTCAGATTTTAATCTCCTTTCCCTCCACCCACCCACCAGCACAGTCAACGCATCCTACACACCTGCTTGGTTGGGGGTGGGGTACAGGGGTAGTGGGGGCAGAGGGTGGCAGAGGAACACTTGTTTGATATGTGGGGAGAAATATTCTGCTCCTGGCTACAGAGTCTAACTGGAGTCTCAAAGATACTTCTAGGTAACAGTGGCCAAGCAGGAATAATGAGAGTCCTATATACAAAGACCCTGTGTGAAGACAACAGCCCTGCATTGGAGAACTGGTGGAGCTCAAATTTGAGTGTCAAGTACTAAACACAAATGGGATAACCACATCATGTGAGAGCACAAACACTCTCAAACGCTTCTGGAATTATGCTAAAAGGAATCTGGGGCACTAGGGAAATGGCTCAGTCAGTCAAGTGCTTGTATTGCAAACATGAGGCGCTGGGCTCAATCTCCAGGGTCCACATACAACAGCCAGGCATGGCAACACAAACTTATAATCCTAGCACTGAGGCGGTGGAAGCAGGCAGATCCCTGGGGCCTGCTGGTTACTCAGCCAACTTATTGGTTAGTTCTAGGCCAGTAAGAAATCCAAAAAGAACAGGTAGGCTTCTGCAAAAGGAAACCCAAGGCTGTTCTTTGGCTTTCACACATACAAGCAAACATACATGCACACATATGTGCATACCCTCCAGTATACACATATAACTTGGGAGCCAACCTCGGGAGCTTTCCAGTAGCCAGTAATGGAACAACTCACACGTCAATAATATATTAAAAGATGTAGGCATGTTTAATTCCATCTATTCATCAGGACCTTAAAGCATCACCTTTGAGTATGCTGGAGAACATTTTTTTAATTAAATATTTGGTCAAGATTTTCCTGACAAAAATCACTTAAATTATAAAATTGCTAAACACATAAACAAGTAAAACAGTATCACCCGCCCGGCACACTCGGTGTCAACAGCGATCAGCTTGTGGCTGACCTTGTTCTACATGCACACAGCAGCCTCCTCTCCCCTGCATTATTTTCAATCAAATTGCATGCATCATACCGTTTCACAAAAGCAGGGCATCGTAGACAAAGGAGAGTGGCCTAACACTTATCCTGAGCATGTATCAGGATGGCCAGGTTGGTGATGAGGGGACAGCTCTCTCTAGAACTATTCTAACCCCTAACTGGAAAAAAAGGGAATAGCCACTCTCTGATGGTTGTCCTTGGCTCTTAGCATCACCAAGAAAAGGTGTGTGAGATGTCATGCGTCCTGAGAGAAAGCAGACCACCTTCTAGCATGCTTGCTACAGCAGCAAGCCTGACTCCTCTCAAGGCGCCACGTGCATTCCCCAAGGGGGAAGAAAGAATGTGTTAAATAACAGCGCAGGTGCAACCAGTGAAATCCACACTGTGGGAAACTCTACAGGATTAACAACTAAATACAATTCACCAAAAGGAGCTAAGTGGGTGAGGGATGCAGGAAGGAACCTAGAGATTCAAGAGTCAAAGAAACATAGTCAACTGGGTCAAACAAATTGTAAAGTTAAAAAAAAAAAGACCAAGATGGTTGCAGAAATCATTTAAACGCCAAGTCGATATTTGACAATATGGAGAAATTACTGTAAATTGTGTGGGTGGGACAACGGTGCTGTGGCATGTCTTTTAAAAAGAATCTTTGCAGCGTGTGTGGCATCTGCAATCCCAGCACACAGGAGACTGAGGCAGGAGGCCAGCCTGGGTCACCTAGCAAGACCCTATCTCAAAACACAAAAACAAAACAAAACTCCTTGTTGTTACTGGTGCTTAGAAACTGCTTGCTGAAAAAAACGAAAAACAAAAAAACCAAAATAAAATCCAAATATCTCTGCCTATCTACCTCCTTCACTTAGGGCCAGATTCTTGCTTAAGTCTGCAATAGGCATGCTAATCATTTAAGGAATGTTTTCTTTAATGCAAGGAACCAAAGATTGATGTTACCTATCTCATCCTTCTTCAGGGCTGAAGACACAAAGGCAACAGTAACTGAAGCATAGTACCCCCAGCTTTTATAACTTGTTCCAGACCCCTAAAAGAGCATCTGAGAGTCTCCAGCCATTGTCCTAAGCCTTCAGTCACCTTGGATTTCACGGACAGAGAAGCCCCACAAACACATCATCCCAGAATGAGGTCAGCCCCGAGCAGGAGCAACAGCACTTGAATTGTTCACTTGGAAAGAACTTCTCCAAGGTTACCTTGCAGAACCAGAGCTGAGACAGAGGTCAGTGAGACCCCTACTTTCACTAAAACTGCTTAACTATGCATAACATACTCCCTCTATTCAAACATGAACCTCACTTGGTCCCCTGAAACGGGATGAGATGCTTGATTTCTGTCTGGCTCCGAAGGACCACCTTACGCTTTTTCCTGCCTTCACCAGTGCTTTCATTTGTTCTCTCTGGGGTGGCCAGAGTGCCAGAATTGACTACTTACATTACAACAGTGTTTATTTAGAAATACATATTAAAATGTGTATACATAGCTTATTGTTTTATTTCCTTAACTTCTTTTCATTTTGGAAACAAAGGAATTTCCCCTAGAAAGTAGTGGTGGGTTCCTTCCTTTAGACAATAAGAAACTTAGAAGCTAAATCCGATTATGAAACCATTTAGATTTTCCAGGTACCTGACACTGCACCAGAGATGTGCGTGAGCATCCTGATGGTAGGCTCTGATTCTCCGGCTTCTGCTGTCCCCTGAAACACCTGGAAAAGATCCTGTCCATTGTGTGTCCTCTCACTCTTCCAGAGCTCTGGGCTCCCCGTCAACAGCATTTAGCTGCATAAGTTCCCAATTCTCAACTGGGAGCCGTAATATTTAATTCACAGGGATGTTGTCAGAATAAAATCACATAATGTCTGTGAATTTATTTGTCTCAGTTACTTTTCTAATGGTGTAAAGAGGCACCATGACCAAGGCAACTATAAAATAAACCATTTAACTGGGGGCTTACAGCTCCAGAGGGTTAGAGTGCATGGCCGTCAGGGCAGAGAGCATGGCAGCACCTCCTAATCCTTCTCAAACAGTTTCACCAACTGAGAACCAAGCGTTCAAATATATAAACTTATGGGGGCTATTCTCATGCAAACCAGCATACCGTCATATAACCAAAAGTATAACTCCCAGTAATAAAGGCTACGAACTGAACTGCTATATATTAAAAAGCTATGTTTAATCCTATGAGCTTTATATGCACTACCTCAATTAATTCTTGGAAAACTCTCAGAGCTACATGCTATGAATATTCTCACTTCACAAAATATTCTCATTTCAAAAAAATGTGGAAATTAAGGCCCCTAGGGTAGACAGGCTTCTGGGGGGGGGTTGGTGGGGGGGTATATGCACACACATGCAGGCCAGAGATCAATGTCAGGTGTGTTCCTTAATTTCTTTCCATCTTATTTTTAAGACAATGTCTCTAGATTGATCTGGAGCTCACTGACTCAGCTGGATTGGCTGACCAGGAAGTCACCAGGGACCCTTCTGTCTTAGCCAACCCAGTGCTGGGATGACTGGCATACACCTGCTTTATGTGTGGACCCTGGGGATCCAGACTCAGGCTGTCATGCTTGCGTGACTAGCACTTTACCAACCTGGCCGTCGACTCAGCCCTGTTTCTTAGTTCTGCACAGCAGTAGAGGAAGTTGTTGGCCATGCTACTGTAATTTGAGGAGCAGTAGGAAGCTTACCTGGCTGAAAATACCTTTGGACTGGAGGTATTTTGGTCACCAAGTGTCTCTTTTAAAATGGATATTATTCTGAGAGAGTAACACATTAGCTTCGTCCCCTGCTAATGCTTTAATATGAAACTGTGTATGTAATTATTCTCCTCATCTGTCAGGACCTTGAGAGAAAACTGCTGGTGAAGTCTAGAGACAGGGAAAGAGGAGAGGGAGAGCATGACCTTGGAAGCTTCACCCAGAGCCTACCCTGATGCTGACTTCAAGGGGACAGTGCCGGAGAGACAGTCAAAGCTGCCTTCCTTCCCAGGCAGCCCCAGAATGGTAGCCTGCCTCTGCCAGCGCCATCTGTGCAGCTCCAGCTGATCCCGAAGTCCTCCTCCTCAGCACTTCCTCCCACACACTCAGGCTGCTGCAGGCCAGCTGGTCTGTGACTTCCAGGGACATCTTGTGACAGCTTGGTGACAAATCTAGAACCTCTCCACGAGAACCATTTGCACGGCTGGGACAGCTGCTAGACCTGTTGCCAGCCTTGGGTCTCCCTTCTTGCTCCCGTCACCAGGCCAGGCAGACAGTGTCACGTTGGTCCCCACCAGGATGTCGTGAACAGTCTCAGTGGCACCATGCCATGACTCCCAGAAACTCATAACTTTTCTTACAGGCTATGCTTTACAGGACCAGAAATAGTATCAAAAGTCTGGTGGAACCCAGCCAGGGAGCTCTGGGGACAAGAGGGTATGGAAAATCATCTAGCACATCTAGCACAGCTCAGTCACTGCAGGGAAAAACCAGTATTAAAAGGCACCTAGGGTCTAGGACACAGGATAGAGAGGCCAGCCCAAAGTTCCTGGGCCATGCATTTATATCTAGTCACCCACACCAAAGACAATCCAACATGCCCAAGAGTCCAGCTTGGAGAAGGGTTTTTGAACCAGGAAGACAGGATATAAACCCCATAGAGGACTTGGAGATCTCAAAGATATTTACATATTTGAAAGGCTTCTCGAGGAGAAGAGTTTGGGAGCATGCGTTAAGTGTGTTATGTGTATGAGCATGTGTGTGTGGTATGTGATGGTGGGGACTCCACAGGGCATGTAGGGACCAGTGGAACAGAGCTGGGAAGAGCAGAAGAAAGTACCACTGAAAGCTGATGGAGAGGCAGAATGCATTCAGGAGACGTGGCTCCGAGCCCCACCTCTGCACCTCTCTTACTTTATCTGTGAAAGGAGGATAAAATGTGGCACTTTGGTGAAAATGTCACCATGGGGGTGAAGCGCGTTAATATATGTCAAGTGCTTTGAATGGCCTGGCTGGAGCTATTGATCAATAACTGTTAGATTAATGCACACTGCTGAGAAAATAGAAAGTCTGTGGTTTAGTAGACAAAGCCAGCAAGATCCAAACTGCATATGCTGAGATTCTACTTCTGTTTTTATTCTTTTAAAGATTCATTTAAAACAGTTTGTGTGTATGTTGGGGGTGGAGATGGGAGTGCATGCCAGGAGTGTGCATGCACCCAGAGGCCAGAAGAGGGCATCAGATTCCCTGGAGCTGGTGTTACTGGTGGCTGTGAGCCACCCGTTGTGGGTGCTGGGAACCAACTCAGGTCCTCTAAAAGAACAGAAGCTGTGAAGTGCTGTGCGTCGCTCCAGCCCCTGCTTTCCATTCTCATTTATCTCTTTTCCAAGACAAGTTCTTGCCATATTGCCCAGGTTGGACCCACACTCCTGGACTCCAGGGATTCTCGAGCTCGCTCTCCTGAGTGGCTGGAACCGTACATGTGTGCAACTGTGTCTTCATTTTTCTAATATTTTTCGTAAGTAAACATTATTATGAAAGAAAATATCCCAAATATCAACAGTCGTGATTTCCAGAACATAGGATTAAATGACTTAAATTTTTAGTTATTAATATTGCATGCTTTCTAGACATATTACTTCCTAAGTGGTAAAAGGTCTTTAATGTGATCAAAGAAGATGCTTAAAAATGTCCTGAGATCCTAGTTACTAAAAAGTTTAAACTATCCTGCACTGAAAATATTCATTACACACGGTCAGTGGCTGGTAGGGCTGCGTAGTCCCAACCGTGATTTTTGTTAGTGTTGCATTGTTTTGTTTTCTTTCTTTCCTTTTATTTTTCAGTATTTTTGAGGCAGGGTTTCTCTGTTGTAGCCCTGGCTGTGCTGGAACTCACTCTGTAGACCAGGCTGGCCTCGAACTCACAGAGATCCGCCTGCCTCTGCCTCCCGAGTGCTGGGATTAAAGGCGTGTGCCATCACCACCCGGCTTGTTTTCATTTTTTTAAGTAGTATATAAAAACAAAGTCTGAGAAGAACGAGGTGCCTCTGGCAGCAGCGGCTACCCTGCTGAGACGAATAAAGATTTGGGTTTGTTTCTGTGTTTTTTTCCTGCGTTTTAGAATTTTCTGAACTCTACTGTTTTGAAAATGGGGGTGGGGTGCAGTGGGACTAACTGGAAATAAAACTGAACTAAAAGCAGAGGTGGTAAACATAGATTGATTAGAAGGCCCCCAGATACCTGCGGACCGTGTCTCCACACTGCCGACGCGGTGACCACATGATGGTGGTAATTATCTGATGTGACACATCTTGCATGCACTGCACCACTTGGTCAGGTGGTGGCCGTGCCCCTCCCCCTTCTCAAACCACCCAGGAGCACAGGCTTGGTTTTGCATACATTGAATAACTACCCCCACCGCACCATGTGGCTTCTGGGCCTCACATGATGGTTAGCCTATTTTCCATCAAGTCAGCGATCAATGTCCCTTCAACCCAGACATGTCTACTGCTTTGGGGACTTAGTGATACCTGCCCTCTCCATTCTTGGACCCCCTTATGATCCGTGATCTGGAATGCCAGTCAGTATCCTAACCATTGGTCAACTTCCCACGCATGTACCTACCTCCCTAAAAGTGTCTGCTCTTCACCTGCGCTAGGTACGGAAGCCCAGCTATGTCATTCACTTTTCATGCTGCTGAGTCTTGCCTCTCTAGTCTGGGCAGGATCTCTTGACTGTGGTGCTACATTTTCTACTCCTCTCTTGTTACTTGTGTCCCAAACCAAACCATCTACTTTGGTGCTGAAGGTGTTCAGAGTCCAAAACCAACCCTAGCCGGATCGCCGTCACCCAATGTCCATTTATAAGGTCCGTTGTCTTGGCAGAAATCAAGGACAAAAGATGTGAGCATTCAGCGATGAAGCTCGAAGGACAGTTAAAATGAACTTGTCATGCAGCCTCACCACAAAGACACCATTTGCCTGGAAGCAAAGGAAACACAACTTCCTCACACTTTGCTGAGAAGAGAATTCGTGGAGCTGCAGTCCAGTTGGTTCAGGCTCACCCTAGGCTCCATACAAAGGAAAACAGCCAGGAATGTGAATGCCTGGTGCTGCTTCAACTCTGGGGATCATCTCCTCTTCCCACCCTGTTCCCTGACAGTCAGGAGCTCCCTTCACGCTTAGCCAGCTAAACAGCCAACAGGATCTTATTCAGCATTGGAGTTCCTGCACCACCTGAAGCAGGTGAACAGTGGCCACTGTGGGGTATGCTCCTCCACTCAAAGGCGACTTATTTCAGAAGACAGCTTAAGCAGGACCCTTTAAGCTCTCAAGTCCTCAACCCATTCTGCATTAAATAAAAATGACTTGAGGGTATTTTTATAATTTTGCTGTTGAAATCTGGTTATGAGACAGTTACCTGACCTACGGTTGTCTATAAATTCTTGACTCTGAATGTGTGAGCACAGCAGGTGCATGCGTGCCAGGCTATGTACATGCAAGTCAGAGGGCAATCTTGGGTATTGATCCTCACCCTTTGTCTTGGCTTTTTGAGACAGGGTCTCTGCTGCGTACACCATGTAAGCTGGCTGGCTCATGAATTTCTTGCTGCCTCCTGCCATGTACTAGCAGTGGGGTTACAGATGCTTACACTACTGTGTCCAGCTTTTATACGGGTTCTGGGATCCAAAGTCAGGTCAGCAGACTCCAATGGCAAGCCCTTTATGCAGTGAGCCATCTCCCCAGGGTGATTTCTTGCTTTTGTTGTACATTCTTGGGATTTGAAAAAAAAAACCAAAACAACTCATCTATAGCCTTATGAGATTCATATAAATCTTGAAATCAACAATAAGGCTGACAGAGAGCATAACTGTAATACTGTCTTAGACCTGATCCCTAAGTTACTGGATCTCAACCACCATCCACTATGAGATAGTGAAAGATAACTGATATTTACAGTTAGCACATACAACTTAGGAGCAGCTTCTATTTAAAATGTACACACGAAGTAACAGCCTCTGCTGAATCCGTTTTCTCTCATTTGTTTTCAGAAGTTTTTTTTTTTAGTTGGAAGAAATCTGTGAGTCAGGTAAAAGGGAGACTTTAGCACACAGACACAGATCTCACATGTAGTGAGGTTGAGCTAGAAGTAAACGCTGAGAATGGTTGTTCTGATCATTTTGTGTGAGGGGTCTTATTTCTTTTTAGAATGGTAAGCTTCTTGACAAGCACCAAGTTCACAAGACAAACCACGGTGAGCACAGGAGCTTGCCGAATTGATAGAGGTTTGATGCTCCAGGTGGGACAGACGGCACCATGGTCCCGGCTTCCCCGGAAAGCCAGCGGAGGTCCCATCACACTCGTTACTCCACTCAGTCCCGCGGAGACCAGCCATGTATTTCTATTAGCTTTGTTTACAGGGCAGGCACACATGCATATATGCCTAGACAGACAGACAGACAGGCACACGTGCGTGTGTGCATGCGTACACACACACACACACACACACACACTGCTGGGCTAAAGTCCACTAGGATCAAAGTCCCACATTATAGATTCTGGATTTGTTTTGAATGATGTCTTTGTAGTATGGGTTCAGTGGACGTCTCTCAGAATGTTTCCCAAACACTTTGCACTGATGCCTATTTTCTTTCCCCTTCTTTCCACATCCCTTTGTAGCCCTTGCTCTCTTCAGAAGCCTGGGTTCTGCAGCTGACCCAGTTGCTGGTCCTTAAGAGTTCGGAAGAAAGACACCTGATCAGAGGAAACCCAGCTAGAACAAGAGACAGCAGCCCCTGGAGACTAGGTGGGTCTCCAAGCACCCACGGACAACCAGAGAAGACTTCAAGGTCCCAAGGCTTCGTGTCTCTTCTCCTAGAGCAATTATGCCTCTCACCATGGGAAGGGAGGACTGGAGATAATTTCTTTTGCAAATGGTACCTCACTCCCCTAGGACAGAGTCCAAGTTAGCCTCAAGGGTAGATGCAAAGCTGAGAGGTCCTGGGTCCCACCATTTCAGAGATGTCTAATCTGATCATACCTCTGCTCTGCGGTCTGTGCCTACTGACCTGAGACCTTTTAGGTCATACAGTGTAGTGTCAGTGCAGACAATCAGGGTCCCCCTCTCAGGGACCCTAAAAGTAACCACTCTCTTCTTCCTACCCATTTTCTCACTAACCTTAAGCATCCTTATGTCCTTTAGAAAATCCATGCTAGTTTTTCCCACAAGGAAGCTGGTATTTATTATTGTCTTCTGTTCCTAGCTCTGGTCATAAACGTTTGTCTTGTTTCATCCTTCGAGCTTGCTTAGGGAGAGAGTTCTTGGTCTCCCTGTCTTATTCATGCGAAACTGAAGTTTAGAGCAACCAAGTCACTTGCCCAAGGTCACATAGCTAGAGGGACCTGTCGGATGAGCAGCAAGGTCCATGTCCCCTGCAGCACAGCAGAAGGCACGACAGGCCTGTCCCTCGATGACAATGACACAAAGTACCTGACACACAATAATTTGTGCAGTGCTCTTTTTAAAATTACATTTAAAAAATGTACTTATGGGTTAGACTTGAGCATCCACAGCACCCATGTGGCAGTCAGACGACAGCAGGAGAGACTGGATCTTGCTTTCCACTCTGTGGGTCCTGGGTACTGAACTCAGGCCATCGGGCTTGGCAGCGTGCATGTTTGCTGAGCCATCTTGCCAGCCCTGCAGCAATGGTCTTTAGCTCTGAATTTGAGGCATGCAATGAGGCCAAGCAGGGAGGCTGTCCCCCACCCCACCCCGCACAGAATCCTCTCAGCCACTTCCTGAGAAACATGATGGCCAGTGGGCTGATTGCAGTGATAGTGAGTCGGTTTCTAACAGAGAGTGCCCAGACAGTCCGCAGCAGGCAGCCCACTGCTCTGCCTCTGTTGCCTGTGTGAGGAGCCGGAACAGCTGGCTGGGCTGCCACCGGAAAGTACTGGGCAGCTGATGGAGGGCCAGCGACAGCTGCAGCCCTCCCAGACATCCTCCTTGTCATCAGCACAGGCAGGAACCCCCACTCCTTTGATTTCTTCTTACTCTTGAAGCAGGTTGGCTTTTTAGAGACTGACTATTTCACCTCTGAAGAGCAGACACCTGTTCACCCGCCTCCTCCTGCCTCTGTAGGGGCTGCTTTAAGCTCAGTCTTGAGGACAGCAGGGTTTCTCCTGACTCTCTGAGGCTTCCTTCTGTATGACTTGGAGACCAGAGCCTAGGATCAAGGTTCTGGAGGATAAGAACTTGCTGGGAGTCTCTAGTTCAAACATTTCAAAAGCCACATCCCTCAATTAGCAGCCCTTGGTACTGTAGGAAAAGAGATGTGGGAAGTCTTTGGGTGTTGAAGGGGAGATGTCCCTGCCGGAGCTCCTGGACCACGTATAGATAGATACCTGCAGTAGCAGTCAGGGGCCCAAGGGTGGTACCAGGAGCAGCTGCCACCTCGCCCTCCACCATGAATAGAACAGGACTGCATCCCACCTGCCCCTCCTCCCCCCATAAATAGATGGAAACTGACATCTACTAGAAGGATTAGAAGTTTTTAAAGGATGCCAGAAAAAAGTAAAAAGGTTTAGACCTTTAGTTCTCAATCTTCCTACTGCTGTGACCTTTTAATACAGTTCCTCATGTGGTGACCCCCATTTTAATCATAAAATTATTTTTGATGCTGCTTCATAACTGTAATTTTGCTACTGTTATGAGTCATAATGTAAAGATATAATATGCAGATGGTTTGGCGACCCCTGTGAAAGGGTCATTCGACCCCCCCCCAAAGGGGTCACAAACCACAGATTCAGAATAGCTGGTTTAGACAGTCACAGACTCAGCCTCATAGGCAAGACTAGGGGGAAATGGCATTTCCAGAGATCGACCCAGAGGGGCTGCGGGACTTGGGCACACCCCAGAGGACACCATTCTTCCAGGCTCTGACCCAGTGCAGGATCCTCGAGTTGGTAAAACCTGGATATTGAGTATTTGAGGAACCCAGGAAATAATGAAATCTGTAATCCATGCTTATCCGGTAAGTGACAGGTGGGGAGTCACAGGCTTGGAGGGAGGAGGGGCTCTTCACACTGTCACAGTCACACTTGCCTTGGGTCCTTCCTGCGGTGCGTACACCTGACTAAAGTCTCTGAGGGAACCTTGTAATGTACAGAGGAAGCTTTTGGGAAGAGCAGCAGTTAGCCCATCACGGAACAGATAGGCCCGGCCTGTCTTCCACTCTGTCTGGGTGCTGCGTGGGCTGGGGCTCAGTAGATATTTGGTGAGCTGTGAACACTTGCCACTCAACGTGACTGAAGGAGAAGGACAAAGTAGACAAGCAGAGGTTGGCTCTGGATGGAGGTCCAGGAAATGGCCTGTCCCTGCCTCTCCTGACCACCTGTGGACTCTGATTGGCAGCACTGGCTGCTAGCATGCACCTTAGAGACAGTCCCTGTCTCCCATGGCTTACACGGCGATTAGGGCAGTGAGTTAGAAGGTTACAGTTCCAGGAACCCCTCTTACCAGCCCTGTCCTCAGCCCCACCAGGCCCTTCTTAACAGGCACGGTCATCTTAACTCCTTCCCACAAGGACAACATGGTTGTAACCCCACTACCTTCTGGTTGAACTTCAGAGGAGGCCGGAGGGATGAAGATGGAGCTGGCAAGGAGCTGGGGCCTACAAGATCAATCTGTTCATAACCAGAATGATTGGAAGGCTGGAGAGGGCTGGTAGCCACAGGAGCCACCTTCCAGGAGCCTCCTTCCATGCCACGCTTTTGTCTACACTGCCCCTCGGACCCAAGCATGTGGGGGCGGGGGCTGATGGCCTCAGCTCTGCTCCCAAGACACAGCAAGAGCAGAGGTGGGCCAGGGCACAGGGAGCAGCAATGAAAAGCCAGTGGAGAAAGACATGTTCCCATCACAGACCAAGAAACTCTTTTGCTTCTTACACTCATGCCCTCAGTTTTCAAATAGGAAATCAAAGTCAAACAGGGAATCACTAGGGAGCTAGTGATCAGCTAGGGAGAGGCCCCTGGCGAGGCACAAAATGAAGAAGAGGGTTGAGGGACATCGCAAGTCATTTAACATCACAGTACACCTGGGCTAGGGCAGCCCGAAGGATTGCTGTGGGGAGCCCCTCAGGCTGCTGTGGAAGAATATCGGAAAGCGAAAACTAGAAATTACTGAAGACTGGAGCTGAGGTGTCCTCAGGCCCTGCTCGCCTGGCTAGCACCCCAACTCGGCATGGTAGTCCATGTGACCCGGCGGGCATGCCACCAATGGCACACAGGTCACTTTCCCACGCTAGAAGGCTCGCCTCTGCCACCACAGCCTAGCTCGTCTCGCAGGCCTCGCTCTTTGCTGAGAGGGTCAGCCCAGCAACAACCCCACACCCTCTGGAAGCACTCTGGCCCCAACACTGACCACTGCCCCTTCTTTGTGTGAATAGAGGAAGGTAGTGCGCTGGAGAGGAGGCCAGGCAGGCCAGAGTGCCTTCTTCCAGGCGGGTGCTCCTCAGCCTCTCTGTGACCCCAGACCTGCTGCCCTTGCCCTAACTAACTGGCTCTGCTAGGAGGTTCTGACCCACAGGGTCCCCAGTTTCCTTCTGTGAGGTGGGTCTGGCCCACTGTCCCTCCCCCCCCAATCTCGTTGACAGGTTATGCTGTCTTTTCAAGAAAAGACAGCATAGTACAGAATGAATACCCAACTAGGTGTTAGGAAAGATGGGAGTCCTCATCCCATAATGTTAATCCTTGCTTTGTTTTCTTACAGAGCTCACTCAGTCTTCTAGTGCCTCAGTTTCCTGATCTGTCAGGAGGAAGTGACAGTCATTATCTCAGTGGGGTACAGACGACATCATAATGAGAACACGTTGTAAAACGGACATCAGAATGTAGCTATCAAAGACTATCACCATACATTATATATAATTATATATATACAAATATACATATATAAAATGATTGTCAGGATGAGTTAAAGAGAAATCATTCAGAGATCCTTGTTGAAGCACAGAAAAAGTGACTTCACCCAGGCTGTCTAGGTAGGTAAAAGATCACTTCAGCAGGGTCCTCAGTGGCACAGAGCAGTGTGCTCAGCTTGATCACAGCATGGGCAAGTGGGCATTTAGAGCCAAGCACCAGGTTGGGGTCCGTAGATGGGAAATTACTAAGAGGACAGACATGGCAGGAATGAGAGGAATTCCGGCTAAACTGACCTCGCAGGATCCCCGCTGAAGTGAACTGCAGAATGAGACACCCCTGGGGGATGACAGAAGGCAGGACTCACCAGATTCTGAGATATTGAGGGTGACCAGGTGTCAAGTGAGGGTTTCTTGCTGAATTTACTTAGCAAGAGTTGTTTTACGAAGCACACATGGACCTAGGAGGAGAGCCCAAAGGTTGAACAAACTTGGTCAAGCAGAGACTTATCTGTCAATTGACATAATAGTGATTTTGAAAAGTTTTGAAAAAACAGAAACAAAGACAAAAGACTTGGGCTAGAGTAAACCAAACATCTCCATGTGTGTGCTTGGTTTTCAGTGCCACAGAGACAGCGGTGTCCTTACGGCTCTGTGGTGGTAACAGCTCAGGGAAGCCAGGGACACTGAGCACCCGGTAAGTTTCCAGGGGACTGATGGCTGTGTTGGGACAAGGACAACTGCTTCCCAACCATTTTATTAGCCCACGCCTCATGGAGAGGAGGCTTGAAAAGGCAGGGCTGAGGCAGACAGACTGGATTTGTGAGGTTTTAACTACTGACAGCCTACAAAAGACTAATAAAATCTGGGCCAGGATTTTCCCCAGAGGGATGTGTCACCATGGAATAAAAATGAAACAGAAAGAAGAGCTTTTGGAAGAATTTCTCCCTTGTCCTCTGAGCTTTTTTGTGTGGGAATTGAAAATACATATGGTGCTAAATTAATGCTCTAAGGCCAGGAATAAAAATACTTTTACATTCTTTCTTTGAAAATATTTATTCAAACAGGATGAAATGTTACAGGGCTTTGTATCTAGAAACAGGGTTAATTAATGATTTCCTGCCGGCTCTGTGAGCAAGTGACAGGCCATTGAGATTCCTGTCTATTAGTCCACTTGGTTCGCTTTTCTTTCTATTCATCCAGTTGGTGGTGAAATTCCATGGAAATCTGACTCTGTGCAGGGATGTAAGAGAGAAAGCTGTCTTTCCACTACAGCCTGCTTTTACTAGGAAAGATAAGGTGTTGGGACTTAAGGACCCAAGCCCAGAGTGGCACCGCACCATGTCTGGCTCCCCTTCTCCGGGTCTGCAAAATGGGATGTGACTGGTGTGCAGAAAAGAGGCTGGTGAGCTCCTGGCCAGGGGTGTTCAAAGGAAAAGACCGCTGC
Organism: Cricetomys ansorgei; assembly: GCA_026225945.1. Lineage (NCBI taxonomy): Eukaryota > Metazoa > Chordata > Mammalia > Rodentia > Nesomyidae > Cricetomys > Cricetomys ansorgei. Next base: position 1,542,119 of record JAMJFZ010001395.1, read on the forward strand.
TGTGTGCAGCCTCCTGAAACAAAGGCCCAGGGCAGCCCCTCCTGAGCTCAGCTTCCACACCTCCCCCATTCTCACAGGCAGTTTCCCTGACATGAAAGGGCCCCATGGTGCAGTTGCTCCTTCAAAAGCAGTTTTTAAAATGCATGAAACCCAAGACTGAATGCCACCCAGTTCGGCCTCTGACCCAGCCCTGCAGAGGTACAGGGGCAGCCAGGCCAACCGGGAAGCCTGCCTTCAGCCCACTGAGGCAGACCCAGTTTAGGGGACTGTCACCACCCCCCACCCCCACCCCCGCCACTCTTTTGACCTTCTGACCCAAAGTAGGAGCTGTGGTTTGTCCCTGTTGCGGACCTGTGGACGTAGGCAGTGTCCCCAACCAAATGTATGCATATGGGACTCATGATTGAGGGCTGAGGTGAGTCCAGTGGCAGTTAAAACCATCCTCAGAGCTCTCACCTTTCGGTCATCTTGCCTCACTTCAGCTTTTCTTCTCCAGCTATTTACATCGTCCTTCCCTCCTTTGCACGTTGTTTTTGAAGGGCCATATACACACGGTTACTGTATTTTTTGTATGTGTTAAAATTATTAGTTTACTAAAATAGCATGCCACATTTAAAGTAGCAGGTATTTATCCTCCCTCCCCTCCCTCTCTTCCTCCCTCCCTTCCTTCCTTTCTTCCTTCATTGTGATAGGCTCTCACTGTGTAGCCCTGACTAGTCTACAATTCACTATGTAGACAAATTGGGCCTTGAATTAGTAGAACTCTGCCTGCTTCTGCCTTCTGAGTGCTGGCGTTAAAAGTGAAATCTTCATTTTAGGTGTTTCTTTCTCTTAAAAATGCACCCCCCACCCCGCCCCTGTGAGAATGGCAATGATGGAAATCAGAAACAGGCAGGTCGGCAAGGGTGTGGAGAAACTTCAGTGCGGACGCTCTCAGCAGGACCGTAAAATGGTGCAGTAGCCATGGAAGATAGTTTGGTGGTTCTCGTGTAAAGCACAAATCCAACTATTACGTGACCCAGCAACTCCAGTTCCAAATATTCATCTAAGAAGCACAGAAAGCAGACTCTCAGAGAGATCTCTGAATACCCACGCTCAGAGCGCTTCACTTACAGCACTGAGTGGAAGTGACCTACGTATCTATCACTTGGTGCATGGCCAAGCAAAACGAGGTCGGTACGCACAACTGGAATGCTACTCAGGCTTTAAGAGAAGGAGATTCTGCACGTGCTTCATTGAGGATGAGCCTTGAGGACAATATGCTAAAATAAAGAGTCACAGAATTCCAAATATTAGATGATTCTGCTTATGAAAGGTACATAGGGAAGTCAAAAATCAGAGAGGCAGATACTAGAATGGTGGTTGCTTGGGGGGGGGGCTGGGGAGCTGGAGGTTAGTGGATGTATGGTTTTAGTTTTACAAGATGAAAACATGTTAGAGACAGATGGGTCGCTCAACAGAACCAGTGTACTTAATACCACTAAACTGTACACCCAAAATGGCTAAGGTGGTAAATTTACCACAAACGTTTAAATCTGGGAGAAAATATTAGAAGTATATGTCATCGTCTTAGCACCAAATATCCTAATATGTCAGTGTACTAAGGCGCTCATGGTTCACTTGTGGAGGGTCCAGGTGAGGCAGAGGTAAGTCATGAGTTGGTGTTGGGCTTAACCCTTGCAGTGCCAAGCATAATAGGAACCCTCAAATCTCTGTCACTCTCCAGTTTTCTGTTAGTAACTTCTGCGGGTCCAACATTTTCTACTGCTCTTAGAGATAAAATACCAACCGGCTCGTACAATTCAGAAGCTTCTGTGTTCACGAAGGGGTGGGGAAGAAGAAAGAAAGAGAACAACAGGTTGGTGAACTTGCAAGCTTCTGAGGAGCAGGGAGGGGACTTTTCCTTTCAGTGTCTTCAGCTTCACGTAAACAAACCTCCTTAGCCAGAGTTAGCCCCAGCTGGGGGACACCTAACCCCAACCTCCTTCCTGAACTGGCAGTTGGCCCTTGGTGGGAGGTGGGAAGCCACTGAGATCCAGATCACAGGGATCCCTTGGTGGGTGTGGGGGAGGGTGCCTGCTTTGTCCAAGGGCACCAGGGTGGTGGTAAACCTGGAGCAGTAAGTCCCAGAGTGTGTAAGGGTGCCAGGAGCCCACTGGGGCAGAGAAGCAGGCTGGGGCAAGGAGAGCCAGAGCACTTTTTGGAGTGAATACCATTGTTCTTCTTCCTGGTAGGTGGGAAGTATCTCCTGGTTCCCATCCCCCACACTGCCCCATTTCCTCAGTGCTCCTCCTCTCCATCTCCCTTTTCTCCATCTGCCCCCTTCCTGTTTCATAGCCACAGTCTGCCAGAATCAGCTGTCCACTCGGCCCAGCACCTACCCTGCTCCAAGCAGGAGGCCAGGGCTGACAGTTAGCCTGTGGGACAGTGGGAATGTGCCTGTTTGACAGACGGGTGCAGAGGCTTAGCACAGGGCAGTTTGTCCAGGTTTACACCTTTGCAAATGGCAGAGCTAGGATTTGAACCTTGAGGCTTCAGAGTCCAGGGGCATCACATAGTTGGTTTGTTGTTTTGTTTTTTTGCAAAAATTCCTTCTCATTCCCCTTCCATAACTTTCTCATCCCTATTCTAGGACAGCAGAACTGATGCTCTTGGCAGGTTATTGGGTTTCTGAGTGTAACTGGGAGTGGGGCAAGTAGGGACTGACAGGCAGACAACATTAATTAAGAGCTCCATGTTTGTTTCTTGTCTTCTTTTCTTGTCTTACTGTCTCTACCCAAAGCTCCCATGATTTGAGACTTAAGCAACATCAGGGGCATCAGGTAATGTTTCCACAGCCCCCCAACAAACAGACCTCATAATTCCAAGATTCCTCATGTTCTGGAGTCTTCTCCATAGACAAGACTCTGCTAGGTTTTCGTATCTTATCAGTAGAATCAGAAGGCATTTACCACACACTCACCCCCAACAGACTCAGACAACATCCTCGCAGCTGCACGGAGCTCTATTCTCATTGTGTCTGCAGAGCAGCCCTGGGAACCTGCTTTTTTCCTGGCCTTGGAAACAGAGGCCCGGATGGCACTAGGTCTTTAGGTAGCAGCACCGCTGAGGTCCTGACTGGGGGTGGGCTGGGGGTGTGGGGGGGTGAAAGACAGGCGGGTGGAATGAACAGGGCTGGCCAGCAAAACCTGATTTCTAACTCCCGATGTGGTTGCCACAGCTAAGTGGAATCACATGACGTGGAGCAGGCCAGTGCTGCTGACATGGAGGAGAAAGCTTGCTCTCTGTCTCATCCACACCACACAGTGCTGGCAGAGAGGTGCTCAGCGAATGTGTGTTGAGGGAACACCACGGAGTTTATGGCCAGTCCTCCATAGGATATTGCTTCAGAAACCCCTGTGGAGACAAGATCTGAGGATGTTCAAGTCCCTCTCAAAAGCGGCAAGGTATCTCCGAATTTCTTCCTGCTCATTTAGCCATCTCTAGATTGCTGATAGCATCTAATATGAACGTGCTGTCTAATGTTCTTTAGGAAACAGTAACAATTCCCTCCAAGCAACAACAGCAACAAAGCTAGATTTTTAAGACAGACAAAACCATACAGGCCTGACTCAAACAGTCAATACCAGAGGGAAGTTGAGGACTTGCAGAGCTGTGGGAGGCTGTGGCAAAGTGCCCTCACCTCACCCCACTTCCATGGACTGTCTGTAGTGCCCTACATGCAACAACTCAGGCTCGGCTTTCTCAAACTTTCTATCATAATAAAAAAAAATGGTTTTGTATTTGGTTGACTCTGGTTGTATTGGTGGGAAGCCTAACCCACCAATACAGAGAGCCGGAGACCTGACTGTAGTCACATCTTCTAGAGATTTATTTTATTCTTTAGTGGTGCTGGGACTCAAACCCAGAGAGGACATCATTGAGCCACAGGCTTAGCCCACAACCAGGTCTCTGTCTTTTCTCTCTGTGTAAAGTCCTGGATCATCCTAACACATGAAATTAGGCTTCTTGCCTCCAAGTAGACGCGTCCATCTCACCCAGAGTCAAGTGTTTCCAGTCCTACGGGCGACTGTCACTCTCCAGCCTCCGCTGCTGAGCTCAGCACCTCTAAGCTTGCCTTCCCCAGGCTTCCCATGCCCTCCGTCTCTTCACAGTTCTCAGAGCACAGAGCGCAGAGCCTCTGTCTGCTTGGTGGTTCTCACTAGACTGAATCTGTACCCTTGGAAGATCTTGTTGAGTGGCCACAAGGTCGGACTAGACATTGTGAAAGAAATCTCAACTTTTTGACTCCAGGAGGCCTCTCACTTGACGCACCAGAGCCCGCAACCCCCCAGGTCGCAGAGTCACTGCTTGTGCATGGCTTAGTACAGGGCGTCTCAAAGCAATGGCTTGCCACCGTGTCGAGGCTTTGCTTCTCTCTCTGACCATGGAGCTTGTCCTGTGGAGGGCCTGGCTCCCTCTGCAGAGCTGGGGACTAGGAAGAAGGAACCTGGTGGGAGCAACTGAATCCCAGGTGGCCAGACTAAGAAAGCTACGGTAGAAGCAACTGAAAAGCAGGGTCCTCTGGGTAGAACAGAGAGTAGCAGGACTAGGAGGGAGAAAGCACGGGCAAGCATATTACCACGCAAGCTGAGACATCTAAATGGCGTTTAAGGTTGGGAGGACGTTCCTAAGAGGACAGCAGCTCTATTGCCATAACAGCAGGCCAGGTGTGTGGCGTGTCCAGGACGTAAAGTGTGGGCCCAGAGGCAATTAGGGGAGTGACACCCAGCCCAGGAATTCATTCCAAGGAGATAATCACATGTGTGGGGCAGCATTCACAGGGACTTAGGGGATGTCCACAGTGACATTATTCGCAATGTGTCAAAAATTCGAAGTCATCTCAATGTCCAATAGGCAGGGGTGAAATAAATTACAGCCCTCTACAGGCATGAAGGCTGATGTCTAGAAATATTTAACAACAAGAAGAGATGTCTGTGATATACTATTTTGTCAAAAGAACAGTTACAAAATTAAGTGCATGTATCTCCCAGCCAGGAAAGACAGCTACAATATACTCATGACTTGTGGTATGTTTATATTTTTTAAGAATGATTTTTGTTCTTTCCTTTTTTTTCTTTCTATATTTTCTAAGCTTTATATACTAAGTATGCTTTGACCTCATAAAATATGATAAATAGTATCTTTTAAAGTGAGTGTGTTCAGTTTCGAAAAGCAGAAAATGAAGCCTATTCACTTTTAAGTAGGATGCAGTGGAATCGCTAACTTCCAGATCCTGTGTGCTTAGTTCTCATTTTCTTTATGGTTCCAAGGCAAGTGAGTCTTTCTTAGTGGTAGATTACTACCTTTAGGGGCAACAGTAAATAAACAAGGACATGAAGATTGTAAATGTAGTTGGCATTTGGTGTGACAACAGGACAGTTAAGCTACAAGGCTGAAGGCAGCCTGGCCCAACAGAGCACTGGGCTCAGAGCAGACTAGAATTGCAAAGTCTCAACAGGAACACCAAGAATTCCCTATGTCAGGGCAGCCAACCCCAGGTATGACCCCAATTCCACCTGTAGCATTCCTGGCTCAGCAACCAGGCTTGCCATTCTGCCACCTCCTTAACAGGGGCCACTAAATACAGTTAAGGCTCAGGGACCTTCCGTCAGACCCTTTGACTGAACACAGATTTCACAGTGCAGGAGTGGGAGGGGAGGGTGAGAACCAAAAATAGTGCCCTGCCTGGCTTTGCTCTCGGCTATGCTGACCGGGTAGTTTGCCAAACTTCTGGCCCTTTCTCCCTGGTTCTTCCTACTGACCACGGCTGCCATGAGCAATGGACGCCAGTAGCTTCCTCCCGGATGCTCTCTGTGGAAGCTTTCAGCCACTTCCTCCTGCCCTCTGACCCCTCCTCCAGATCTCACGGAGCCAGTAGACCCGGCTCACCGCCTGGACAGAGCTGTCTTATGTGGTCACTCGCTACACTGAAGCTCCGCTGTTTTTCACATCTGTGTTCAGATTCCTGTCAGAGACAACAAACACTGCCTGGACTTTCTCTACACATGTCTCAACCTTCTGTCCTAGAAAACACAGGTCCCCCTCAAGAATCAGATAAGTAGAGACAGGGAGGGAAAAGTCAGATGGAGTTGACCTCCTGGGAGCTGAAAATAAGAGACTACAGAGATGGACAAACCCCCTGGAGATCAGCCACTGGCAGTCACCAGGGATGCTTTCAGGATGGACAAACCCCTGGAGATCAGCCACTGGCAGTCACCAGAGATGCTTTCAGTATGGACAAACCCCTGGAGATCAGCCACTGGCAGTCACCAGGGATGCTTTCAGGATGGACAAACCCCCTGGAGATCAGCCACTGGCAGTCACCAGGGATGCTTTCAGGATGGACAAACCCCCTGGAGATCAGCCACTGGCAGTCACCAGGGATGCTTTCAGTACGCCGGCCGACCTTTCTGCTGGCCCTGTCACCAGTCATCCGTCCTTTTCAATGTAGAGTATGAGAACATGTTTCTTACACTCTACCGTGTGCCTGCTTCTATCTGGGTTCTTTACATGCCCTGTCTTTCATCCTCCCAACAGTGCCTCAAGGTAGGCAGGGTGATTATGAAGACTGTTTCAAAGAGGCCAAGGAACTGATCCAAGATCAATTAACTACCCGCAGTAAAGCCAGATTTTTAACTTAGACCATAAATCTGTTCTTTCCACTAAATCTGAGCGCCCCCAACCCCATCACACTGCCAGCAATGCAGGAGACAGGAGGAAACCATTGCCAGCTGCGGGCACATGGAGCCAAGTGTTTGCCTGGCCTCAGTTCATGGCTGTCCTTGGTAGAAACACTGCAAACATAAAGGCTCACACGGCATGTGCTACTTCCAAAACCACCATTTCAATGCAAGCTGGGAAAATGCTTAGTACTGGATCAGTTGCAGTCTCTTGGTCTGTTTGATGACCAAAATGCAGCAAGAATTGCCTATCATGGGCTAACCATCACTAGGTAACTGAACAAAAGTCTCAATTCCATCTCACTGGTTTTTGGCCCCCAGGGGACATTCTGTAACATCGAAAGCACATAAGCTCGTCACAACTTTGAAGGTGCTACTGGTGTCTGAGTGGAAGTCAGAGGTGCTGGTAAACATTCTACAGCACATGGGACAGGCCTTAAGAAAAGGCTAGTTAGGTCAAAATGCCAACAGAGTTAAAGTTGAGGTATGCTGTTCTCATCATTCAACTCAGAGGGACTAAATTCAGCCAGAGACAGACCAAATGGGAAAGTGGACCTTATCCTCAGAAAGTCGTTGTAGAGCTAAGTTGTGCAGACTTAGTAATGGCTAAAGCGTCCACATCCTGTCAAGCTAGACAGTGGGCCTTACGTAGTTTTTCCAGCTTGCCTTATTCAAGAGTGGCCTATGGAATTTGCATGATGTTTCTTTGGGTTAAAACCAGGACTGGAAAATGTAACCTCTAAAAGGAAAACAAACAGAAAATGAGAGCTGTGTGTAGTAATGGAAGCCGAGGTGTAAAGTTTGGGTTTCCTATAAAGTTATTCGCCCTGTCCCTCGCTATCTCTCCAGGCTAGAGAGAAATACCTAAATGGCCCCAAGTAACTCTGCAGATGGACAGTTTGGAATTCAAATTCCAACTCTACTCATCACCGATCCTGAATGTCTCACCTTCTTTGACCTTGCCTCTGTGAGAGTGGGCCGGCTGTGTCTCCACACCTCACAGTCACACTCTGCAGACTGTTCATGAAGAATGTCACATGGCAGTGCCTGACACAGCTCAAATGTGTTCTAAGTACTCCCTTAATGGTGCTCACACACGCAGACACACAGGGTTTCTCCTCCATGAGGCAAGTGGGAGGGTCGTTACTAGATTTTCCTCCATTACCGCTAGGTATGTGAAGCTCCTCTTGAATGAGATTCTATTTCTCATGCTACGCCAGAGAAATATTCTGTACATCATGAAAAGAACCACTGAACTTGATTCATTTCACTCGCAACCCAAGGGAGATGATTGCTTCCAAGAGGGTGCTATAACTTGTTAGGAGGAGAACACTTAGGATGCCAAGGCAGACCGCATTGCATAACTGTCCATTTTTCAAGTGGGAAAATCTCGGGGTTAGCCAGTGCCTTAGTGTCTTATGGCAGTTCTTGCAAATTTCTTCTAGACTCAGTTTGCTTCTTAGTTCCAGTCTGTTTTCATCTTTCCTTGACAGGATGCTGGATCTTTACTCTCAAAACCAACACAACTTCAAAGATTGTACAAAAGGTTGAAATGAAATATGCCGTCCTTGATTGGCCTCAGAGTTTCTGGTGTGATTTAGATACTTCCTCGTATACCACGTCTGTGCATCTGTTAGTTTTATCTGATGCTCGACGGCTATTTTAGCACACATGATTTCTCATAATTGCCCCCTTCCACATGGAACACAACTATTTTGAAGATAAGTGAGCCGTGTATTGTGATGTGCCGTGAGTTCCTGAGAATAGAAACTGCTATGACTAAACTCTCCATGAACGCAGCAAGCCCGAGAACAATAACAGAATCTTTTATCACCAGGGCCAGCAGAATCACATTTGATTTTCCATTTCACTTCAGCAAGACAACAGTCTGCCAGGGAGATGTTCCCCCAACAAATGTATGTCATCTTGTGTTATCTGCTTTGTGGAGCCAAACCACCCACTCCAGCTGTGCGGCTGCCTGGGGAAGGTCCCCCAAGTGTCTCCCTGGTGCTGTGTAATTCAAATACGTAGAGGTGGCCTATTGGGTACCTGTGGGACTGCCTCCTAAACACGGATGGAGAGCAAAGAGGTGGAGATGGGTGTGGACCCAGGTATCTGCCTTCTGTTCACACTAGTCTCAACCAGGGATGTGTAAAGGATGGCCCATAAGCCCGAGAGTTTCCAATAAAGTTTTATTGGCATCTCTCCTGTTCATATTATGCGCCTGCTTTTGTGCTACAACAGAATTGAGTAATTGGGAAAAAGCTCATATGGCCCATAAATCCTGTACCTGTACTTGGTCCTTTGGGCTAAGCACTAGATTACCATTTGAGAACATCCAAAGATTGACTTTGGGTATATAGGGAATAGAGAGAAATAAAGCGCCAGGGTCCTCGTTCACGAGTCTTTCTGTTGGCAAAGCAAAATATACCTACCTAGAAAATTAACGAGTGATTAATACCACAGTTATTTGATGACATGAGTCGGTCCTCAACGATAACACAGCATGACTACCTCTTATGAGTCGGTGTGTATTCAATGCCTGTGCTGGCCACCAAACCCAACACTTTTCATACATTGTGAAATTAGCCCTTTGAGTAGATACTATACAGCTATTACAGACAAGGAGCTCCAGATCTACAGAGCTTTTATTTGCCCAAGGACACACAGCTAAGAAGTACTGACAGCAGTACTGTTTGGTTCCAGAACCTAGGCTCTGGTGGATACAGGTGGCCTGCCCCTGCAGCAGAAGGAATATATGATGCTGTAGTAGAGTCAAAACTATTTTGCTGTCAGTCAACGAATTCTCTCACCAAGTCCCATATGAGACACTGCTTTGCTCATACAGTGTTTTCTCACAAGTGAGAGCTGCACCCTAGTACAGTTTCTCAAATGTTTACCGATGGCAGAAAGCTAAAGGGATAAACAACTGATTCCTAGCTTATCTTCCTAAGGAGAACATTCTTGAAGTACTTCTTCACGCATGACTGAGCTAGAGCCGACCACTGCACAGGTGGGGCCTGGCAGCTGTGACCTGGAAACCCACTCTTTTCTTCCCTAGCCCAGGAGACAATTCAGAGACAGAAGAGTCAAGTCCCAGCTGCATGCTGGCTTCTCATGTCAGGTTCCCTCTGCCAATTCACAGCTCTGTGGATCCAAAATGGCAGACTTGGGATGGGAAAAGGAGACCTTGAAATGGTTAGTACTGTCTAAAATCCAGAACAAGCCCCACAGCTTGAAGCACTGGCAGACTCATCCTGAGACTGCAGAATGTGCTGGTGGTGTTTTTCTAAAGGGCAACCCCGGTGCTTCCGAGCAGGGAGGCACTGCCCCTCTGACATACACTTGTTCCATCTTCCTGCGCTCTGCAGCTGTGCCAGTCATGTCAGCATGGGTTGAGAGGTCACCAGGCTGCAAGTGTCCTTCTCTGACTGCTGCCCAGTGGTAGAGGCTGCTGGGAACCTAGTGCATGTAAACTTGACTCTTCTCTTTCCCTTCTGAGCCACGTCATGGGGAATGACAGTCAGTGTCCGAAACAAAGAATCTGGGCCACCCTAGAAACAGACCTGCCTGTAGTCTTCAGAAAGCCTGAGAAGAATTGGCCTGCATTTAAATGAGACATTAAAATGTTGACTCAAATCAGGATTTCTGTGATACTTGCTACACGGTACTAATGCAGCTTCATGATGTTACCATGAGGTAACATCCTTAGCTAAACTCAAGGCAAAGATTAGCATCCACATGGTTTATTTGAAGATGATCCCAGGAAGCTTTGGTAGATGTTATGGATTGAATTGTGTCCACCAAAATATGCCAGACACTACCTGTTTGACACCTGTGAATGTGAAATGCACAGAGGTCATTCAGATGGGCCTTAATCCAATCGTGCTGGTGTTCTTATACAACAGAGACACTTGGACACACAGATACACACAAGGAGAACACCTCCTGAAGACGAAGACTGAAATGCATCTGCAAGCCAAGATGTGCCAACACCCCAGCAAACTGTCAGGGCCTGGGCAATGAGTGTGGGCAGATTGTCCCTCAAAGCCCTCAGAAGAGATGGACCCCGACACCTTGAGTTTGAATTTTCAGCTTCCAGACTACCATAGAACAATAAATTTATTGAGTTATTGTTTTTCAGGTCTCTCTCTCTCTTCCCCTCTGTGTGTGTGTGGGAGGTGCACACAGGTGTGTTTATGCATAGCCCTAGACATGATCTACCCACAAACCAGCACTTCGGAGGCAGAGGCAGGTGAATCTCTGAGTTCGAGGCCAGCCTGGTACAGCGCAAGCGCCAGGACAGCAGGGCTGCACAGAGAAACCGTCTCAAAAACCCACACGCACTCTGTATTTTATTTCTTTCTGATAAGTGGTTTTTATCGTTGCTGTTGTTTGTTTTGTTGTTGTTGTTGTTATTTGAGACAGGGTCTCCCTATGTAGTTCTGGCTGTCCTGGAACTCGCTCTGTGGGTCAGGCTGGTATCAAACTCACAGAGATCCGCCCGCCACTGCCTCCTAAGTGCTGACATTAGAGGCGTGCGCCACTATGTCTGGGACGAGTGTTTTTGATTGTTGGTGTTTTAGGTTTTGTGCTTAGTTTTTGAGACAAGGTCTCTTGTAGTCCAGGCTGGCTTCACTATGCAGAGGAGGCTGTCCTTGAACTCATGATCTTTCTGCTTCTGATTTCTGAGTGCTAGGAGTGCCATACATGCTTATGAAGTGCATCCTTTTCCTTTTCTGGTTTTTGGTCCCCCCCCCCATTTCTGTTTTTTTAGACACATCTCTACATCACTCAGGCTGGCCTTAACCTTGCTATACAGTGGAGAATGAGCTTGAATCTCTGACCCGTCCTTACCTGGGATTCTGAGTGTGCGCCAGCACACCAGTGTGTCTGGGGACTGACCCCAGAGCCCATCCAGGGCAAACACTCTACCAACTGAGCCCCATCTCTAGCTCACAAAGTGTGTTTTCCCCAAGATTTGCTTATTTTACATGTATGAACATTTGCCTACATGTATCTCTGTGCACCCTGTGTGAACCTGGTACCCTCAGAGGTCAGAAGAAGGTATTGTTTCCCTTGGGACTGGAGTTACAGGTGGTTGTGAGCTGTCATGTGAGTGCTGGGGAACTGAACCTCAGTCCTCCGGAACAGCAGTCAGTGAAACCACTGAGCCATTCCCAGCCTTGATGAAGTGTACTGTAAAACACAATCTTCACCAATAGAAAGACTATTTGTTCTTCTCTAATTGATTTCAGTCTTTTTCCAAACCAGCTTGGCCTAGCACGACAGCCTATCCGTATAGGAGGTGAGTTCAGTTGGCAGGTCCAAGGACCAGTGGGGTCGCTGTCCTTAACATCACCATAGATCTCAATAGGCTCAGAAAAGAATCCGTGGCGCCACTGATGTGTTTGGCACTAAGAAACACCTGTGTCTCCTCCATTAGAAGGTGCCAGGGTAGCGATGGGGGGGACCTGAGGGAAAGCGGGCTTTGTAGGAAGCCTTAAAGCACAGCTAGTGCTTGAATCCTCCTTCTTAAGGGGGCTCCTTCAAGGTGAACAGCAGACAAGGAAACTCTGGGCTCCTTCATTTCATAGAATAGCTCAGCAAGAAAAGGTACTTGCTGCCAAGCCTGCAGAGCTAAGCTGGATCCCCAGGACCCACGTGATGAAGAGAGAGGACAAATCCTCCGGTTGTCCTCTGACCTCTATACATGCCATGGTGGGAATGCACGCACACACACACAAATAATAATAAATGTTCATTAAAAGTGTATTATACCTATTGGTTCTGAGAATGACCAACTAATAAAAATGATCACTCACGGAAATAACTAAATTAGAAAGTTAGTCCCCATAATACTTAAGAATTTATTGTAGCTGGCAGTGATGGCATACACCACAGGACAGCCAGAGTTACAACAGAGAAACCCTGTCCCAAAAAAAGGAAAGAAAAAAGAAAAAAAATAATTTGCTATAGCTTTTCTTTACACAACATTCTCCTAAGTATATTTAGTATTTAGATATTTATAATGGTCTCTTGCATAAAGCTTTCCAAAGGGCCCATCCAGTGAGCGAAGGCTCCTGATACTTGGCAGATATTTTCCCCTTCTTAGCCTAACTCATCTACCAGAACATTAGCACTGTCTAACCTTAAACAGGTTAATAACAGAGTATTCGGGTCACTTGTTCACTCTTCGAACTTTTATTGAACATCTGCAGGGGCAAAAAGTACTTCCTTGGGTGTATGTGGTGTGTGTATGTGTGTGTGTGTGTGTGTGTGTGTGTGTGTGTGTGTGTTGTATGTGTATGTGTGTATGTGGTGTGTGTGTGTGGTGTGTGTGTGTGTATATGTGTATGTGTGTTGTGTGTGTGTGTGTTGTGTGTATATGTGTGTGTGTGTGTGTGTGTTATATGTGTATGTGGTGTGTGTGTGTGTGTGTACGTGTGTATGTGGTGTGTGTGTGTGTGTGTTGTGTGTGTGTGTATTGTATGTGTATGTGTGTTGTGTGTGTGTGTGTGTGTGTGTGTGTGTGTGTGTGTGTGTGTGTTGTGTGTGTGTGTGTTTCATGGAAGCCAGAGGCTGATGTCAGGCTGTCTTCCTCAACCCCTTCTCTGTCTTATTTTTTTTGAGATATGGTCTCTTTCTGAACCTGGACCTCACCATTACGGCTAACCTGGCTAGCTGGCCAGTGAGCCCCTGGGACCCATCTGTCTCTGTCCTCAGAATGGGGTGACAAGTGTGTGCTGTCACCTATTTTTATGTGGTATGGGGTACCGGACGCTGGTCCTCACGCTTGCGCAGCACTTCACTCCTGAGCCGTCTTTCTAACCCGAGGCGGTGGGTTTGCAGGGACTGTTTAGAGACGGCATCCCTAACAAAGCAAACCAGACATATTTTTCTGACCCAGCAACCTAGCATAATCTTTCGTTGTCATTCCCACTGAGTTCCAGACGCTTGGCCAGTTGAGAGGCTATTGTTCTGCTTTTTAAAACGGAAACAATTCCAGACTTGACCACTGCTACAAAGCATTCAATCACAAACTTAAAAATCCTTAAATAGCCTAATCTTCTCTGTGTCTCCTGGTGTCAAGGAGCCATTTTGTACTCTTCAAAGCGACAAGAGTTTTCTGAGGGAGCTCTGGACTGAAAGGAAACCAGCAATTAGACCAGCTTCGAGTCTGAAACTTTGTATTTAAAGAAATGAATGATGTGTTTTCCCAAACTAATGCAATCAAGAAGTTGCCATGAAGATTAAAAAACAAAAAACATGTTTTCTAAGTCTTCCTCTAGCCCTTACCTTGGCCCCTTTGAATAGCAAACATTTGTAGACTTTATTCACAGCTCATTTTCAAGTCTTCAAGTTGCTCCCAACACAGAGACTACAAAGCTCTGAAAATTAGAAGTACCCTTCAGCCCAAAGAGCTATTCCCTGATGGGGTGGCCATTGAAATAGAGTTTGTTTTATAAGGTCCTTTTTGTGGAATTACAGACTCGAACATTTAACAAAGCAGCATTTGCAATGGGCAGGTGAGAGCTGGCCAAGATTTTCAAGGATATTTCACAGGACAGGTCAGCAGGGAGATGGATGGGTGAACAGTGGTGGATACAATTATTTGACTTTCTGGGCTGTTCTTTTGAAGTCTCTATGCTTAACAGAAAGAAAAAGAATAATCCTCTTTGCCAACCTTTTGTAGCTTGGTCTTTATTGTTCCCATCGAAGCCCAAAGAAAATGGGCAAGATTCATTTTGTCTAGAAAGCATTTGTGTGTTTTATACGGGTCTGGCCTTTGAAGCTCTGGTAGTTAAGTGGGAGAAAAGACAAAGATTTCCCTCTGCTCTGAGAAATCAAAGGAGGAATTTCTGAAGCTATCTGGTCTAACTCAAAACAGCGCAATCCATGCACGCTTCCTCTGCTACTGAACTCAGTGTGGAAATTAGCACAGGTCGACAGCAATGATGGAAATTAGGCCAGACCATAAAGCAGTGGGTCGGAAGCCATTCAGACTCTTTTTAAAACCAGAGAATATCATTTCCGGCGTCTGTAGACTGTTGGACTGGGGACGCAGGAGAGATGCTTGCAGAGTATTTAATTACTATTAATCAATAAAGAAATTAGTCAGCCAGATAACTTAGGTCATCACATAACTAAAAATAAACTAATTTGACCAACTATGTTGACAGCCAAAGTAGGCCACCGGGGGCCTTGCTGGATTGCTTGCAAGAAAAAAAAGATATTGACTGCTTTGCTCTGGGACACGCATAATCACCATTATGGAGGAACTGGTGAGCGTGTGGGGAGCTGCTGACGCTTTCTGATGATCACTGTATGTCTCTGAAACTGTGTGATGGACCAAACTCTGGAGACAGGCTCACAACAGGGAAATGTTTGTGCTGTGTTTTTATACTTGAGTTCTGAGAACAATAACTTTCCACCTTATTTTGCCAGTTTAGTGCAGGTAATTATAGCAGTTATGGGTCTGGGCTCAGCATTAGGGGTGGGCAGGATTTCCACAGGTTCCCATTTTAAATCCTGGAAACTAGGGGGAAAGAGGCGTAAAAAATGCCAGGCTTGCTTTGGGGAGAGGGTGTTCCTCTTAAAGTCACAGACCATGCATACCTATGGTCTGTGTGTTGTGTACGCAAGTACACACAAGGCCGCATGTTGATCTACACATACCTATAGATACCAGTACATGTTCATAAGTATACAGGTGAGCATATACATGGGACACATGCAGTAGCATCATCATACCTTCATATACTCATACCAGAACACTCACACACACACTCACACACACACACACACACACAGAATCATCTTAAGAATCTGGATATATCAGGATGCTGTTCCTTAATATTCTACCCATAAAACCACACTAGGTGAAGATGTCATTTATGTATGAACCCTGGGGCATAGACACCTGTATCCACCAGAGCATGAGGGTAAATGACCCAACAGGTACTCCGAATATTCCCTCTGAGACAATGGAATGCAACTTCCGCTCCCCTTCCTAGACCACCTCTTCTTTCCCCCCTAGGACCCCTCTTCTCTTGGAATCTCCCACCATTGTTTTTAGCCTAGGAAGAAAACTGGCGGGTCTGATTGAGGGCTGTCAGTCATGTTGTATCTTGAGGGTAGTACAGTTTTGCATGATGGGAAACTATATAGGCATGCATGGCTGGCTTCCCAGTCTCCACAGCAAGAGAGTAATGGGGATTTGTTTAATCCGAAGTGGTGATGTTGGTGTTGGTATGTTTTGAGGCTTGCTGTCCTCCCATTCCCACCGTTTGGCTAAGGCAACAGTATCTACAGTTCCTCAGCCGTTGCAGGACAAATGACCGGCTGAAGTGCCCTTTTACCCCTCCTCTTGTTAACTCGGACACAGTATGTGTGTGTCTGACTCTGCAGTGAGTCCTGCTGTTTGCTCTGAGCATCAGCCTTCTTAGGATCACTTACTTTGCCTTATCAACAACACAAGCCCTTGCCTTCCCTGAGCACCTAGGTGCAAAGCCCGGTGCTAAAAGATGACATAAGTAATTGCAAACTGAGTGAAGATACTCACCATTCAACAATTTCATCAGTCCCAGAGGATTTAGTTTTGAAAAAAATTACCTTAAAATCTATGTCTAACACTGTGCTATTCCTTGAGAGAATTAAATATCCGTACAACCTTCCACTGGGTGAAGACCTATTACTAACAGATCAACCCTTCTCAGATATAGTTTAATTGACATTTTTATTTATTTTTCATGAATAAGGACACACATAGGAGTGGATTGAACTGCAAAGTGAGGTCTGGCTCTCTCAAGGAAAACTCCCCAAATTGTTATATTTATTTTAAGACTAAAATGGAAAATATGGGTTTACCGGGTTTGGGGAAAATGTGAGTTCAGACCTAAAACAGTAAGTCAGAGACAGAGTTCTGTTCTTAACAAGCAGTATTTCCTACTCAGCAGAAAACTGTATGGCAAACAACGATATTCAGGGTCAAAATAATTATTTTTTTACTTCAAAAATTGAGAAGAAAACAGAATCAAGCACTTCCTAAGGGAAATTCTTTAAAAGTCTGTTTCAGAATTCAGCCTTCAGATGTGTGATAATCTCCATCAATGGACAGCCACTGAGCGTGCTCGAGAGTGTGTGCCAGGAACTGAGGACTAGAGAAAGCATATCTGAGGCTCAGTCCTCCTCTTAAGCAAGTCATCAAATCTTTGAAAGTAATTTTCTCCGTATTTTTAAATTTATTTTTATTTTGAGACAAATCTCAAGTAGCCCACACTGACTTTAAATCCACTGTGTGACCAAGGATAGTCTCTACCTCCAGGTCCTGGGATCACAAGGCATGTACCACCACCCCCAGTTTAATTTTCCTCATTTATAAAGAGAGAATTCTACAACTTTCTGAGCTACTGGGCATAGGGTATCTGAGAAGATCGGCCTCAAAAGGTCTGGGAAAGTGCTCTCTGTGAACACAAAGGCACCAAGAAAACAGGAGTCTGGGTAGGGTTCGGATCCTGACTATCCTTAACCTAGTGCTTTCTGTTTATGTTTTTGCCCTTGAGTCTGAAACTCTGTTGCTGATTAGCACACAACCAACAGGCAAGCGAAACAGACCAGAGGAGCCTAGCATGTCCACCACTGATATCCGGTTACTTAAAGCAAATTTGCTCTCTCACCAGCCGAGTCCTGCCTGGCCCTCAATAAATCTGCAACCGGTATGTGAGCGCAGGGACAAGCCAGAAAATATTGGCATTTCAGAGCAGAAAGACCTTGACTAGCAAGCTTAAAACAGGGAAATAAGGTGTGAGTCCCAGTCAGGGGAGACATTTGGAGTGCTAGCTAGGAAAAAAGGGTTATTTTTCAAATTCTGAGAGCCAATACCAGTGAGGTGGGGTGGGGTGAGGCAGAGGGCTGGGGGACAAGGCTTCCTAAAGTCTCTGCAACACAGGCCTCATTTTGTAGCTGGAGGGAACCTTCCATTTTCTCACATTCTTCATTACACACACGAGAAAGCTAAGGCTCAGAGAGACATTTCTGCTCAAGTTTATGCTGCCGTTTAGTGAAAGGAAGAAAAGGAAAGCACTGCGCTGGCATGACTACGTTCTGCTCTGCAGACTGGGAAACCGAGCCACACATGGTAATGACTGCAGCTTCCCAAGCGCCCGAGCCTGGACACTGCCCAACAGCAGCTGCACGGCTCAAGGTCCCCTGTGAGGAGGAACGGCCGTCTTAGGAATGAACGAGCTGAGGAGGCCTTAGAGGAGACCTGACTTCCTTCCATCCAGATCTTCCTGCAGTTTCTTCTCTCCCTCGCCACACGGCATGCAGCAGAAAGACACAACCATTTCTAGATGGTCATGAGACAGTCACATTCTCTCCTCAACAGGATCGCTCTCAGTAGGAGTCTAGAGTCCCTGGTGAAATTCTCTTTTATTTAGACCTGTTCTTTTCAGCATTAGTCTGGAATTCTGCACCACCATCCCAATTTAAGGAATGCTTAATGCATGTATACTTCTTGAAAAGTATCTATGACAAGTATTAAAAATAGCCTAAACGTCCACCAATAAGAAAATACTAGAAAAAGCATGATGCATATATTTGCAAAGCGGTCGTGAAGACCAAGCATGAAAGTCATACAGTATTTTCTATTCCTGACAGCTATTTGCATTACTTTATTAGTTATTAGTTCATTAATCATCAATCTCCAACAATGACAAACTTTCTTTTCCCTAGCATTAGAGCAAAAGCAGGAAAAGAGTGTATTTCTGTTTAGTTTTAAGATATAATGTTAGTTCAGTCATTTGAAATGATCTTCTCTCTAGGTCCAAAATAAATAGGTGCATCTGACAGCATATACTTGTAATTCCAGCTACCAGGAGGCTGAGGAGGGAACACTGCAAGTTCAAGGTCGACCTGAACTATAAAATGAATTCAAGTCCAGCAGGCTGGGCAATTTGGTGAGATCCTGTCCAGAAAAAAAAAAAAAAAAAAAAAAAAGGCCCGGGTAGCTCAGTGGTAGAATGTTCGCCTAGCTTGTGAGATGCTGCCAGTACCCCAAAGCAAAACTAATAGTAGAATTTCATACAGTTGAACAAGAATACAATCGCCTTTTAAAATCTTTAACTACGTAACTCACATTAAATTATTCTGTTCAGTTTTGCCCCTTTTAATTCCTGATTGTTTTTCATTCAGTTTTGTTTTTAATATTCACTGTTTAATGCCAAGTTGTCTAGCGGGAAGATCCAAATGGTGCCAGTCCAAGAGGTCACCAAATAAATCATTAAAGTTAATCGTGCGGAGATTTCTAGATTCCCTTCGCACACTCACCTTTTAACTCATTCAACAAACACTGGGATATGTATTGTGCACTGACTCTGTTCTAAAGACTGTGCCAAGCACAGGGATGTGTCTGAGAGCAAACAGGCCATCTCTTTCTCAGGGAATGTGGTCACTATCTGCACGTAATGTAAAATGTTTTGTTTCAGCAAACAGACCAAATGACTGCCTTAATTTTTCTCAACCAGATTAACTGGATATTTATTCCGGTTGATTATAGCTACTGTCATTTTGTTGTAAATAAGCGGTAGCTTTATCTCAAGCAGAACTAAAAAATTATTCTGAATTGTTTATGGCGTTTATTTTATCAATTAACTGATTATAGATATAAGAACAAAGGGGGGGGCTAAGTCTCAAATTGTGTATTTAGACTACTTGAATCTAAAACAATTCTCTGCGGTGCCCAGAACCTTCTAGATAAAATATAAGACACATCCTGGGTGGCTTTTGAAAGATAAGGTGTATATTGAATGAAAATTAAATCTTATTTGTATTTATTTTATACAGGGTCTCGCTACGTATCCTAGGCTGTCCTGAAACCCGCAGGACATGTGTGTACATCAGTGAACTCACAGACTCACCTGCCTCTGCAAGTGACCCCAAGTGCTGGAATCAAAAGTGTGCACCACTATGTCCAGCTAGTCTTATTTGTTTTAAAGTGCAAAAGCAAAACTAAAAAAAAAATCCTAAATGAACAGAGTAGTGTAACAAACCTAGGCTGGGGTCTTAGGGATATTAGTGGAGGTGTTCCTGTGGCAACAAATGTAGTCTCTGGTCTGCTAAGTCTGAGCAGGAAAATGGAGCAGAAGGTTTGGAAACACAGCCAGGTGCTGGAGGGCAAAACCAACCAGTGGCGAAAATGCAAATTGTCGTCACATGTTTCCCTCAGGTCCACTTCCAGAGGCTTCGGCCAGGACCTAGTGCTTAAGATATTTGTATACAAATCCCCAGTCACTGTACATCCAGGTCAGACGACCTGATCATGTTGACCGGGTGTATTTTGCTTTGAATTTCTCCCCTCTTTTCGGAATAGATTTTCAAACTTGTTTTCACTTTGAAGGAACATTTTACTACGTGGTGTTTTTAAGATATTAAAACGGTGGCTGCGATATCCCCCAGGTTTTGATTGACATTCGCCACTGGACCCCTCACTAGGTTTTCATGCTGGTGTCATGTAGTGCCCAGAATTCAGAGGAGGGACAAGCTGCATGCTTTCATATAAAGAAGATGCCCAGTGCTTTATAAGTTAAAAATCCCAGCCACAGGTTTCTATCTCCTGTTCCTAATAATTGGTGCAATTTCTGTTTATCGATTGTCCTTTGTGTGTATGTGTGTGTGTATATATGTGTGTGTACATATATATATTTACATATATATGTATATATTTATATATGGAACATCACATTCACTTCTGCTTTCATGTCTCTGCAAGGAAGGCACTGACCTTTGTTTTAGAGGAAACATAATGAAACCCAGGACCATCGAGTCCATTGGGGTTGCTCAGGGACTCGCTACTAGGAAGCACATACCCCTGCCTGCTGCCTTCCTAGAAGAAGAGCTTCTCACAAACCTGAGGCTTCACACTAGAGATGCATTTCCTGTGAACCAAGAGTGTGTTGACCACTGGGTTAATTCTTGGCCATGGTAGTTAGAAGCACCAAGAATCTAAGGTTTGGCAGAAAGACATGTTCTGTGCCACCCAGCACTCCATCTTAGTTCTTCCTGACCCTGGAGATAGTCTTCTTAGGCTTGGTAGTCTAACAAGACTGAAGAGTGAACTGAATAGTTCAACACTGGCTTAGACCCCAAGGTCTGGGCTTTCCTGACGAAATTCGGATGGGAAAGGCCTAGGCCTCCTTGGTCTGGGTGGAAATGGCCACCAGCCTCCTGCCCTCTGGGTGGGGTTTTATTTACTGCTCTTGGCAGCCATCACCAACCCAGTCACCCTTTGTTTCCCTCCCTAACTTTCCCTAGCTTCTTCTTGAACTCCAAAGCTTGCCACACCGGTACCAGTGAGGTTCAACTATCTCCACCCGGCATCTCTAGAGAGCCTGCGGCCATGAGTTCAGAGCCATTGCCTGTAGCAGCTGCCCCCGAAGTCAGCGAACCTCAACTGGGACTGTGAAAACAGTTTGCCCCTGCCTATGAGGAAGAGCTGCAGTGGGCTCCCTCCAGAGCTATCACCCAACAGCACTGTGTGAGTCACACTCGCCAGGGCCTTTCTGAGAAAAGCACTATGATCATACAGAAAACCCAATGACTGAGCCCTCAGAACACCCCCACCCCCAGGTACTGGCCAAGCAATGTGCACATTCCTTGGTGGTAAGGAACATGATGATGTCTATTACCACCTGTCCAGCCTTGCTGCTCAACAGAATGCCACCCAGAGGCGAGCTGTAAAGTGGAAGAAGGGTACCTCTTACAGCTACCATCCCTGTTTCTCTAGATTCAAATGTAGTTGTCCTATTTCTTGCAAAAAACACCATGACAGCAATCTCGTGAGTGGTCTATCTCGCTTCAGTTCACTTGTGCTTGCATCCCCAGCGACTCGACTAGGAACTATGCTAAGGCTCCAACACTCAAAAAGCCAGGCTCCCGCAGACGGCTGCTGTGAGCACAACCACAGGTTCTCTTCTGGAATGGCTGTGACTCACAACAGTGACTTAACATTGATTCCTCCGCCCGTTCCCTACACTTCTGCCGGTGTCTGCGGCCGTTTGACTCTGATGCAAAGCCATGTGACTACGTCCCTGAGCCAGGGATGGGTGTGTCAGAGGGCAGCTGTTGGACAGGGTGTAGGGTCAGCGTTGACAGGGTGAGCTTAGACTTAAATGCTCTGGGCCAGAAGGTAGCATTGTGCCTTGCAAAAGGCCACAAACCTGGATGCTTCCTGGGTGCACTTCGCACCACCAAGTCATCTTCGCTCTACACCTACAAGGCGTTTCAAGCCATCCAAGGCCACGGGCCATGACTATCTCTAATTGACCATGGTAATGTCATTTGTTGGCAACGGAGGAAAGAACGAGGCACAGTGGCAATGCCAACCCGAGGGGAAAGGAAGGAGACATATCTGGAAGGCGGAGCAGAGCACGGCCTAGCTGGTGTTTCTGATTCTGCGCAGCTTCCGTTTAAACGCTTCCTCGCCACGCCGACCTGCCTCGGTTGGTCTTTCTGCCTCGGTTGCTCTTTTGCTTTGTTTCTCCCCAACCTCTGCCTCCACAGACTTTCTCCTCCTCTTCCTTTATCACTGGACAGTCCTCAACTGTGTTTTCAAACAGCTGGCCCTGAACCGGGCCCAGCTTGACTGTCACGGGGCAGACGACTGCGTGGTACCCAACCCGGTCCTGCGCCTCTGTCCATTAACTTTGGGAGGGCAGGTTTTGAAAGAAACACCAGGTCCTCCGACCCCTCTGATGCCACCCAGACATACAAAGCACCTCTAAAAAGTTTCCAGCCACGGGAAGAGCCTTACCTGCTCCTGGGAACTGCAACTGAAGGATGCCGACAGCGGTGAGAAGAGATGCCTTCCACTTCATCTTCCGCTCCCCCAGGATATTGCCCGAGGCAGAGACAGCTGTGCCTGCGAGGATTCAGAGAAAGGAAGGTCCCAAGGAGTCTCTGCTGGCTTTGTTCTGTGGCTGCCACCCCAGGAAGTGGAGGACCTTGGGCCTTTGAGACTACACCTGCCAGCAACACCAAGGCGCACTCGCACTCCCCCTCTCGGTTCATAGGCAGGAAGTTCTGGAGGTTGGGGGTTTGGGGTGTAAGAATGTGAATCTGTGTGAATTTTTTTTCTTTTATTTGACTGTGGTTTTGTGTACTTTTTTTTTTCCCCCCTAATTCTCGACTCATCTGTATGTGACTCCTGATTGCTGAAGTCGGACCCTAGGCATGTCCAGTGCGTGGAGGCCCTTACGGAGGCTGGCAGAGTAGAGAGCTCCAGATGCAGGGCAGGCTACATGTGAAATGCCACTTCCCTGCTGCTGTGTGGCCACGCATAAGACGTGCAGCATCTCCAGATTTTGGCTTCTAAAGGGAACATTTGAGGTATGGTTCTGAACTTAGCCTCGATTCAGACCGTAAATAAAGTGAAATACTGTAGCTCATAGAATTTTCAACATCCCCTCCCTGACAGGATCTCACTATTCAGTCCAGTCTGGTCTTGAACTCACAACCTCTTGCCTCGGCTTCCCAACTGCCTGGGTTCCAGGTAGTGCCACCAAACCTAGGTCAAACATTTTTTCTAATTGTCAACGTTTCATATTTGGAAATAATTTACAATAAGAAAAAGATTAAAAGTTAGATATAGTGGTACAAGCCTATAAATCTTCACACTCAGATGACTGATGCAGGAGGATTGTGAATTTGAAGTCAAGCTGGTCTAATTAATAAATACAAGACCAACTTGAACTATGTAGTAATACTTCCTCAAAACAAAACAAACAAATCTGAGAAATAAGTATAATTAAGAGTTGTAAGATGTATGTAAAACATACTTTGAAACAGAGTTGAAAAACATGTGGAAAAGACCCTGTAAATGGAAAGATATATATGTTTTCTTTGATCAAAAATATGTCTCTTAAGAAGTTCACAGTTATTTCTAAATTGAAAGACAATATTATCAAATCTGGAAGCAGGGGATGGCTCAGGCACTTTCTGCCAAGCCTGACAACCTGAATTCCATTCCCAGAGCTCACAGAACTCACTCTTGCAAGATGGCCTCTGAGACACACACACACACACACACACACACACACACACCACAATACACATACACACCACACACACATACATGCATGCCTACACAAATAAATGTTAAAAATATATTAACAAATTATTAAAACAAGGTAAGCTGATTCCAGAGTTTTTATGAAAAACTTAACATGTAAGAATACTTAGCCCACAAAAGGCATAAACAATCAAAACCAAAATACATAAATTGGATAGCATCAAACTTTAAAAGTTCTATGTATCAAAAGAAACTAGGAAGAAAATTTAAAAAATTATCCGCAGAATGAATGAGAATGTATGCAAATCATGTACTGATAATGGCCAGAATTCAGAATATGTAAGTAACTTCTACAATTTAATAGGTTAAAAAAATAAAAACTAGGCAAAGCTTTAAATCAATATTTCTCCAGAGAAGATTAACATATCACCAATAAGCACTGGGAAGACTCACTGTTGTTAGTCATTAGGGAAACACAAGTCAAAACCACACAGCCACATGACAGCACAGCACGAGGAACAAAAAGACAATATCTGTGTAGATGAGAAGGCGTGAGGACTGAAGAAGCTGATGCTGCCATTGGAGATGTGAAATGGCGAGGGCCCTGTGCAAAGCAATTTGACAGTTCCTCAAAACGTTAAACAGAGTTACACATGGCCCAGAAACTCTACTAAACATATACCCAAAACAACTGAAAACATATGTTCTTGCAGAAGCGTGTACAGAAATGCTCATGACAGCATTTATTTATAGTGGCCCCAGACTGGAAACAATTCGCCACAGTTGAGGAATGGCTAAGTAGACATGGTGGGTTCCAACAATGATACATAATAGCCATGAAAAGACATGAAGTGCTGTTAGATGCTACTGCCTCAAGCATGGGTAAAAGAAACCAGACTCGAAAAGCCACTTACTGTATAACTCTAGTTATATAAAATACCCAGAATAGACAACTCCATAAAGAAAATGGATTAGTGGTTGCCAAGCACCAGGTAACTGAACTAACTGCTGATGAGTGTGAGGTGTCTGTAGGGGATGATGATGTTCTAGAGCTGGATGGTAGAGTACCAGCCAAGTGAATATGCTAAAAGCCATTGAAGTGCTCATGTTAAGATAGTCAATTTGTGGTACAAAAAAAGTGTTTTTTACATAAAAGAATCTCAATATAAAATCATGCTAAAACAAGTAAAATGTAAGGGGTGTAAAATAACTCTGCCAGAAGTCAACATTCTGAAGTAACATAATTCCTATATAGTATCTATGGCACTCCAGGCTCTACTGCCCCACATGCGCTCAGTCTTGTTGATCTCACAAGCTAAGCAGGTCAGGCCCAGCTAGCACTTGGTGGGAGGCTTACAAGTATATTTAGTCAAGTTGTTTTTAGACAAAGGTGAAAGAAAACTTCAGTGGGAAATGAAAGACTTTTTAGTAAATGATACTAGATCGACTGGATTTTCTGTGAGGGAAAATATATGTTCTTATTTCATTCTGTACACAAAATTTGTCTAAAACACTTCGTAGACATCAACATAAAGTCCAAAACAGTAACATTTCTGGAATGGAACATGGGTGAACGATCTCTGTAACAGAACACAAAGCACAACTCGTAAAAGATAAAATGATAAACTGGATTTCATGAAAACTGCTCACTGAAGATGCCATCAGGAAAGAACAAAAGCAAACCATAAAGAAAGAAAATTATTTGCAAACACATATATTAGGCAGATGAGTTAAATCTAGAATATATAAAGAACTCTTTCAATCCAATAGTAAGATAACCAATTTGCTAAGGAAATGGGCAGAAGGTTTAAATATACAGTTCCCCAAAGAAGTTATGTGAATGTCCAATAAGTGCATTAAAAGATGTTAGATATCATGAATAAGACAGATTAAAGCTGCAGTACTGGAAGTACTGGAAAGTACTGTGAAACTGGAAGTACTATCATGAGCTGCCTAGGGAAGGGGAGACTACAGTTCTCACATGCCAAGGCTCATCTGTCCTGGCGTTTCCAGAGGCAACCAACCCCTCCTGAGACTTCTCCAGCAGAGAAGCAAGCCTGTCCAGCACCTGAACTCGCACCAGACCCAGGCTTATGTCCACAGTCCTTAGTCGAGGGAGACAAGGAGACTGGTGCAAACTGCTTCCCTCAACAGGCCCTATACTGGGAGGTCACTGTAGGCAGGGAGTGCTGCCAGCGTCTGCAGAATTCCAGCAAACCTTTGGTGGGATTTGGCCTTTTGCCTTTCAGACCCTCCTTTTTGTGACTCCCAGCCTTGGTCTCCAAGGATCTCCCTGCCTGAAGGCCTTTGCTCTGTTTCTCCACTATAACTTACTTTCAAATCTGGCACAAATATGCAGTCACTTAGAAGCCTTGGCTAAGATGGTTATGTGTGGTCCATGCCCCTTAGTGCTTCTAGAACATCTGCCACTTTCCTGCCTTGGCAATCTGATTACGTGGATGTGCAAGAAAGGGACAGACTATGGTTTTTGATTTTGTTGTCTTTCTCCAGTATATAGGTGGCATTTAGTAAAAGGAGGGAGAACGTACATGGATGGATGGATGATGGATGGACAGATGAAAAAGACTAGACGATTCTTGACCCTCTGGAAAGTTTAGTCTCTGGGATCATTCATTCCTTCATTCATTTGCTTATTTCAATTACTATGTAGCTTAGGATTCCCTGGAACATGTAGATTAGGCTGGCTTCTGATTCACAGAGATCCACCTGCCCCTGCTTCTTGAGTCCTGGGATTAGAGGTGTGCACCACCGCACTCAGCGGTGTGAAGTACTTTTTATGTCCACTGTCTGCCTTTTAACCTTCCTCCATCAAAATTCATCCTGGCCCCAGCATGTGCTACAGATCGGGCTAACCCACACCCTCTGCCTAGTGGTGGTTGCATGATCCAAATACGATCGACCAGACTTCCCTGTTCATCCGACCATGGGAAGCATGTGGAGAAGAGCACACTGGAGCAGGGTGTTCCAAGTTTTAGCAGTAATGCCAAGTTGGCCTTGATGAACCAACCATTCTCTATCTTGGGATAATATCATCTTTTTCCTTTTTTAGACAGTAGCCCAGGCGAGTCTGTAACTTACTATGTAGCTGAAGATGAACCTTGAATTTCTGACTCTTCTTTCTACTTCCCAAATGCCTGGGTGTGCCACCATGCTCAGTTTATGGGAGGTGGAGAGTGTGGAGCAAGACCTGGGTTTCCTGTGTGTTAGACAAGCACTCTGTTATAATTTTGCTGAGGTTGTCAGGTAAGGCAAATTAGCTGCTGTTTCCCTAGACTTTCTAAAAACGGTTTATTTCTTTATGTGTATATGTGTGTAGGGGGTGGTATGTGCGTGCATCACAGTGCCCAGAGGCCAGAGGCAGGGAATTTCCCTAGAGTTGGAGTTACAGGTGGTTGTGAGCTGCTTGATATGGGCACTGGAACTGAACTGGAATCCTGTGTGAGAGCAGTAAGTGTCCCTACCCTCCAAACAGTCCTTCCACCCAACATTTACTTAGAATTTACTAGTGGCTGGGTACAGTGGCTCAGAGGTAGTCCCAGTACTTGGGCTACAATCTCATGATTATCCTCAGCTATGCAGTGAGTTTGAGACTATCTGAAGGTCTCAAAAAAGCAAAACCTAACAAAAAATAATAAAGTCTTAAAAGTGGTGCTGTGGTTTATTTGAACTTATTCTCAAATATTATAAAGCTACATGCACTTCTGCGCAGTAACAAGAATCGTGAGCAGCTGCTTATCCCGCAGCCGGCGCCACTGCCAGGTCACCTTCCTTAGCTATTGGAACCAGCTTCTTAGGTGTGGTCTCTGGAATGCAGAAAGCATGCTAATTTGGAGCCCTTGGCTGGAGCATTTGTGTTCTGCTGTTGACTCTGCCCACTGTTTGTGTTGAAAGCATCCGATTGTATTAATGCTAATGTAGGAATTGTATGGGCTCCTCCCACAGTCTAAACACCAGTCATGGAAGACCTTGCATGGGCATTTGACTATACTAAAATAACATCATGTTGTTAGGTTTGTGAAATAGCTCACGTAGACACTGAGAGATATGTATGGCCATACAAAGCAATTTATTTTCCGAGGGTTACATACTGGCGTCAGGGCTGTCCAATTTAAAAAAAAAACAAAATGGCAGCCCCAAATTTGGGTGAACAAGGATTTTTAAGTGAAACAGTAGTCTGTAGGGGGATCTCTCCAATTGTTAGGATCTGAGCATGGGTATTTCCTACCTCTGGTGGAAAGCTCTAATTGGCCAGCAGCTGGCTTCGGGCTTTCTGAGAATTACCCAGGATTCTGGAAGAGTGGAGGTCAGAGCCTGCCCATCACAAGGGGGTGCCCTGGTGGTTCTCTCAATGTCAGCCAGCTGAAGCTGGAGATTGGTGCACCGTAAAAGTTCTATTTGTTAAGCATTAAAGTCTGTGTAATGCTGGACGGTGTCCCTTCAACAAGATACCTAAGCATTGTGTGCTCCTGGTCATCACTACCAGAAACAGGTCGGAGCCATGAGAGGCTAAGGTCTATCAGTCAGCCATATGAGGAGAGACCCTCCACCTTGGCTATCCAGGTTTTCCATCCCAGAAAGTTGTCTTTGCTCTTTATTGAAACCTGCTGGAGATATTAATAATTCCTTAACAAAGTAGAATAAAGCCTAGAAATATCTCCAATTTGTTTATCCTGCTGCCTGTATTCTGTGTCTATTGTGGGTACTGTTCCAGAAAACCTGTTTTGTTTTGTTCTCCAAACTCAATTTCTGTTGCTGGCAGCCAAATGATTCTAATTTATGTATTGGGATGTTTGGAAATTGAATTAGCTTTCTACTGCCACATAACAAAATATTACAAACTTAGTGCCTTGAAAGAGCACTGATTTATAAGCTTACAGTGACATCGGCAGAAGTCCAGATGTAGCGTGCTGCTCTTGGCTTAGGTTACCAGGTTCAGGCCAAGGTGTAGGCTTGACTGTGGTTTGGATCCGATGCTCCAGCTGCTCTTCCTAACTCACTGGTGGTTTTTCTTACAGTTACAAGAGTGAGGTCCCTGTTTTCTTAATAATCACTGATCAGGTATTACCCTCAGACCCCAGAGGACAACTGCAGTTCCTTGTAGTGTAGCCTCCTAGCAGTTTTCCTCAAGCCAACCACAATGCTCTCTGCTTAGCTCTTCTGCAGACAGCTGGAGGAAAGTCAGCTTGGAAAGGGCTTGCTTGATTAGGTCAGGCCCATTCAAGATCATCTCTGCCTTTACCATGGACCCCCTAGAGAAGCACAGATCTCCCAGAAACAGGGGTGCTAGTTCTCCCATGCACAGGAGTGCGAGCTCTTCCATGCACAGGGGTGTGAGCTCTCCCATGCACAGCAGTTCTTCCAGGCACAGATTTTCTTCGATCAGGGGAGTAACGCTGACATATGCACCATAGTGTGGACATGTTGGAGCCTACCCTAGCATCTTGTCTCCCAGAGACTGGAAAAGACGCTTCTCCCTCTTTGCTTGTGAGTATGAGGCCAAGTAAAGCACTTTGTCCTTTGCCCAGGGAGAAAACAGGTGGGCAGAAAAAAAGATGTGTAGAAAACATTTAGCACTGCATCGAGAGCCTGGGTTACGCCGTGTCTAAAGCCCGCTTCATGGATTTTCCTGTTTTATAGTCCAATAACTTTTTAAGAGAGCTGAATTTGAATCTGTAATTTGCATTTGAAATGTTCTGATTTTACAGATGCTGAAAGCATGCATCCACTGAGGACATGACTGACCTGGGTCCATTTTCCTGGGAGGCTTATTTTATTTGACTCTTCTCTTGAAATTGTTCTTAAAATTCCATAGGAAGCCCAGTTGTTCTTAAAATTAAACCACATTTTTTTAATTTGGTGAGATATTATGAAAGAAAAGCATGCCTAATGTCTAGATATACCAATAAATACAATAAACCAAAAACTAATTTAACAAACTGCACAAAAAAGCATATTTTTTGTTTTGTTTTCCAAGACAGGGTTTCTCTGTGGTAACTCTGGCGTCCTGGAATTCACTCTGTTGACCAGGCTGGCCTTGAACTCACAGAGATCCGCCTGCCTCTGCCTTCCGTGTGCTGGGATTAAAGGTGTGAGCCACCCCCCCCACCAGACAAGAAAAGTGTATTTTTAAAAAATCTTTGTAAAAGATAGCAAAAATAAGCTGGGAGTGTGGGTAATATTACACAGGTACTATCAAGAGATAAGCTGAGTGATTGATTGCCTATTTAATACTGCCCTTATGAAACTCAAATTATTAATAAAAGTGTTATAAAAAAGAGAATTAAAAAGTAGATACATGATACATATTATTATGTATTATCATGGTTTCAAAGTGAACTTTTTCAAACTAAACTCTCTCATTAAAATAATACACACACACACACACACACACACACATTGCCCTTGATAGATCAGCACTTTTCACTGGGAAGTGAACCTATCCTGCTGGAGGGGTGTCTTCCTTTTGCATGTCATTTTCACATTTTGTCATTTTAATCTTTTTAGATGACTCAGGAAGACAGTCATTAGTGATGCACACTTTCCACTTTATAGTTAAGGAAATTGAAATTTTACCCATATCACAAAACTGGCAAGTGGCCAAATCAAGACTGGAAGTCAAGTGTTCTGGATGCTGGCGCATCGCGGTGGTGGAAAGACACATGCTTTGGACAGTCGGGCAGACTCTGATTGGAGAGGACTTACTGGCTTGGTCTGGACAAGTTAAGAAGCATCTGAATCTCTTTGTCCCACACTTGCTAGTCATGCCCTGCTTGCTTTATTGCTTGCATGCCTCCTGGTAGGTTTTTTTTTTTTTTTTTTTTTTTTTTTTGCATCGTGTGTCTGTATACAGAGGATGCTGGGAAATGCTGGCTGCCTTCACATACTTCAGATGAGGTGATAACTGCCATCACTGTCTGGTTAAGGGATGCCAGAGAATTATAAAATGTTAAGCCACAGAAGCTCTGGCGAGAATCTTCTGGAAACAATGGGAACTGGGAATGCGGAGGGGGCCGTGGTTTCTGTGGTAAGTGGGAAACTGAGAAGATCAGGGGGCAGGCAAATCCTACAGGGATCACACACAAGTAGGGACCTGTGTGCTTCCTCTGTAATTCTTTCTGAGCCCTGGGTCAGAGCTCGGTGTGCCTGCCTGCGTACCTTATGAACAAACAGGCCTGGATTCTGTGATGAGTTCAGCCTCGGAAGCCTTATAAAGCCGGCGCTGAGGCACCTAGGCAAACACAAAGTCAGAGTCTGAAATGAGAAAGCTTCAACCCTGAGACCCCAGGGCATCTGAGGAACCAGTTCACATATTGTGGAGAGTGGATTTCTTAAGTTCCTCACCTCTGGCCCTCCTGGCTTTGTTTTCATCCCCAGTTCTGATTCTTTCAGAGCTTCCCCTAGCTGGTGCCACAGACCTAGCTGTTATGGGATGCACCACCCTGGGATCTGGGCCTAACTTTACCCTTCACTTGCTGTGTGACTTTGAACAAAGCAAAACCACACAACATCGACAACAACAACAAAATCCCTTTCCCTCCATGCCACCCTTCCCTGCTCCCTGGAGCTTTGTTCTCTGGCCTCAGACCCTGTATTGGGGTATAATTTTTCTTGCCTCACAAAGCCCTTCCAGCGCCACCAGCTGGCACCTTCCTTGAGATGAGGAACGGGGTGGCACTATGAACTTCCTCTGGGCTCTCTTGCCACTGTTCTTAGGGGCCATACAGGTGTGGCTTTGGTCCAAGACCGAGGGTCAGGCTCAGGGCTTGGTAGTTCTGCCCAATCTAATGGTGCTGGAGATTATCTGGCTTCGCACAGGTCACTTTTTTTTTTTTTTTGTCAGTCCCCCAAAAGGAAGACTAGATGGCCTGACCTCCTGCGGTGCTGGGGAGGCGGCTGGAAGTCCTTGCCCTGCCTTGTCCCTGGGGGAGCTGCCCAGACAGATGCCTGCAGAGACTTCTTGCCCTAGGAACAATCCTGATGAGCTCCCTCTCTGGATACCGCTGGTCGGGGAACTCTTGGCCTCTCCTTAGGATGGCCACGTCCTTAAAGGAAAGGGATGATGATAATCAGGTCAAAAAGGGGGACGCAGCTCCAGCCGAGCAGAGGGTCTGCAGGCGAAAGGACAGCTCCTGGGCGGAGTTGGAGGGCCTCCCAATTAGCAGCCCCGCGTCTCCACAGCGGCCTCTAGCGGGAGTCTTGTCAAACTGCAGTTCCCAAGGTTTTCCTTGCTATGGGGCTGGCGGTCTTAGCTTCGCAGGTCTTGATCTCCTATTGGCTTCACTTTCAAAGGACTCACACTGAGGGAGCATGTCACCAGTGCACACGCGACAGTTGGGACCCTCCGATGACCGCATCATTTCCTAGAAAGTGTCCCGTTCCTTGCTTCTACACTGGCCTTACCATCTGTAAGGGCCTCGGGTCACTCACACCCTGATAACTATAAACTATAGCCATCATTTAACCTAGTCCTCGACCTAGTCCTGACGATCGCAGGTTAAGCCGTTGAGCTGGCATTTGAACAGAACACCCCGGCTTCAGAGCTCGCAGTGCCTGCCCACAAAAATGTCAGAGAACTACCCGGGAAAAGCCGGCGTTTTCAAACACATGCCCCTTGCCGTTTTTCACACTACAAGCCTTTAAAAACAAAACACGAGGCAAAGAAGTTCTTTAGAGGACCCACAGATACGGGACTGTGTGAAAGACTTCAAGCCCGTGGTTTAGGTGTCCAACTTCTTCCATGAAGAAAGAGGGGTAGGGAGGGAGAGCAAGAGGGAGGAGGGGGGAGATCACGTGTGCCTCACCCATCTCTTGGGCTTGTTCCTAGGGTTAGAAAAAGAACACCACACATGGTTATATTTTATAAAATTAAATGCATTGACAGCGGTGACTTTTGCTTTTGAGAAAACTCAACGTTGTGAATTGATACCTGAAGTTAAGAAACACTACTTGTCATTCTATCAGGTAGCTTTCTATGTGTGGTGTGTGTGTAGCTTGAAAATAAATTGTTTTGAGGCAGGATTTCAATTTGTAGATAAGGGTCATTCTGAACCCATGTTTTCCCTGCCTCAGCCTTCGGTTTGCAGAGTAACTTGGATTCTTTCTACAAAACAAGAGGAAGGAGTTACTATTATCTTCCATTTTGCAAATGAAAACTCTGTGGCCCCTCTGAAGAGGGCAGGTGTCTGAGATGTCACTTGGCTAAGACTGAAGCCAGCATTTGAACCTAACCCAGCGCCAGAGCCAGCGCTTGATTTTGAGGTTAACTCTCCTTCAGCAAGGCTGCATTCCAAAGGCTCACAGAGGGGACTCTGCGTAGACTTCCAGTGTGTGCTGGTCTATTCCTTCTCTGCCAGCCCTTAAGAAAGTGATGGCCATTGAAGCAGCAGGCAATGACTTGAGAACATGTTTGCTAATTTGTGCTCTGTCCTGTGAAGTATTGTCCTTCGTAGGTGCACCCAAAAGCTCAAAGAATAGACGGCATGCAGTTGCACAACTGGGTCAGGACCAGGGGCTTTTGCAGCTTATCCTGTGTTCCCAGCCTTAGCTGAGATACTTCCTGCTCTGCTTTCCACAGCCCCACCAGGGGCCCAGGCAAAGCCCTCCCTCCCTGACTGCCCAAGTTTCCCTCTCTTATTGGCCTTCTCTGGGCTTCTAAGCATGGTTGCAAAAGCACCTAACATAGGAAATGATCACATAAGGCAAGCACACAGTGCCTGTGTGACTTCAGATGGGATTTCCAGTCTTTATATGAGAAATACATTTCTGCGTACTAACTAGCCAGTCTATGGTATTTTGTTATGACAGCCTGAACAAAATCAAAGATGAAGCCAAGAGTTGCAGATCATTGACGGATGACCCTTGGTGACCAAATAAGGAGTGTCTGCTTTCTGGCTCTCAGCACATATATGTAATGTGTTACACTATTATTCTCAGAAGAGATTGAAAATTAACTACGTTAGGGGGAAATATCCAATTGTGTGAACTTCCCTTATTGAAAAATTTAAATCTGCTGACTTTAAAATAATTGAAAGGGAAAAAAGTTTTACTAAGTGTTGATCACTTTAATTACTAAATGGCTTCCTGGAATAAACACATAGCAGTCACTAAAACCAATTTTTACAAATGATCCGTGAGGGCTCAGTGGTAGAGCGCATGCTTGGATGGTGCAGGCTCTGGGTCCCACACCTGGAGCCACCAGGAAGTAAATTACAGTGATTCCCAGAGGACCACTGAGCAGTGGACATAAGCTGACAGTTTGCAAAGAAAAACAGTGGGCAGAACATGTTAAAAACGTTTAATATATTTACCGAATGGGTGGGGGGGTGTGCGCATGTCACGGTGCGTTGTGGATACAGTGCAACTGTTTGTCCCACGACATGGGTCCCAGGGATTGAGCTCAGATTGTCGGTGTTGGCGTCACGAACATTTACTCATTAAGTCATTTCACTGGCCCAAACTACTGTTCCTTTAAATTTTTAAAAATAATTTGTTTATTTTTATTTTATGTGCATCGGTGTCTTGTCTATATGCACGTCTGTGTGAGAGTGTTGAATCCCCTGGAACTGGAGTTACAGACAGTTGCGAGCTGCCTTGTGGGTGCCGGGAATTGAACCCCAGGACATCTGGAAACACAGTCAGTTCTCCTGACTGCTGATCCATCTCTCCAGCCCCGACCAAACTACTGTTTTATGTTAGATGTTACTGGCAACCTAAAACTTGCTAATTTAAATAACACAGTAGTGGTTTTCCCTATGAGATTCAGCACAGGGCAAGCACTGTAACCGCTATGACTCTTGGCTGCAAAGCTGTTAGTTGATGTCAATCCCTAAAAACAATCTTCAACATTCTTGGAAATTCTATAACCTAAATGTCAAGAAACTAGGGAAAAGGAAGAAGAAAGAAAGAAACTAGAGGGATCGCCACCAGTCTTTCCCTGTTCAGTCTGACCCCCATCAGTTGTCCTCCCTTCAAAACTCTTCAGTCCTTGTTCTGAAGGCACTGATCTGCACCCTCACCTCCTGGAAAGGACAGATGACACAGACTTGGCCAATGAAACATCCCGCCCCCAGACACAGGGCCTGGGCTCAGTCAATGAGGCCACCCACTTCTAGACAGTGCTTCTAATTCAGGAGAAACTAGGACTCAACGATGACCCGGGCGTCTTTGGTAGAATTGTTGGTGGCAATTAAAACTAACACAGAGGAAAGCAGAGCGGAGAAGAGGGTGTTCTGGAGGACTGTTTTATTTTAGGAACAGCAAACGCCACCACTTGATTTGATTTACTTTGAGTCCCTGTGACAGCAATAGAGTCCCAGCACAGTTAGTCTGCAGCCTGGGCGTGCTGATGTGAGAAAGGAAACTGTAGCTGTTCTGATACCCTTGACTATTATGAGCTCTCTTCAGGTCGTATAGATCTTTTGTCTCTTACTAAATTATCCTTGTAAACAATTTCTAGGAATTGTTTCTAGAAATTTAGAATCTAGAAATCTAGAAATTCTAAATTCAGAAATTTAGAAATTTTAGGAATTTCTAGGAATTCAAAATAAAGTGGAAGAGTTGGAATACCTGGCCGATATTCAGCATGATCCTGACCATGTTTAAGCAATCCATCAAAGATCAGAAAGAACCACAGCGTACTAGCAGTGAGGCTAACTATAGGGATAAACGTCTTGAGCTCTCATCTCCCACATACCCCCAGCTCTCCCTCTCCCTTTTGTATTGTGTACCCTACAATACAAAGGAAAAAACTAAGAGCACAATTGCTCCATACGCCCTTCTAAACTTATCGTTTGTCTTCTCAGATGAAAATACAGAACATCTGTTTTGGAGAGTTTGGAAAATACTGGCCAATCAACTCCCACAGAGTATTATTTTCTCAGCAATAAAACAGCTACAGAATGTGCCATTATAGGAAAGTAGTCCTCAATTACCTGTAATTCTCACTCTGAATACTACTAAGAAAGGCACATGATGCTGGCAATCTCCAGTCAGAACATTCCTGTTTGACTGAACCGTGCCTCAGTTCATAATGGATCCCACCCCCAGCCCACCTCGAAATCCCAAAGGCTCTGAACCTGGACTAGAAGAGAGATTAATCTGATTGTTGCTCGTGGTTTGGTCAGAACAGTGGCTAGGGAAATATTTGCCAAATGAAACCACATGGGCTCTGCAGCTTCAGGGGCCTCTGCTATGGCCTCCATGTGCTTGATCAGGAGCTGCACGTTCTAGGGCCATGGCTTTCATTCATACCTTATCCCCGTTAAGACCAGGGCTGCCTCTTGACGGCTGAGGGCAAAGCCCATGGTGCGAAAGAAGTGACAGAGTCACGAAACCCACCAGCACAGCATGGGGCCAGGTCTTCATCTCACTTCTTGCCCCAGCTGAATTGCCTATACTACAGTGTCACCATCACATCAAATCCCTGACATTTGGCTAAAACAGCTCGGCTATATGAGAAATCAGGGCAGGTGGCATGTATCTGTCACACCAATGTTTGGGAAACTGATGCGAGAGGACCACTGGTTTGAAGACACCCTGGACTACACAGACCCTGAGAAATAGAGAAAACAAAACAGAAACCTCAAAGCCCTAAACCACAGCCTGATCTAACAGCAGTCTGTGGTGCTCCCTTGTGGACATTCAGACTGTTACAGTGCCATTCTGTAAATGCAATTATAAAGGAACGTGCAGAGCCTGCTGCGAAGAATGGCTGACTTCGCCCAGTAGGATAATTGGATCTGACCTGAATATGGAAAGAAAAACAACCTAGTTTTTCCATGGTGCCAAGTGCTGGAGACAGAACTCACAGTAAGTGGGCAGAGAGAGAAAACTAGGCAGAAGTTTCAACCCAGTTCTACAAAACGTGCTGGGACCCAAGGACCTGTGACAAAGCCTAGATTCAGACATTCGCCAAATTCTAGGACACAATGATTTGTCTGCCGATGGGGAAGAGTAGTGTGCTCCCCCGAGTTCTGGAATGACCAGTGGATGGTTTAAGAGCATGGTTAAACGAGGATGCTGGACAGCGTAATGAAGCTGTGATAAACGTCCATGTCTCTGAAATCACAATACACCTTGTCAAAAACATTCCTTTAATTATTAATGATTTGGAAAACAAGTTTCTACTTATTTAATATAATTTTTTTTTCACGAGAAGTTGTTTGCTGGATTTCTGATAAGTTCATCTATTTTTCCAACACGATGGCTCATATTTAACTTCTTTTTGCTGCTTAAGGAGGCAGTGGCTTGAACCCCCTCCCTTATTAAAAGGAATCTTATGTTGTTTGATATCACGAATACAAGTAGTACAACTAAATAGTACCTCTTCTGAAGAAAAATGCTTTAAAAAACTATTATTTTCAAGTATGTGTTTGTGTCTATGTGTGGGTACATGCACTTGCGCCCAGGTGCCCTCAGAGACCAGAGGTATTTGATTCCCTGGAGCTGGAGTTATAGGCAGCTGTGTTTACCTGACTCTGGTGCTGGGAACTGAATCCTGTGCCACAGCACAGTTCTTACCTGCTGAGTCATCCCTCTAGCCCTAAAACATGCTTTTTTGTTTGTTTGTTCTTTAAATGGCATGTTATCATGTTATCTCCCACAAATGACTCAGGTGGCAGCACCAGAAGCTTTGAGATACAGAACCTCTAAGGAAGACTTGGGCTATGGTTGGTGCCTGGGTGAATTCTTACAAAGAAGAATCCAACATCTACAAAATTACTGTTTTTGTTTCTGTAATCCTCTTTTCATGCAAATAAATATTGTTTTGGGTTTCTGTGTTTGTTTCAATGCTGGGGACAAGAGCCAGGACCTCATGCATGCTAGGCAAGCAATCTATCTAGCAAGCCACGCCCCAGCCCGTGTGTGCATGTTTTGAACGATAAAGAATGAGTATATGGTGCCTACATAGGTGGAAATAAATGCAGGAAAATTGTACTTCTTTGCTCTGGGTAACTATGACTTTAGAATGTAAGAAGCTTAGAGAGCTTTACAGAAGACCCAGCTCAGATTGTCACACACTAGGGGACACGAATAGGAAGCTCCATCTGCCATCATCACCTTGCATGCCCAGCCCCACCCCATGCCCCTCTGCACAGGCTCTGGAGGCAGCTGGGTGAGGAGGGTACCCTCCAGGTACAGTGGCTCTCAGGATTACAGCACCTATACTTCTGTACCTCCAGTGCCAATGGGAAATCTACACCTGGTATACGCTGCTCATTTTGAACACCACTGAGGAAAACACACTGGAAATAAATGAAAGAAAGCTTCCTTGATTATAATGAATGACATTTTTTTCTATGAAAATGACTTCAAAATACTTTTTTTTTTTTCCCTAAAAAGCCAGCAACCGCACCTTCCAAGAGATCCAGTCTCACACCGATAGCATTCTGTAAACAGGCAAGCAACAAAATCATCCAACAGGTGGCAGCTGACAGCCTGGAGATGTTCCAGACAATGTCAAGTCCTTTAAGCATGTATGAGCCATCTAAGAAACTTCTTCACTGGTGTG
Source organism: Cricetomys ansorgei (assembly GCA_026225945.1). Lineage (NCBI taxonomy): Eukaryota > Metazoa > Chordata > Mammalia > Rodentia > Nesomyidae > Cricetomys > Cricetomys ansorgei. Next base: position 1,580,439 of record JAMJFZ010001395.1, read on the forward strand.
GACTGGTTCACCATGTTCTGCTTCACCTGGAAAGGAAAGACAAGAACAATTGTCTCATTAGCTGAATTGGCTAGTCTTATAAGTCCGTTCTAGAAAGAGACTAAAGAAACTCAGGACCTAAAAGTTTAATATTTTAAGTTAATTTCAGTGACTCCTGAGTCCTGGTTTTAATAGACACTGGACAGGGGCCAAGAATCCTCTTGTTAGCAAGCTCCTCTCCTCGCCACGTGTGACTCTGACATGTTAGTAAATGCCATATGGATGCCAACAGACTTGTTGCTGTGGCTGCTCAGGACCCGTGTAAGAAGAATTTCCGAAGGTTTAAAATGCAAGGGTTGGAGATATAGCTCAGTTGAAAGAATGGCTGCCTAGCATTCAAAAAACTCTGGGTTTGCTCACCAGCAGGGCATACACTCGGGGTGGTGGTTCACACCTCTAAATCCCAGCATTCCTGAAGTAGAGGCAGGAGGATCAGGAGTTCAAAGTTAGCCTTTGCTACAAAGAGAGTTAGTTCTAGAGCAGCATGGGATACATAATACTCTGTCTCAAAAAGGGAGAAGAGAGCAAAAACCTTTGCAAAATAAAAAGGGTCCTGAATATTAGAACAAAAGACAAGTGACGGACCAATACCCAGTGATACTGGACCCAGTTAGGAAGAGACTGTCTTCCTGTCCCAGCTGGAATTACCATCAAGCCAGGAAATCTATACCCAGGTAAAGGTGACTGTGCAAGTTTGCAACCCATGATCTTTCTCTGCTTCTGACTTGGTAGGAGACATCTGAGAAAGCCAGTTATAAAGAGAGGCCTGGTACAGGCCTGCTGCTCAGGCTTCAAGGTGATAGGGATAAAGCCTGTCCTGAGAACGGCTGTCTCAAGGATGTCAGCAAACACATCATGAAGATGCTTAAACCTTCACTCAAAATGCGAATCAGCAGGTGGGCTTGGCCCAGAAACCCAATGACACAAACCATTTAGTTAGGTCTCATGTCAGCCCTAATCGAGAGTCCCTGTGTGGATCCTTTCTTGGGACATCATTTCAGTGTCACAGTTGTCAGCTGCAGAAGGCTCTGTGCTGTTTAGAGAAACAATATCTTTTGAGACTCATCAGGGGAACCTCGGCAAGGTGACTCTAACACAAAGAAACTCCAGAAAGCCATGAGGATTCCATCATTGGTTCCGGAGAACGTGAGAACACCAGTCCTCACAGATATAACTGTATGTTCCCCGGACTGTGACATAGTTCTGGTAGCAAATGGCAATATGGAACTTAGGGGAGGCCTCACTCACAGACTCTGAAGTGGCCATCAGTGGCCAGAGGCACCTGGAGAGGGCAGTTTGTAGGCACCTTCCTTCCCTAGAACTGCCATGGCGGGGGGATGCCTTGCCCTGGTTTCCCATCCTCCCCTCAGGACCAGACCAGAGATTCTGTCTTATCTCTGAGCTGCAGAAAAGCACTTGCCCATCTACATAACAGAGTGGGAGCCTCTATTTTACTCACTCAGTGCAGAGACTTATGGGAAAACATAATTCTGTTTTGTTATTAAAGTAAGCACTACCCAGGGCTTGTTATTTACACAGAGATGACTGCACTTCGGAGATTGTGATGTCCCGGGAAGGTAAACTCTAACTTCAAAGAGCAGTCATCATTCTTCCTATCGTTCTCCTTGATAATGTGGTGCCTGGTAATAATCCTGCAATTGCTACCTAACAGTCCTATAATGGAGAACGCTTGGCCAGCCCAAAGAAGGGCCAGTGGTCCTGTGCCTCTTCTCCCGCACACATGGCAGCAAAATCAATATTGGGATGACTGGATTTTTTATTTAGTCTATTTGAAAGTCTTTGTTTCAATCAACTTACAATCAGCAGCTGCTTCCCAAACACCGGCTATGGGTTGCACACCACCCTCAGCCCTGCTCAGAATACAAAATTAAGAAAATATAACAACCCTGAGATTTGCTGTTTAAATTTACAATCACGAGGGTGGGGGTGGGGTTTACATAGTTTAACATGGACTGTTCTCTAATAGAATAAGACAGAGAATACATAATTGCTAAGAATTTAAACTCCAGAATTGGCCATGACATATAAACCTATCTTAGTTCCTCACCCATCTCTCCACAGACAAACAGGAAGTGAACTAAAAAATAAACTCAGAGAGGCAGCCCCAGCCCCAGCCCCAGCCCCAGCCCCAGTCCCAGCCCCAGCCCCAGCCCCAGCCCAGCCCCAGTCCCAGCCCCAGCCCCAGCCCAGCCCCAGCCCAGCCCCAGCCCCAGCCCCAGCCCCAGCCCAGCCCCAGCCCAGCCCCAGCCCAGCCCCAGCCCCAGCCCCAGCCCAGCCCCAGCCCAGCCCCAGCCCAGCCCCAGCCCAGCCCCAGCCCCAGCCCCAGCCCCAGCCCCAGCCCCAGCCCCAGCCCCAGCCCCAGCCCCAGCCCCAGCCCAGCCCCAGCCCCAGCCCCAGCCCCAGCCCCAGCCCAGCCCCAGCCCCAGCCCCAGCACATGGTTAGGAGTCAGAGGAGGGCTCTGGGGCTAGGATGCCTTGAATGTGAATCCCAGCACGGCCACCTCCTGGCTGTCAGGCACTAGCAAGACCCTCAGTTCTCAGCAGGGCACTCCATTTACAGCCCAGTATCCAGTGCTTGCTTCCCAGGAGTGTGGTGAGAACTAAATAAGCTAATCACATGAAACAATTTGCATAGCACCGGCCAGCAAGTCGCGCTCAACAGAACCTAGCTGTCATTGTTAGTACTGTCAATATCACCCTTCAGGTTCGCAGAAGTGACACATAGCAAAATCCCTAGTGTCACATAGGAAATCCCCTAGCCCCTCTCATTCTGTCCGCTGAGGCTTGACCTCACTCCAGATCTGATCACCCACTTCTTCTTGCCCCTGTCCATCTTTAGATACTTTCGGACAAGATGGTACTGGGGATGGAACCCAGGGCCTGGGGCTACTGAACTATGTCTCCAGTCCTTAGTAAGTTTATTGTTCTTATTTTGCAATGCTGAGATTCGCACCCAAGCCCCAGATCCCAGTTGCTGAATTTACACCTCCGGTCTCCTTCTCCTCCTTTCTCTGCAGTGTCCACTGCGGTTTCAGCTCCATTACCTAGAGGAATAAACCACATCTTCCCACCGGCATCCCGGTGTCACCAACAGGAAAGGTCACTTGCCCAGTCTCAGATGTGGAACAGCACAGTCCAGAGCACCGAGTCTGAAGCCACGCCTACAGCCTGACAGCACATTCTTAAACTGGCTCTCACCCCAGGGGCCAGATCCCAGTAGAGCTCATGGGGTCTGTGACTTGAGTGGAATTTTCCTCCCATTTTCATTGAGCTCTAACTGAAATTTGTTATCCCTTCAATGATGACTACAGATGACAAACCACAGAGGTGACACGTATCTGTGACTATCTTCAACAGCAATTGAGAAATCACAAATCCCTTCCAATTGTGTTATGATTGTGGTTGTGGTGACTGTCATAAAATATGGTCTCTAGTCTCCTCGACTTTGAGTTATAGGCTCACTACTAAGTCCTCCTTGCTCGTTCCTTTGTTTGTTTGTTTTTACCCAGGCTGGCTTCCACCTAACTATGTAGCTGAGGCTGGCTTTGAATTCCTAATCCTCTTGCCTCTGCCTGCCAAGGTCTAGGATTACAGGTGTGTCATTACTAGATCTTATACTACTTAATGTTAATTCAAAAGCTTACCAATTCTGTATCACACATTTAACAATATTTTATAGTTATATTTCAAGAGGTTTTTTTGCTTGTTTAGTTGGTTGGTTGGTTTTTGTTTGTTTGTTTTTAAGACAAGGCCTCACCATGTAGCTCTGGCTATGCTAGAACTCACTGTGTAGCCCATACTCACAAAGATTCCTCTTGCCTCTGCCTCCCAAGTGTTGGGATGCCTGGCTTTTTTTGTAATCCTATGTATTTCATTATTTTATTATTTTGAGAGGGGTTCCTAGCTTATGCAAGGATCTATGTCATGTGAAACATTAAAGCTCTTTGTCTTGGGAGGCTGAGTGCTCCTGGGAAGGGCTGCAAGCTGGAAAGGTGAAAGACGAATAATTACTTACTGAAATGTGACATTAAAATATTCTTCAGGTGTCACTACTTTTGGTCCACCAAAGTAGTCCAAGACCCAGATATTGGTTATATTTAACTTAGCATAGAACCAGTTATGGCTGGAAGGCCAATCTTTCATCTCAGGGTGTCGAAGGAATAATGAATTCTTTGCATAGTCTGCTTCTTTATCGTTCACCTGAAGGACAAACAGGAGATAAAAGTCCAACACTTTCATACCTCCTTTGCTAAGAATGTGCGGTTCTCACACATACACCCTCCATCCTCCTACTCCCCCACCACCCTCCGAGAACTTATTCAGTTGCAAATCCTGATTTTTAGAATCAAAAGCAAAGAGGAAGAACAAAGAAAATAGGGAACAATGATTTCAAATTTGCAATAACACATACTGCAAAGTAGATCATGCTTCCTTGCTCAACAGTAATTCTGAGCTGTCATTGTACCTAGCCCAGAAGCTCTATAATGTTACTCCAGCCTGAGAGCACCATCACCCCAGGATCTGTACATGTTAAACGTGGGTGAACAGGCTTGGGAGTAGCACAATGGAACCCAAAAGCATTTGTTACTCTACCCGCTCTTCTCCTGCCAGTCAAGGACGCCACCCACAGAGACCAGAAGTCACCAGGGTCAGAAAGCAAATCACTGGCTCAGCAATAAGATAGGTGACACCTGCCCGGGAGCATTCTGTAGATCTTTCTTCCTCTTTTTTTTATTTATTTTTTTTAGAGACAGGATCTAGCCCTGGCTGTTCTGGAACTCACTATGTAGACTAGGCTGGCCTTGAACTCAAGAGATTCACCTGCCTCTGCCTCCTGGGTGCTGGGATTAAATTTGTGTGCCACCACACCTGACACCGTGGATCTTATTTAACCTCTTCTCTCCATCACTCATCCCAAACTGATCAAATGCGATTCCAGTTAGAAACAGACACATCTCTTACTGGTGTCAAACACAGGGACAAAGAGCCCACGTGAAACTGAAGAACAATGGTTCTGGATGAGTAGATGTCTCTTAGCAAGAGTGTTTTATACAGGAGCCTTCCAGATGCTACATCTGTTTGTCTCCAGGATATGGGTCCTTTGCCCAAAAAGAACCCTACTGAACACCTACATGACAGACAGAATCACTGTACATGCTAGAACATATTCTTATGGTTCAGCTACTCACAAAATAATTGAATTTTATCCTCCAAAGATTTTTCTTCATTTTTAACACCACAATGTTCTTTTCAACCCATCTCTCTTCACTGAAGTAACTGCCTACCTTGGTCACGGTTCCCGACAGCATTGTATGAACACACAGGGGACTCTGGGGATCAAACCCCTGTTTCCTGCAGAAGACAGTCTGTGCCAAGGACAGAGTCAGCGTAGCCTGTGGATCTTCCTGCAGAGAGAAACATGAAAATCCTTCCATGTGAAATACAGTTTTTGGAGAGGAATTAACTTTATGAACTGCAGACATACTACCCTTCAAACTGTGCCATACTTCCATGAAAGCAGTGAACTGTAAGCCACCTTGCACTCAGGAAGAACAATCCACAGATAGAAACCAGTCCTGGTTGCCACAATGTGTGTGTGGAGAGGTGTCATGTTTTAAATTAACAAATCATAGGGGATATTTCAGCCTATTTGTTCTTATCTGTTCCGTACTTCTCAGAATTTCAGATACAATATCCCCCAAACCAGAGCTGATAGTAGCCCTCACTGAAATATCTACAGAGCTAAACTAGAATTTGTTTTAAAAGTCCATTAACAATACCACAGTTAGCTGGCAGTGGTGGGCACACCTTTAATCCCAGCACTCAGGAGGCAGAGGCAGGCGGATCTCTGTGAGTTCCTACAGAGTGAGTTCCCACAGTCAGCGTTATGACAGAGAAACCCTGTCTCGAAAAACAAAAACAGAAACGAAACCAAACCACAGTTGCTCAACAGTTAATTACACAGTTGAAACAAGAAAGTGGCTGAGTCATGCTGCATGGTTATCTCGTAGCAGCAGAAACTGCCCCGTCATCTCAAAAAAGGAGAAGCTGCTTGTTCCTCTCCCTGCTTCTGTAGCAAGAGATTTACTTATTTATTTATTTATTTTGGTTTTTCGAACCTACCTGGGTAGGTTCTCCACATCTGCCTCTTTTCCACACACGAAGTATCTCACTGGAGTCCTCCTGGTGACCACTAGCTAGCTGGTCACCAATGAGCCCCTGGACCTCTGGATCTCAGCGTCCTTATTTCTGCAGTGAGGACCACACCACAGCTCCCTAGGCACCTCACAAATACAAATAAGATCCTGTGTGGTGCTGATGCTCAGTCTGTCCCCTCTCTACCCATCAGAATCATCAGTGAGGGCTTGAGGGAGCCGCGGGCACTGTTTGAGAATAAAGCATCTTGGTAGCACATCCGAGTGATCTGTGGGTCAGCGAGTGCCACTGCTGGAGCAGAGGGAGCCCCTGATCAGCAGCCGCCTAACGGAGTGAAGTGGCTGGGAAGAGGAAACGCTGGATCGGGGTGAATGCTTCTGGGCTAGAGCAGACAGTAGCTTCTATTCTTTTTGCTTCTCAGAAAATATAGCCCCATCCCCACTCCCAGTGCTGATAGATCTTCTGATTTTTTTTTTTTAAGAAAAGTTAGAAACTTAAAATTTTGAGTATAAACCCTATTTATTCATTACTTATCTCGTGTATGTGTGGGGAGAGTACAGGTGCACCATGGGTATTAATGAGCGTATGGTGTGGCCAGAGGGTCAACTTTGGGTGTCACTCCTTACAAGTTGGAGGCATATAGCTTGTGTTTTAAGACAAGGTCTTTCCCTGACTCGATTAGGCTGGCTGGACAGGGGGCGGTCTCCGCCCGGCCAGTGCCGGGGTCACAAGTGCATGCCACCACGCTCCACTTTTTATGTGTGTGCTGAAGATCAAACACAGATCCTCATACGTGGATGGCAAGTACTTTATCAACCAGGCTATCTCCCCAGCCCCTACATTATGAAAAGCCAACAACAAATTTAAATTTGTTTAAAACAAAAGAGAACTCTGTGTAGGTTGAAGGAAATCAGTCTCTGGTTCATGGGTCCTAGTCTGTGGTCTGTGCTTTGAAGACAAATGGATTTGAGGTGAACTAGAGTTGGGCCCAGGGGCCTTTGCACAACTACTTAACCTCATGTCCTCATGTGTCCAGCTTATTTCTAAGAGTTACTACACAAGACAATTGAGATGAGTGAAACTGAAAAGCTCTTGGCACATGAGACAGGTGCTTGATTAAAACGTCAGCTTCTCTCGGCTCACTTTTCTCTCTCTGTGCTTTCCCTGCTTTGCCACAACGATCCTCCACTAAGTCAGGCTGCATTTCTGGGCACCTGTGCAGCTCCTCCCTCTCAGGCTGTGTTCCATCAGCGTTGTAAGCTTAGCCCTGTCCCAGAGAGTAGGCAAAGGACAGAGAGGAACGAGTCCTTCTTCTAAGAGTCCAGCTCTCTCCTGGGGCTACTATGCTCGTGGGGCCCAAGGAACCCAGTCATCATAATGTGCAGTAGCTTCCCAGTGCTGACAGGAAAGTTCCGAAGAGGTAGGAAGGAGAAATTTTAAAGTCACATAAGCCAAATGCTAAACTATCCAACAACCTGTATGTTTTGTAGATCCTTTAAAGTAACAAGCAGCCAGTTCATGCAAAGACAGTGTCTGAAGATGATTCATAACAATTTGAAGGGTAGTAAGTTCTGCAAGTACCGGTAAAGAATTTACTCCAGTAAGCAGGGGCGAGTGGGAACTTCCTGGTAGTTACCCAACATCTGAGATGCTACAGTCTCCGCCTAGCCAGCGCTGGCCAGAAGGGACAGTCATCTGAGTTGTGTTCAAGTTCTTATCTCTAAGACTCGCGCTGCCGTGGCAGGCTAAACTGGAGCGGCTGGTTCCCGGGTCCGCCCATGTTGTTTAGCCCGGCAGAGCCCAGCCCGGGGAACCGCGCTCGGCTCACCTGCAAGTCGCTCACTAGTTGTTGCAGCGGGCTCAGGTACATGTAGGGCACACCGCTGCCTGAGCCCGGGGGGCCGTCGCTGATCGAGACGACGTCCGCGAAGGACCTGCCGCGCACCGCCTCCAGTGTGGAGATAGTGGCCACTGCGCCCCAGTCCGAGACGTGCGTCACGAAGCGGGCCACGCGCGGCGCGTCATCGCGGGGTGGCAGCGGAGGCAGTCGTCGGTCTACGTCCCAGTCTCCGTGGTCCCGGCCCCCGCGGCCCCGGACAGGCGACACCAGTAGTGCCACCAGCGCGGGAGCCAGAAGGGCGGCGAGCAGGGAGCGCGCAAGCCCACGGGCACGGCCTGCCATGGCGGCGCCTGCAGAGGCCCTGCCCGGCGACCTCCCCTAGCCGGGATGGCGAGAGCCCGTCAGGGTCCCGCCCTTCAGAGGGAGCCAATCAGAGGTGAGCAGGCAAGAGGGGGCGTGTCCCCAGGGCTCCCCTGTTTCCAGACGCGAAGGCTCTATCCGCTCCGCCCAGTGCTTTGCTCAGATTGAGAATTTGCCCTCAAGAGATGCTTGTTCTGTTTGTTTGTTTTACTTACAGATGGAGAAGCGAAGTCTAAAACAAATTAAGCAACTTGCCTAAGTCACATTGCTTGAAGAAGGCTGCCTTCGCGCAGGTACCGCCTTTTCTAATGTCTTGAGTATGCGTGCTTAGCGTCTGAGAGAAAATTCGTTTTCTATATATGCTCTTTTTAAAATATATATTATATATAAATATTTTAAATTTATTTAATATATTCAATATTTCTTTTATGTTAAAATATTAAATTACATAGAACATATATCATATTACATATTATATAAATATATAATAATAAACTATTTAAAATGTTCAAATTTATATATATATATCAGACCACACCTCTGCTGTCTGGGACAGTACGCAGTGACTTGGCAGCTCTTCCTAGTTTACAGTACTCGTGTAGGCTGTGCTGACAGGAATGTGGAACTTCCTGTCACCTCTAAAAGGTTATAAAAATCAGATTTTCCCTTTATTCTAGGGATTGGTATGAGACTTTTAAGGGAGACTGCTGTTCTGAGGTGCCTTTAGATGCCTCCCCCACTCATCCTCTATCTGTCTTTCTCTTATTCACATTCTTAACGAAGTTCCTCCCCAGGCTTTAAAGGGAAGCCCTCCCCCTTCCATTCAGGCTCCATCATGTTTAGAGCTCCATAGATTATGTTGTTTCTGTCTAATGGAGGTCTCCCACCTCCAAGCCCTGGATTCCTACTGAACTCCACTAGAAAGAAATGTGTTTATTTCCTTTGCAGACAGACTCAAGCTGTTCATTTTTTATGATGGTCACATCTTTTCAGACGTTTTAATCTTTTTGACCTGGCTTCAGATACTTTAGTCGTTACAAAGGCCGTATGGTGGTACCGATGTGAGGATTTGCCAGTGTTAATCTGGTTTTCCCCGGGCTTCATTACTTAATTGAAGTAGTTTTCTTCAGGGCGGTAAACAAGTCATGTGAGCAAGTGTGGGCAACAGGTATGTGAGCCAAAGTCCAGTCCCCAGTTCCTATCTTAAGGCCATCTCCCTGTGTTCAGCCAACTTCTGAACTCATCCAAATCTGTCTGCAGTGCCCTCTGGCAGCCAATCCGTGTCACCCTGATTCCCATATTCTGCTAATAGCAGTGTCAACATTCCATCCAAGTCTGTTTACTTTTCAACCACTGAAGAACATCAAGCTTGTTGGAAAACTAAGTAGGAGACATTTAAAAGGAGGAAAGTCAGGCGCTCATTTAAAAAAACAAAACAAAACCTGCAAATAGTTTGAGTGCTTGTCTATTAGAAACAGCTCATCCTCAGTGTGTCAGGAAAAGGTTCAGACAGCCAAATTTGGAATTCCAACTGCAAGTGTCCATGGGTCTTTCACCTCACTTTTAGATCCCTGTGCTCCAAACGCATGTCCCTCTGCACTGCATGTCTCCTAACCTCCGTGAGTCAGATGTCACTCTTCAAAGGTGCCCGAGAACACAGCTTCTTCTTTCTTTCTTTTTTTATTTCCTGTGAATGAGCGTGTGTGTGTGTGTGTGTGTGTGTGTGTGTTGCCCTAAGGTAAGAAAAGAGCCTCAGAGGCCCTGGAACTGGAGTTACAGACAGTTCTGAGCTTTGGGAGCTGGGAACCTAACCTGGGTCTTCTGTAAGAGTAGCTAGTGTTCTTGACTAGTGAGCCATTTCTCTATGTAGTCTTTTGTGGAAACAGGGGGGTCCCAGAGTGAGTGATGGCAGCAGAGTCACCAGCCCAAGAAACAAACTCGGGAGACCAGCCTCATGGTCTATTTTACTGAGAAAGAAGTAGGGCTTTTATAGAGGAAGCAGGGCGTTGCATAAGGGAGAGGTCCAATTGCTTTGGTCCGTGCTTACGAGACACTTCAATCAGCCTGCCTAAAGCTTGCTGTAGTGGTGGGTGGGGGACAAGGTTGGGTAAGGTACAACCATCCTTAGGCTTGTATGTTTAAGCTCTTAACCTGTCCATTTCGCAGATGTTGGTGGGCTTTCCATCTTGGGGCTCAACCAGTGTTACAAGATCCACCATTTTAAAGGCCAGGTGATATGCCATGGGCCAGGTACTCACTCTATTGCAGGCACTGATGCCCATCTTTCTCTCCTGCTTTCAAGACCCCTTTGACAGCAACATCTCCTCCTTTTCCCTTGATAAAGACTAGTGTCTACATAGGTGTCTGAAGTAGTGGACTGTAGGGCCACATATTGGGCCATGGTCTTCCCAGTGATCACATCAACAGTGGTGGAGACCTGCTTGCAAATAAATTGGATAAGGCAGGAGGCAAACATCATAATAAAGGATAAAACAAGCAAGGGGATAAAGATGGGGAACAGCCAGGTAATCAGCAGTCCATCAAGTTGGAGGCTCGACTGTGGTGGGGAATAGTGATCAAGCAATTCTTTGTGAAGAATCGACTGTTTAACATTAGAGTCTACCACATTTGACTCATTAATGTAAAAAACAAAAACAAAAACAGTCTTCTCTTGATACAAGATAGGTTCCCCCTTGTTAGTAGTCGTTAAGTCCAGGGCTTGGTGGTTCTGAATAACCACCCCAGCTAGAGAGTTCATTTGTCTTTGAAGAGACTCAAGGCTCACAGTGGTTGAAGCCATGGCCTGGTCTAATTGGTCTACAAAATCCACAGCAAGGTGGTTGATCTGTAGGAGAGCAGCTGTGGAGACACCAATGGATCCATGGGATTTTCCCCCACTCAGGGAGAGGCCATCCATTACTTCTCACAGGGGCTCCATTGATCACATTGTATGGGCTGATGGCTTGAGCAGGACCAGACAGGCTTATCTGTTCCCTCTGGAAAGACACAAGCAAAGCTTCTCTCCTTGGTTAGCAATGGGGAAGACTCTTAAACAAGGAGAAAAGGTGAGCCGACTAATCCATCATCATTGGAAGTTAAGGTTGAATCCAGGCAAGGTTGTCCAAAAAGAATTGGAGGGAGGTGAGGGTAGGAGAAGGAGGGAAAACCATCTGCAGTTTTAGGGGGCAGACATGGGATCATGTTATCTCAGGTCCAAGAAAAATAAATGTGCCTTGTTTCTGTACTTTGTATGTAGCAACTGTGAGGCCGGCAAGAGCAGGGCCTGGGAGATCTCGTTTAGGAGACCCATTAGTTGGCTCAGATAGGGGTGGCCTATTAATATATCATCTATGTAATGAATCAAGTAGCAGGAAGGGGTGAGATGTTTTATGGCCTCCCATACAAAGATCTGACAAATAGTAGGGCTATTTTTCATACCCTGTGGCAAGATCCTCCACTGGAATCTCTGTGCAGGGGTAGCATTATTAATGGCTGGTATAGTAATGGCAAAACAGGGTTTATCCTCTTCATGTAGTGGAATGGAAAAGAAACAGTCCTTAATACCTATAGTTACTACATAGAGCTGTTTAAGAACAGCTGACAAGGCTGGAAGACAAAGCTGAGTAGTCCCCATGGCCTGTCTGGTATTATTAATAGTGTACAGGCCATGTAGAAATTGAAATTCACCTGATTTCTTTTTGATTATAAAGATGGGTGAATTCCAAGGACTTATGGTTGGCTCTATGTACCTGCTTTTAGCTGTTGAAGAGCCAAGTCCTGCAAATTTCTTCTTTTGTTCCCCATGATTGGCCACTGGTCCACCCATACGGGGTCATCAGAGTTCCAAGTCAGTTTTAGGGGGAACGAGAGCTCTTTTGGAACAGTGGCCATCAGAACTGGGGTGACTTTTCATCCCCAGTTTGTCCTGTATAATGCAGTCATCACAAAATGCCTTGTGTCTGTAGTCACCACAACATCCGTGTCCTCTAGGATATCTCTGCCCCACAAATTGTTTGAGAGGTTGAGTAAGACCAGAGGTTGGACAGTGCCACTATTTCCTTCCTGATCTTTGCAGGCTTTTGGCTGCTGATGCCTTTAACTGTTGAGTCAGGGCGGAGCTTCCATGAGACAGGTACTTCCTCCTTTCTCAGCAAGTGATTTCCACCCCAGTGTCCATGATTCCCCCAAAGACTATGCCCTCCAATTTGAGCCTAAGTTGGGTCTGATTCAAGCCTATCAGGATGGTCCATAAGACCCGTCAGGAGACCCCCTTTTGTTGTCGGGCTAGGGGCTGCCCTGACTCTGGTTTAAAGGCTTGCCATTGTTGTCTGTTTTGGAGCAGCAGTCTCTGGCCCAGTGAAGGAAGGCCTCTGTGGCAGTGAGGGCAAATTTTATCTTTGGTTTTGTTTTGAGGTTTATTTGGGAATTCCTTTGAAAAATGTCCCTGACCCCCAGAAGATCAACAGCTGGGACCCTTGTTCCAGGGCTGGAAGTCTGTGAGTGGCCAATGTAGCTACTAAGGCCTCAGTCTGGTGGGTGGTAGTGCCTAGATCCTGGGTGGCTCTCAGCCCCACTTCTAAAAGGAGCAATAGCTTTACTAGCTTCTGATGTGGCTCCTTCCCACTCGAGCTCTTTTGTTATGGCTATGACCACACACAGCTACTTCCTGGACTCAGTAGACAAGGACAGCACAGCTTTCGTTTGATTTTTGGGTGAGGCCAGAAGAAGGAATTGTGGCCCCCTCAGTTCTTCTCTTTAAGGCATTGAGGGCACAGTTGAGAACCTGCAATCTAAGTCATCTGATCTGCTGGGGACAGCCAGGCGCCTTCGCCTTGGAGGGCTGCAGGTAGGAATATCCTGAGCAATATTATATTGTCTGGTTATTTCCGCTTCATCACAAAAGGCAGTTCTCCATTGTAAAAACTGACCACCCAAAAGGACAGTCTGCATTATGGACTTCCTTAGTCTTAGGACATGTTAAGGGTAGGAGCCATGGACTCACGCATCTCTGTTGCAAATGGAGAGTACAGACCATCTTCTAGTATTGCCTTCTGTGTTCTGGCAGGGGATTTCATTGAGTAGGGGGTCCAAGTTCCGATAACGCCCTGGGGCGTAGGAGTGAGAAGAATAGGAAATGCCTCAGCGGATCCTGAACCTCCCTCTCTGAGTGTTTCCTCATAAAGGGGAAGTGTGCTGCTTGCCGTAGGGTTGTGGGGAGGGGTCAGTTGCACATGGGAAGTGGCTCTCTGAGTCCCAGGATCGAAGGTGCGGACAACTCTAGCCTTCCCCAGGTAGGCGGGAGGTTAAGAAACCAGACCCTTCCTCCTCCTTACTGTTGTCCTGGCTCCTCTGGGAGAGGTCTGCCAGGACAGGATACAGGCCCTTTGTTTCCACAATATCCTCACTTGAACCTGATTAGTGACCAATGTCCTTGCAAGCCATGAGAGGAAGTACAGGAGAAGCTTTTTTATCCCTTTATCTACAGGGGAGGCCAGTGGCAGGGACGCTTTATCTTCCTCATTGTCCTCTTTATCTACCAAGGAGGTTGAGGAATCCACAGTTGGTTCCCACAAGGTGGCTTGATGCGGGACTCTCCAGCCAGGAGTCCCGCAGCTTGAGGCACAGCAAGGCGTTGAGCCTAGCCCCTGAGGCAGCTAAGGCCTGCTACCGCAATGAGAAGAAATAAGGCAGAAGCTGGTCCGCAATTAAGCTGACTACTCTCCCGTGAGAGGGGGTGTTTCCCATGATTGGGAGAAGGCCACTCACCCAACATGTTCCAAGGAGTCTGCCTTCTCAAGGGTCCCTGTTCTGGGGGCCAGATGTGGTCTATTGTGGAAGCAGGGAGTCCCTCAGGGGATGATGGCGGTGGCGTCACCAGCCCAAGAAACTCCGACTCCAGAGACCTCCCTTAGCCTATCTGTTTTGCGGATGTTGGTGAACAAGGTTTCTGTAAAGACAGGGGAAGGGGACACTACCCCGGTGGGCTTTCCCATCTTGGGGTTCAACTGACGTTCCAGGATCCTCCATTTTTATAAAGCCGCACAACGTGCCGAGGGCCGGGTACTCTCCCTGTTGCAGATGCTGATGTCCATCTTTCTCTCCCACTATCGGGATTCCTTCACCACAAACAACTTGAGTCCCCCAAACCCAGCTTCCTAAGCTGCGGTCGTGATCACATATGGGATAATGTAACTCAACGTGGTGTTCATGAAAATTCTGACAATAGTAAAATTAATTGAAACTCAAACCCATAATGAATCTGAGGCCTCACGGCCAGCGCTTATCTGTGTTGCATCAAGACTTTGCTGTGGCCTTGTTTTGAAGCACACAACATGCACACTGTGTGCTCAATGCATGTGCCGTCATACCACAAAACACCCACCACCACGCCTGAAACATCTCGGCTCAGGTTGTAAACTATTGCACGATAGAACTGCGGTGTTTTTACTGGATGTGCAAAGTTTTCTTTTTTTTTTTTCCCCTCTTATTGAAACAGAGTGGTTTGATTCTAGAAAACAAAGTTTTCTTACCGTTGTCCCTTATCATGTAAATATCAAATTAAGGTAACTTTGGATTGTTTTGTGTCATAGCGTTTGACTTTAAAAATTGCTATTTGAACTGCTTGAGTTTCATTTAAAAATCGTTTGATAAACTTGAGTTTGGGATTAGGATAGAATTCCTTACAGTTTCGGAAATGGCTTGACTATAGGGCTGCCAATGGATGTGTATGACAACATATGTGAAGAGGTGTTTTCAAAACATCCAAAATATAACTTTTTTTGAGACACGACTGACCTCAAACTCCCTAAGAATCAGAAGATGACCTTGAACTTCTCATCCTCCCACTTCTATTTTCCTGGTGCTGTGCTGGGTCCTTGTACTGCAAGGCGCGCACACGCGCACACACACACACACACACACACACACACACACACACACACACACATAGAATTAATAGTTTATCATTTATTGTCAGCAAAATTTTTATTTGTATACCTATCTTATGTAACTATATACCTGAGGTGAAAATGGACTGTGAATAGGAAGAAGCTTGAGAAACTCTACCTTGGGCCAGGCATGGCGGCAAACACCTTTAATTCTACCACTTGGGAGCCAGAGGCGAGTGGTTCTCTGTGAATTCATGCCAGCCAGGCCTACAGAGAGACATTATCCAAACATAAGTAAATAAAAGCCCTACCTTACAGCTTCTTTCTGAGGGGATGTCCCAAATTAGCCTTCATCAGACAACACCATTTCTTTCATAACTATCATGACATCCTGTAATAAGTGCCTTTATTTAGTTAGTGACTTCTTCATTGTCTACTAGGGTGGGAGCTCCTGGAAGGCAGGAATGCTGCCTATCTTGTCCACCTCCGTATCCCTCAAGCAGAATGGGTGCTCAACAAATACTTGTCAAATGAATCCTGACTTAATGAATGAGAGCTGATGGGATTCTTTGTACATAGAGCTGTGTAAAATCAACAATAGGGTGTGAGGATAACAGCTTCATTACAGCTGAGTGCTTTAGCTCTTAATGAGCAAATCTTCCTCTTTGGGATCTTGGGGAAACAGTAGTTGAACAATCATTTTGGATTCTTCTGCTTCTTCTTTTCACTTAGTGTTTCTGTTTGAGCAACCTGGACTGATCTCCATCCCCAATGGCCCACCACAAAACAGTTATCTTCCCTTCATGACTGGGCTTCATCCTGCTGAAAAAACTACCCTGCAAGCCCTCTCTTTCTCATAGTTGTAGAGGAATATTTGGTCATTTTATCCAGCAACATGGCCTCTCTAGGAAAGGATCACATTGAATGGTCTGTGTGATAGTAAGGGATCAAATTCAAGGGTTCGTATGAAGGGATCACATTCAGAGGTCTATCTGAAGGGATTGCATTCAGAGGCCTGTGTGGTCTGGATGGAATGTTAGTACACACCTTTAATCCCAGTATTCAGAAGGCAGTGGTGGTGCATGCCTTTAATCCCAGCATTTAGGAGACAGAAAGCAGAGCTGAGAAGAAATAAGTGTCAGATAGGAAGTGATATCTGAGATGAGTCAGAGTGAAGAACAGACAAAGTAATGAATCAGAAGAGTTGGCAGAGTAAATCAGAGTGAAGACACATCCAACTCTCACAATAGAAAAGCAGGCTTTCAGCTCAGAGTACACAAGGATAAGACACAGACGCAGTCTGAAGCAAGCAGTCAGTTACAGAGGTAGTCTGAGGCCAAGACACAGAGAGTTAGGCAGTATGAGGCAGGCAGTCTGAGAAGAAGCACAGAAGCAGTCTGAGGAGTCAGAGGCAGAGACAAGAGACAGTTTGAGAGAAGAAGTCAGTATCAGAAGAGAAGAGTAAATGAGTTTGAAGCCGAGCAGAGCAGTTCAGTCAGAGAAGTTGTGGGAGTCAGCCAGAGTCTGCCAGAGTCAGAAGAGTTTGGTCAGAAACAGTCTGTCTGCTCAGAATCAGTGTGAAACAGCAACTTGGAGAAGAATTTGAGCCAGAACAGTGAGTGAGTTGAATCAGCCAACCAGAAGTTAGAGTTCAGCATAGCAGAGTTCTCACTTTCCTCAACACAAGCTCAGAGTCAGAGATGCAGCTGCCCAAACCACTTCCTGCTGCAAGCCCTGCCCCAGGGTCCCAGAAGACTTGCTTTTTCTTATAAGCCAGGCATGGTGGCTCATACCTACAATCCAGTACTAAGATAGGTACATTGCTATATCCAGGACTACTTGGTGAGTCCCAGCCTGGAGCACAAGTGAGCGCCCTTCAAAAAGAAAACATGGTCCTCTTTGGAAGAGATTTAGATTCAAACTACTTTTTCTTTTTTAAAAAAAAAAAAAGTATGTAGGTATTTTGCCTGCACGTATGTCTGTGTACCACATGTGTGGCTGGTGCCTTTGAGGGCCGGAAGAAGCTGTCAGATCCCGTTGGGCTGGAGTTACAGACAGTTGTGAGCTTCCTTGTGGGTGCTGGGAATGGAACCCTAGTCTTCTAGAACTCATTTCACAGTAACCAGTGTCAGGATAGCTGGGGGGATTGAAGGAAATAATGTAGGTCTTTGTAGCCTGAGGGCGGATTGGAATTGACACCAAGCAGGATGTTGAAGAGAGCTGTCACTTTAATAGCTGTGTATCTATTCTAGGAGAAAAATCTAACTTGCATATCAAACAGTTGTTATTGCTCAACGCAAGCTGTTAAACAATTCGTTTGAAAGCTGACTTATGCGTACTTAAGACTTAATCATCTTGTCATTTGATATTTTTTAGCTCAAAAGAAAAAACAGCAATAAAATATTGAACTAAAAATATTTCAACTATTCTTCCGAACCGCGGCTCTTTCAGCATTTTAATATCCAACAATGTTATTTAACATGAAGAAAAGTAACCCATGAATTAAAATTGAACAATGAAATCAGTTTGCTCTAATTCAAGGCCAGTCTTTCTCATCAGCAACACAGTAATTTTTAATATGCAATTAAAGAGTACATATATCAAAACATCTGTCCATTTTGTCCACCAGATGCTAAATCCCACTGCTTTGTGCATTAAATGTATGTAAGGACTAGGACCATATGTCAGTGGTAGAACATTCCCCTGGCATTATTGAGGTCCTAGGTTCCATCCCTGTAATGAAAGAGAGAGAACAACAGTAAAAAAACAAGAAACCATCCAGGGAAATAAGAATCCACAGAGGCATGCCTGAAGCATCAGGATAGGTACTAAATCAAATATTAGCAGACACTGTCTCTACTTTTGGGGGGAAATTCTAATTAATTCACAAGTAAGCAAACAGACTATGTGAAATGCAGTAATTTAGTGCAATGTGAAAAAAATGTAGAGCACCAAGGGAGTATGGAAGAAAGAAGGCAGGTCTCTCTTGAGGGAAGACTTCACATGAGAGATAGTATTTTAGTAGAAACCTGAAAGATAAATAGGTTAGCAGACAATGATAAAGTGGGAGCGAGAGAAGGAAGGGAAGAAGAAAAAGAAGGTAGATCAGCAAGGCCAGGTGGTGCATTGTGAAGAGCAGTTACAAACTGAAGAAGATATTAAGAGCCAGTGTGTGAGATGAGTGTGTTCATTTGGGTAGGAAACGGATCATGTCAAGGAGAAAGGATTTTTTTCTTAGGAAAAATCAATGACTGGGGATATAGCTTTGTGATAAAACAGTATTAACTAATATTTGCAAGGCTCTGTGTTTGAGTACCACAAGAGAGAAAAAAGGATGAAAAGGAGGGAGGGAGGGAATAAAAGATGATACTATAGGATAGACTCAGAAAAAATTACAAATATTTGAAAAGTTGAGGTTAAATTTCCTTATATATTCATGCTGTATCTAGAAAAGTCAACTTGATGGATTGAAATACTATTAAACCTAAGCAAATTCTATAAAGTTACTGGACTCAAGACAAACATAAAATTAATACCTTCGAACATACTAGCAGTAAACTATGAGACAATGTAGTGGAAAAGATAGAATTTATAACAACATAAAAAGCATTCTTTATTCCTTTTTTTGGGGGGGTGGTGGAGGTTTCGAGACAGGTTTTCTCTGTCACTCTCCTGAGTGCTGGGATTAAAGGTGTGTACCACCACCGCCCAGCTAGCATTCCTTATTCTTGAGCAAGCAAAGTCACTTTATAAGCCTGTCCTCTTAGTAAGTCAGAGCTTCCAACCAAAATCCCTACAGGACTCAAACAGAAGTATCATGCTGAATTTCATTTGGACTTGTAGTTTTGTAGGGTCACCAAGAAACTTTTTGTAAGGAAAAATAGTGAAGGAGAATATATCTTAGAAATATCAGACATATTATGTGCAATAACAATATGTTGAAGACCTAAAACATAATTTTATGTGGCAGAAAGAAACTAACTCACACTGTGTAGACCTAAGAACCCTTCCCCATTAGGAGTTCTGAGGTATGTACACCCCATGAGAAGGTATTAAACATGATGACCATTCATGAGACGTAAATTAACTTCACCTCCAAAATTGCTAAAGTTAAAAAGCCTGACAAAGCTAAAAGTGGATGAGAATGTGGAAAAGAGCCTGCACATTCAGCTGCACGTATGAACAGGTTAAGCCACTTTGTGAATTTATCGGAAGGATCTACTGAACACTGGACCAGAAATTCCAATTCTCAGTGTACACTCAGCTGAAATCCTTATGAATATTGGCCACGGGATATGTGCCCTAATCCCATAACGGCATTATATGTAACAGTTTCCAAACATCTATCAGTACTAGGATGAAAAATTAAATTGTAGTATACTCGCAGGTGGGATATTGCCATGAATGGACTGTGTTAGAAGCATAAATGGAGATGTTTGTGTCTTTCCACAATGTCAAAATGTATTGAATTACAATAAACTTACACGGTATATTGCTTAGCTGGCCAAAACAAACATAGGTTCTCTTATTTCAACTTTAACTATTAATGTTAGTTCCAAGATCACACATAGCATAGTAAAATATGTTACATCTTCCCCCCTCCCCCCATTTATAATCTCCCACTTTTTCCATCCAATGTTCTTTTAAGTAGTAACCAATGAACCAACAATGAACGAACCAACCAACCAACCAGCCCCAACTCTTAGGGTTTCATCCCCTATATACTTTAAGCAAAAGTTCCTAGAATTCCAAGCAGCACAAAATCCAAAGACAAGCTACACATGACAAAATCATAACCAAATTATAGCCACCAGCAATGAAAAGTCCAAATCAAGCTCATAATCATCTACCACACCTGAGATAGGAACAGAAACAGTCCAAATTCCACTTTGTGTTTTTTGTTCATTTGAGACAGGGTTTCTCTGTTGTAACTCTGGCTGTCTTGGAATTCACTCTGTAGACCAGGCTGGCTTCGAACTCACAGAAATCTGCCTGCTAGGATTAAAGGCATGCACCATCACTGCCCTGCCTTTGTTTTGTGATTTTAAAGAAATCAAAATAACACAACTTCTTCCAAGTGTTCTGTACATTTCCCCCTTTTTACTAAATCATAATTTGTTTGATATTGATTACTTTTTCTCCAGTCTCCAGGAGTTTACTAAATGAAAAACTCCTCTGACTCAAACAAAGTTCTAATCAGCTTTTCTTCCTATAGTCACGCTTTTCTGTTTAGCAGTCAGGGCATTCAGGGGATCTTCCCTGCTCCAATCTATTCTTTATCAGTTTCGATGGTACCCACAATTTCTCATTTCCACCGGAAACCTAGGCATGCAAACATGTCCTGATTTCCATTCAGATGTTAATATATCTTTTTAATATATAGGTTGATTTAACTCGGCAATTTTTCTATTACCCAATGTCTCTCAAGCCATTGTTGTTCCTGTCTCATTAACATTCAGAAAATTTAAAGTTAGTAGTGCACAATATAATCTGTCTGGGGGAGGTCCTTGTTATTCCTTTTTGTCTTTCAAGCATTTCCTTTAATGTCCAATTAGATCTTTCTATAACTGTAGGATTGTGTGGTATGCTGATAATATATTTAATGCCATTGTATACATTTTTTTTTCATTTTACTAGAGACATATGCGGGGGCTTTGCCAGTCTTGATTTGTAATGGTTTTCCCATAATAGCCATTACTTTCAGTAAATGTGTAATTACATAATCAGCCATTTCAGAACTCAAGGCAGAAGCCCATTGAAATCCTGAATAAGTATTGATAGTATGCTGTATGAACTTTCATTTCCCAAATTCTGCAATGTAGAGAAATAGCCCTATGCCAAAGCTAAAGTCTATATTCCAGGGGCTACATTCAGAGGCCTGTGTGGTCTGGATGGAACGTTTAATCCAGTACTCAGAAAGCAGTGGTGGTAAATACCTTTATCCAGTATTCAGAAGGCAATGATGGTCCACACTTTTAATTCTTAGAAAAAAAACAGTGGAAGCAGACACAGGAAGCAGAACTCAGAAGGAGTCAGTGCCACACAGGAAGTGATGTCTGAGATGCATTAGAGTGAATGGCAGACAATGTGACTAATCAGAGGAAGTCATAGTAGGGTAAGGACATGCCCAACTCTCAGGAGAGAAGGTGGGCTCTCAGCTTAAAGAGAGTTACATAGGAGTAAGAAGAGTCAGTTAACAGAAGCAGACAAAAGAATCAGTTGAAGAACAGTTAACAGAGTAAGTTGAAGAGTAAGTTACAGAGGAGTGATAGAAGCTGAGGCTAGAGTGAGTTACAAAGCAGTTAGTTGAAGCAGTCAGAAGACAGCTTCTCAAGAAGTCACCTAACCCCTACTTTCGGCCCATGCCTCCTGCTGCTTAAGTCTAGGCCAGTTCTCCTGGCCAGTGAACAGGGTGGACTGCAGCAGTGGACATCAGCCACCGTGAGGCGGGTCCACGTAGGAACCCCGAGAGAGAGACCAACAGTAAGAGGTTCAGGAAAGTCTAGCAATACCATAAGGATGGCATACAACTCTGATTTTTTTAACTGAATCATATGGGCTTTGACTGACTTGTAGCCTGTCATTCCTCAATTATTGGCCAGAATATAATGAGCACCCCAGAAACAGGTGATTCTTTCACTACAAGAGGGAGTATTCAATTGGTCCTCTTAGTAAACTGAATTTACTTGCTTTTAGGATATTCATTATTAAATTATCCCAAATAATTGCTATAAGCTCTTTGCCAATCTTCATTGATTGCACATAATGACATACCTCAGCATTAGTGTAAGGAACCACTGTTTCTGCTGGACCTGTTTCTTACAGCTAATGAAGTCTTAGTCTTCCCTTTGAGACGTTATTTTAAGTATGCTTTCTGGGATTGAAGGGATATTGATGTGAGTTCCCCATTGTTCCAATAAATCTCTTTTCCATAAATTTATAGCTATGTCAGACATATAAAGCCTTAACTTTCCTGTTTGTCCCTTTGATCCCATATGTGTTACCCATTTTATACTTTGCTTTACGTGGGATAATTTCCCAATCCTTAGAAACTGTGTGGATACTTCCCGAAGGGGCCAATTTTAATTCCGCGACTCTTGGGAAATTATTGTTACATCCACACCTGTGTCCACCAACCCTTCTATTTCAATGGCATTGGTTTTCATTTTTAATTTTGGCCTTTTATCACTAATGACTGTCTGCCAGAACACACATTTCCCAGTGCTTCCAAACCTGCCTGCTCTTTCTACAGGGGCATCTTTCCTTTTGATATATGAAAACTTATCCCCTGATTTAAACTACAGGTCTCTGGTTATATATACCATGATTTTAATTTCTCCTCTGAAATCTCTGTCTACAATTCTGGGATGTACATTGAATCCCTCTAACGTTAGGTTGTTCCTACCTAGGATTATTCCTACTGTCTCTGGGGGCAGAGGACTAAAAACTCCAGTAGTGATTTTATAGCATTGAACATTTGGGGATAGGATAAGCTGTCTGTCTATAACCAGATCTAGCACATGCCCTCAATAGCATGCATCAGAACTCTAACACCCAATCTCCAACACTGGGTTCTCTGTCTGCACTCTACTTTGGTGGGCAGACTTGTTTTTTTCTCCCGGGGCCCAAGCTCGGCCCCCTTTTGCATTTCCTGACTGCAAAAAATTTCTCTGTATATCTGTCTTGGATCTACACTCATTCTCCCATTGTTACCCCTTTCCACAACAACTTCACATCCCAGAAATCTATTCTTTTTTTCTGACCAATATTTAAAGAAACCATTGTCTTCGGAAGTGGCTTGGTCACAATCCCTTTGCAAGTGGCCATATTTTCCACAGTTAAAGCAGCAGATACTGTGATATTCCGGCCCCTTTACGATAGCTTCTCCTATCACAGCAGTTGTGTAAACATTTGTACCGATATCTGCAGTAGCTCTAATCCACTGGTCCATTAGTGTGGAGTTCGCCTTTAGTAGCCATAGAACTTTCTTACAGTCGGTATTTGCATTTTCAAAAGCCATGGTCCCAATAGGAACCTGTCACACTTCAGGGTCTGGAATGGCTCTATTCACAGCTACAGTTAATCTCTGCAGCAAGTCTATGAATGCTTCACTTGAGCCTTGTATGATCTTCATAAATTACAGGGGTCAACACCAGATCTAGTCCACACCGTGATTCCTCAGTCTCCACAAAAGAAGGATAAACAGCGGGAAAGTTATGGGGCCCGATTTGGTATGCTTATCATACTTTAATGCCACACATAGAACATGCCTTTTGTATGATAATGGCAGGCAAGATCACTTCTTTTAATAATAGAAGGATAGAAGAAATAAAAAGCAAAATAAGTAGTGTAAAATAACAGTGTGCACACTGAGGGAAATAATACAAAGCTCTCTCTAGACAAAGACTTTACTGCGGCTTAAATAGCAAGCTGCAGGATTGTTTATCTAACGAACACAGGTGTCAAGCATACGTCAAAAGGGAACCAATGCAAAAATGTCCTCCCTCCTACAGCTGCAGGCTTCAAGGTTTCTCAATTACCATCAGAGAGTATATGATTCAATGGCCAATTAGTGGATGGTTGGGATGTCACTGCTGATGGAATTATATACCCATTTGTCTCACTCAGACAGTTCAGGGTGCCATGTAGGTGCCAGAGGAGGATTTTTATGTTTTTTTTAGATCCTTTGTATGTATTTATTCTTCCTGATCAAAGCTCTAAATTTCTAGCCTTATTTGGTAACCTGTGTGAAGTTCAAGACTATTTTTCTCTTTAAGTCTTGGGAATGTTTACTTTTAAGTTGGTGCAGGCTTTCTATATTCTTCATTAGTGAAGGGCTAACTGTCTGCTTGTTTTTCCAGGTGCACTAACTTTCTAACTAACCTCTTTTAGCTTCTTTCTATTAAAGGCTTATATTAAAGGCTTATCTTCCTGTGAAGTTCAGCATTTACTCTAGGAATAGTTTCATGATGCACTTGCAATAAACCTGGGTAGCTCTCACACATGCCAGGACTTGAAAGTCTGGGAGGTGATTGGCAATTTACTTTTGAATAGAATGGCTGTGTCCCACTCCAGCTAGCAATGCCAGCTCATGGATTAATTTGGATATTACTATTAGGCTATGCAGACCTTATTATTGATGAGAGAATTTTGTCACCATACAGTAAAGATGAGAAAGGGGTAAAGTAGCTGATGGGCTCCAATTCCTAGCAATGGAAGACCAGGATCCTTGTCAAGCTGGTAGTGTCCATTGCCTGGATATTATTGGACCCGAACAACAAATGAGGTGGACTTTTTTCTTGGCTCCTCTACTTCCTCCCAAGCTCACAAAGCCACTAACCAACATTGGTCTACAATCATGTCATCAAACTGAACCTGTTCTTGCAATTCAGAATAGTGACCCTCACCAAGGTGCTGATCTTGGGTTATACACATTCTACAGCCCTATTTTGCTGTTGTATATTTATTCTCTCTTCTCTCCACCACATAAACCACTAAAGCCGAGGCCCCACTGATAAGGCCAGATTACCAGTTCAGATGGTGCTGGATCAGGAGGTAGACTGAAAACCAGAACACACACACACTGTATCTTGAGTTCACAGGGGCCGAACTGGCCTTATGATTTATTCTCAGTTTCTTATACCCTTCCCCACCAGAGGCATGCATGCAGTTTCCAAGGCAACGATCGCAAGGGTAAATGACCACAAGGTAGAAGGCATAGGTACAGTCATGTGGTTACAATCAATCAAGGTTAATTAACCACAAAGCAGTCATCCTGCCTTGTGAGACTAAGAAGGAAGATCTCTTTAAATAATCTTTGACTTCCCTGAAACGAGCTTGTCTTTTTTACGACTTAGCCTTGTTCAACAGCTGTCCCAAATGAGATACAGGTATATAGCAGAAGGTACACAGCAGAATTTGAGCTCGAGGTCAGGGAGCTTTCCACACCCCACCTCTAATATAGTGGTCATCAACCCTTTCCAATCATATGGGATCATTCGGGGCTGTAGTGTCTAATTATTCAGCCCCTGTTGGACATAGAGTGAATGCATGCCATATGTTACCACAGCTTCCTTCAATCTCCTTAAATCCATCATTTCTATTGGTCCCAATCTTATTTTGTTACACCGTTGGGGGTTATCCCTATCTGCCGGAATTTACTGACTTGCCACAGGATATACGGAGGGTGTCTTCCTGACCCTCGGCTGTCTTTCTTCAACCTCGGGGAGGACTGCCTTCTCCCGTATAGTCTCTTCCCTTATTTTCCTAACCAGGCGGTCTCCATACTTTTTAATTCCCCCTGTATTTCTTCTAATAGCACCTCCAATTCCTTCCTTTCTAATCCCCCCACCTCCATATTTCTTCTAATTGCACTGCCAATTCCTTAACATTTTTTGAAAAGGAAGAAAAAATTGGGCCCAGGTGGTCACATGACAGGTTGGTGGGGGCCATCACAGTAACAGTCTTAAGCCCCTCTCTCTAGGGTGCTCAGGTAAAGGCATACTCTTTCTTCTGTCTCATATGCTTGATAAGTTTCCTTATATAATAAAAAATAGATTTATTTATTTATTTATTTTATGTATTTGAGGTTTTTTTGCCTGAATGTATGCATGTCATGTGTGTGCAGTGCTCCAGAAGAAGGTGTCAGGTTCCCTGTGACTGGAGTTAAAGATGTCTGAGAGCAGCCATATCATTGGGGAAGTCAGGTCCTCTGGAAGAGCAATCAATGCTTTTAGCTACTGAGCTCTATCATCTTCCCAACCCTTCTTACACCTAAGAGTAAGTTATTATCAGTCCGTGTGGGGCAGATGGTACTGTCTATGTTCCCGCTCCAGTCACAGTCATCCTGCTTCTGTGCTTGCATTTAAAATGAAGTCCAGTTCTGTTTGTACAATAGAGTCTACCAGGGCATGGCACATTCTGAAAACCACTCTTTTACGAATTATGAAGTATCCTAGAGTAGGGTTCAACCCCACCTCGACAAATATTACAGCAACAAGTGTAGCAATGTAGATGAATCGTAAGACACAAAAACATATCATCCAACTTTACTTTTATTAAATTCAAAAGTAGACAAATCATTCTCACTGGAGAAGTATGAAAACAGCAGCCACTTTAGAGTGGTAATTGCAGGGGGCAGCTCCTTGATTCATAATTGTAGTAGGAAATTTATTAGAATTATTGTACCTGGTATAAACATGAGAATGAAGTAATTGTTTAGATGTACTTAGGACCAGAAGAAATCTTGTACTAAAATGTTAATCATTTGTAGTTCTTGGAATTGTTTTTCTGAGGTGAGCACTATCACCTTTGTAAGATCCCAGTCACAAGGTGGTGTAGGCAAAGCAGGAAGTCTTATGTTATTGAGTATTGCCAGAACTGAACAAAAAGCTGAGATTGCAGGGGTGACATATTCCTTCAGACAGCACGAAGATTGGATCAGGGGTTCTGGTATGAGGAATTTAAGATAGCTTTTGTGTTCCATGCTGAGGCCCATGAGTATCCCTGATGCTAAATAGAGTCTGTCTGACAAAGTTCCAGATTCTTTAGCTAGGGAAATATTAGTCCATCAGCTATATTGCTCCCCTTCTGAATTTTCATCTTTAATGTGAATGTCTGCATGGCCTACCAGAGCTGGCAGTTGTTGGCTGGGAAAGGAATGCAGCCACTTCACCTGAAAACCTTGCAGGCTTTTTTTCTTTAAGTCCTGGCAAATGCAAGAACTATCTATTGCATACTGCAAGCATATCATAAAAGCCATCCCTGGGGGCAGGTGTTAATGCTCCAGGAAGAGATAGATTGCCTTTAAGTAAAAATGGAAAATTACAGACCTAAAAATGAATAGCACAAGAAGAGCTACATTCATCCAGAAGGAGCTTCTAACCATTGTCTCAAATGTTCTTTCAAATGTTCTTTGTATTCACCTCGAGGTTTGCAGACCACAGGAGAAATGACTCCTGGATCTCACCAGAATACCAGGATGGCCCCCGCTGAGATGACTGGCTCCTACTGACTGCCATATGCATACCAAAACGGACGCTGGCCCTTTAAAAGTTTCCTGTCGACCGTGCTCTACTCTAGCAGGGTGCTTTTGTTTTTTCCCCTACCTCTCTCTCCCCTTAATATATACACTGCTAAATTTTCCTATTAAAAACGCTTCGGCGTTTTTATTTCTAAAGCACGATTGTGCATTTCTTTAAGCATGCCATGTCTGGGTCCCATAGAAGAATGAACTACTGTGTTCATTTGGCATAAATTTCCTTTCCTCCAGTGCTCCCTTCCTGAGTAGAGTTCCTCGAACCCATCTGTAGAAAAGGCTGTTTTCCCTCTTGTTGGGAAGGGTTTTTATTGTTGGAATAGATGGAAAGAGATAGAACAGAGAGAGAAGAAAGATGGAGAAGCTCTTTTGTAATGGTCTGGAGACTACACAATGCCAAAGGGAGAAACCTCCCTGTAGAGGTGGTGCAGTCCTGAAGGGAAAGTATCCCAACAGGACCAAGGAGCATCTGGCCAGGTGTCCCCAAGGCTGCAGCTCAGGGTCATTTGTGTTTATTGGGACCCCTTCTGTGCTGTACTGTCAGTTTGGGGAACCCCTCAGCCAGATGAGAGTTGGGTCCCTGATAGTCCCAGGGAGGAGCTTTCTTATGAGGGGTTTCACGTCCCAGAGCTCCTCAGCCTTGCAGAGCTAGATTCCCCCAAAAGGGAAAAATGCTGGCTCCTCAGTGGTCTTTGGCATTATTTGGGGTTCCTGGTGAGCATAAGGAATAGTGGCTGGGCCCCCAGAGTCCCCAGCAGGGTTGCAAGGAAGGCAAGCATTAGTCTTGAAGAGCAGTTAGACAGTGGGAGAGACTAGGTTTGCTGGTAAAGTCAACCTTGCTTTCTGGAAGAAACACAGATGGCTGTGACGGTCCATCTTGGGGGGCCAGGGGTTCAGCCAGGAGTGCTGATGGCTGTTAGGTTCCATCTGTGAGGGGAGGGGTCATCCAGGAGCGAGCACAGTCCTCAATCAGGTCCTCCTTCCGTTTGACAGTTAGCCAGCTGGGAGGTTGGGCCTGGCAAGGGGGCGGAGCTAAGGCAGAGCTTCCTTCACAGGGCTGTGGAGGCTGATCATAGATGAATGTAGAAAGGCATTTCAGAGCTTCTTACAGAAAGTGGGAGTCCCACACTATAGACTGTGGGGGGGGGCAGAACCCCTCAGAGGGAGCCCTGGGCTGTGGACTACGTCTGTGGTCTGGGGTACGGGGCAGAGCTCTCCAGCACAGAGCCCTGCTGTGGACTCTGCTTGTTGCAGAATCCTAACACCTCTGCAGTTACAGTCAATAAATATGCTTCTGCAAAGTTGCTCAGGATTCAGTCCTTTGAGGCTGTTGCCCTGAAAAGCCTTGCACCCCTAGTGGTGAAGGCACTAACCTCTCGATTTAATGTAAGGTCTCACTATAGTACTCACTATCCCATAAACCTCTTTGTTTTCCCAGAACTCCTTGTTGCCAACAAGCCAATCCAGTGCCTGGGTTCTGACCAGTCAGAGAGCTTCCCTGCTCCCTTTTAAAAAGTCTAGCGGAAAGCTCCTTGGGGTCTTTTCCTGCTATCCTGGCTTGCAGGAGATGGCCCCAATGCATTGGATAATAAAGCCTCATGTTTTTGCATCGATCTGGTGTCTCTCGGTTCCTTGGGATTGCCTCTCAGACTAGGCACACCGGTCCTTTCAGCCCCTGCTCTTTTAAGCTTTGCTGCATTCTTGAATGTCTCTCTTTGACTGTCCTGCATGACTCAGTTTACCAGCACATAATGTTAATGTTGTTGAAGTGGAGAATGTTGACACAGGTGTGCCCTGATACAAAACAACTCCTGAGCCTACTGTGATTTGCATGCTTTCTGTGTGTATACTTGTGTTTCCCCTTGAGAAATTACCCCAAATGCAATGACTTAAATCATCAGATGACATGTCACCCTTCTGTGGTCAGAATCATATATGGATCAGTTAGGAATTCCAGCTCAGCATCTTTCATCACAGTTGTAGTTTTCCATGATTCTACTGGGATTTCCTCATAACTCCTGATTATCTCAGAACGACATCCCATCGCTCAAGGACAGGGTGTGAACCCAGGGCATGATCACAAGGAGACGAACACTACTCTGGAGTTGAGAGAAGTTATACGACACAAGAAGCCCACAACGTCTTCATATGCTTTAGTCCAGCTGCCTAATATCCTTCGTCTTATGTCTAGAAGTAGGGTATAATGGGAACGGGAAGAAGATTTAAAAAACCCTTAGTCACATAAACTGAAAGTGCCCATTGGTAAGAATGTTTGGCAATAGCAGAGTCTGAGTTCTTCTGTTAACCTGTTAAAGAACCTGGGGGTTGCAACCTGTACCCTGATAAGTTTCCTTATATGCTAGAAATAATAAACAAACAAATGAAAAATGTTTTACCATATGTTGGCCACTCATCTTCAACTAGTCAATTAAGAACCATATTAATAGTCAAAAGCAGAAAAAAGAGATTTATTCAGAGATCCAGAGACTCCCTGAAGCCCATCTTCAGATTTCTGAAGTGAGGTGAAGTTTAAATAGAGGACTAAGGATATGCACATCTGAGCAGTGTCAGTCAAGGTGTGGTCTTGCCCGCCATAGACCCATCCTGTCTGGGCTTCATCTCACCCTGTAAGGTAGTCTGACAAGTTGTTAGAACTCTATGAAGTCTCTTCCAGGGAGATTTCCCTTTCTGGCGAGGGGCTTTTCTTTCTCCACGCATGAGATTCCTAGGGATATTCCCATTTCTTTGGGATGCATTGTTTTAGTAGTCTGATAGTCAAATTGAGAGACACACTTTTCTCCTTAGAATATCTTCCTTTCTTCCAGGCCTGTTACAATAAGTACTGAACTGGAAGCCATTGGCCTCAGCTGAGAATTCTCTTTATACTCTTGAGTTGCTTGTCCTCAGCCTTCAAGGATTTTTCTATTAGTGAAGAAGATGACAAGAGACCAGAAATTGTGCTAATCAATAGCTTTCTAGAAGAGCAAGAAATCCAAAAATAAATAAATAACTGTTGGACTGTTGAGGTGCTGTGTGGCGTGTTTACATTTGTGTCATGCCTCCATTACTAAAACCAACATTGCTTAATAATATTTGTTCATCTGCAGGTTAAAAAAAAACAACAAACTGAAAGGATTTAAGAAATATAAAATGGTGTCTCCCAAGAACAGCCATTGACAATCTCCTCCCCACCCACAGGGAAATGACCATTAAGTTTAACATCTACCAGCAGGAATCTCCCCTCCGCGGGCATCCCAGGTGCCATCCTGTCTTGGGGCCAACTAGTCCAAAGGTCACTGACTAACTGCCCCCCATTCCCTCGCTGGGGAATTCCTAACCAATTAGTTTGAGAGACGCAGGACTTGAGGAGCTCTGAGCTAATCAAAGCTGCACAAGCCCTGTCCCCTAGACCCCTTCCCCTGCACCCCATAAAATGCCAAGGGACAAAGGGATCTGGTTCGCCTTCCCTATGCCCTGTGTGGGAACTTGCTGAGGATGGAACCCAGCGCATGGGACAATAAAGCCTCTTGCATTTTGCATCGATCTGGAATTGTCTCTTTGTTCCTTGGGAGTCGAGCCCGGCCAGTCCTTTCAAAACAAGCAAACAAACAAACAAAAAAAAACCCATACACCTCTAAACAGGTGTGTTAGTTTTGATAATCACAAATTTCTTCCTCCTTTTTCTTTTCTTTCTTTCTTTTTTCTATTTTTGTTTTTGTTTTGTTTTTCAAGACAAGGTTTCTCTGGGTAGCCCTAGCTAACCTTCCTAGAACTCACTCTGTAGATCAGGTTGGCCTCAAACTCACAGGGATCCACCTGCCTCTGCGACACTAATGCCTGGCTAATTAAACTTGAACCAAGAGTGTCTTTCAAGTTCGCTCCCTTATCTTGCTTCTTTATAAATGTGTCCCTTGTGCTCTTCCTAGCACACTTTTTCCATCTCCAGCAATTAGTTTCCTGATTAGTCAGCTCTTTCTGCTCCATTTACAGTAAGTAAATGTCTCAACTACCCTAGTCTCCATCTTTGCAGTATGCCCACTTTTCTTCCCTAACTGAACCCCGCAAGGTTCAGGTTGCTAAGCTTCAGCTACCCTGAGGTGCCCAGCAGAGGATGCACGCAGGGTGGTGCCAACCTCTGCAAGGTTCGCAGCTCTCCCACGGCTGCTCCTGATAGGCCCCAGCCTCAGGGACCCTGGTGTCTGTAGGGCCTGGAAGAGAAAGAGAAGGGTTCGGAGTGGGAGGGAGGGACCTGTGAGGAGGGCTTGCTGCCAGACGCAAGACCAAAGGTGAGAAGGGAAAGCACTAGCCGGACAGAGCGCTGCGTTGAGGCTACCCATTGCTGGGACTCTGTCCCTGCTGCTCCTGCTGTATGCACTAGAACTGAGAAGCTAAGCTGGGCCGCCACGCCGCTGCCAGGGCTAGATGGAAGCGCTGACTTTCCTAATGAGGGTGGTGCCAACTTAGATCATCACTTCAGATACTCCTACTTTAGCCTCTCGTCAAAACCGCAGCACTGCTGTGACTGATCGTGGACCACACATCACAAAAGCGGTGCAGACCTTCCAAATGACTGCATGATAACCTTCAAGAGCCTCCCTGGGATGGACCGTTTGCCTAGGCATTGTTCGTTACAAGGCAGCAATAAAGTTGTCAACGAACTTGAATGAGAAGTCCCCTTGAGACTTAGACTCACAATGGGCAGCCATGGCATCGAGGGCACTCATTTACTTTGTAATTGACTTTGCTCGAGGGGGAGGGGCTTATGTTGGAAGAATAAATTAAGAAAATCACCTGGTTAGGAAGTCTCAACTGAAGAATTGCCCGGATTGTCTTAACCGGTGGGAAGCCGCCTACCAGTGGACCTCACCTTTTTGGGGACTTTTTGCCTTTTGGTGCTTTTGGCAGCTGAGTTTGATTTGCCCTGTTACCTGCTCCTGATTGCTCCGCTGATGTGAGAACCAGTGTTCCCAGGCTTCCATCCTTGACTAAGGACCAACAGCTCTTCAGGAACCTCCCAGGTTTTCAGTGCCAGATTGAGAGCCTCCTGGGCTGCGCAACCACCAGGTTCTTGGCCTCTCCAAGTTCAGATAGCCCCAGTGGGATTAGTACCAAGCAGCTACTGGTTCTCCACTGCTTAGGCACAAGATCTAAGTTGTTACTGTTCCAACATAAGCTGATTTAATTACACACACTCTGTTTTTCTACAGAATCCTGACTGCACACAAATTAATGAAACGGATAAAGAGGTAAATATGTTGCATGGAGAGATAGGTTTTCAAGACTTGATAAAGACTGCCCTTTATCAAGTTAGTTTCCTGTAGGCTGAGAGCAGTCATGATGTTTCTTTGTAAATGAAGCAACTTGAAACTAACAGCCTTCTGTTCTTTGTCAAGTGGCAGGCCTGTCTCCATTCTTGAGTGTTTTAACTGTGAAACTGGCGCTTCATTAGTCACCTAAGAGAAGAACTTGCATGGAGCAGGCCTTTGGGGATCTTGTAAGTGGTGATGGGGGAGAGAACATATGTGAGCCCAGTGATACCATTTTCAGGGTTCTGGAAATGTCTTTTAAATTTAAAAAAACTATTTTATGTGTATGGGTGTTTTGCCTTACATGTATGTGTGTATACATGTGCCTGGTGCCCGAGGGGACCAGAAGGAGTCGGATCCCCTGGGACTGGAGTTAATGATGACTGTGAGTCACAAGTGGGTACTGGGAATTGAACCAGAAATATCTGGAAGAGCAGCCAGTGCTTTTAACCTCTGAGCATCTCTCCAGCCCCTGGAAATGTCTAAGTGCTAAAACCCCCCACAGCTTTGTTTTCAGTTACAACCTGCAGCCTAGTCTCTGCAAGTAGATTTCAGCCTGGGTACTGAGAATGGCTTAGGGGTCAGTATTTTAAATCAAAGACTCAGTAGCTTCAGCCACTATATGTTGTTGGAAGGCCTGGGGAGTGTTTCTGGAGCCAGAACACCAGCTCTGGAGTTGCTGATTAGACAGAGGAGTATGAATGTTAGCTGTTCCTGACATAGACCATGTTAATCCCGTTCCACTAGGAAAATGGACAGGGCTGACTGGTCGTATCCATGCAGAGGAGCCAGTGTTGAACTGGAGTGTGATGGGGCAGCACAAAAAAGATTCTCCAAAAGACTCATCACAGAAGGAAGCTAAGGAGAACGTTTGGCCCCACTAGCGAATCTGACATTTTTTCTTGACCTCTCTAGGGCATATAAATCACGTTTGTAAAATATATTGTGACACTTTTATGTTCTGCAACTACTACAGAACTGTGAAAATAGTCGGGAGAAGTTGCTGACAGTGTGAAGGACCCTGTTCTTTTTAATTTCCACTACAGAAAAAGAAGAGTAAACATAAATTATGAAATTTCCCATCTAAGGTTAGAAATTCACACTTCACACTAATATGAGCATTGAAAAATAAATGACTTGGATTGTCCAACAATGCAAAGAACCAGGGTATTATAGGATAACCACCGTTCTCTCTCTAAAGGAGTCATTTATTTAAAACCAGATACTCCATTTCAGTTAAGGATTGTGAAATAAATATAAAAAGAGTTTAATGTAGGTGTGTATTGTCAGTGTGTAATTCAAATTGTGTGGCAGCATTTCTCCTGTTAAGCTGAAATTTGGAGGCATTCCTAAAATGGACATTGTGTTTGCCTCTCTCTCTCTCTCTCTTTCTCTCTTTTTCTGAGACAGGGTTTCCCTATGAAACTCTGGCGTTCTGGAACTTGCTCTGTAAACCAGGCTGGCCTCAAACTTACAGAGATCTGCCTGCCTCTGCTGGATATTGTGCTTTTAAAGAGAATTTATAAGATGATGCGCGAATTTCCCTTGTCCAATTTTTTTTTCACAGTGAAAAGAACAATTGGCTAAAGTCAAAGAATGCATTTTCCTCTGGCTTTATTTTAATGAAGGTTCTTTTAACCATGAACAAAGAAAGAACCTAAAGCTTTTCATTGTTCAAGAAATTGGGAAAACTGTAAACCAGACTCCACTTTTTAAAGAGAGTCTTGGAACCCTGCAGTTGGCTCAGCAGTTACTCCTGCTGCTCCTGCAGAGGAGCCAGGTTCAATTCCCAGAACCCACGTTGGGCAGCTCACAGCTTCCTGTAACTCCAGCTCTGGAGGATCTGACATCATCCTCTGGCTTCAAGAGCATCCACATACATGTGATGCACACACACAACACACACAAATACATTTGAAAAACTAAAATAAAACAATTTTTTTCATAGCGTGTAGATATGCATGTTTATAACTCCAGCACTTGAGAGGGTAAGGCAGGAAAATCAGTAGTTCAAGGTTAGCTAAGGTTGCAAAGCAAGACCTTAAACAAACAAACAAACACTACTGCTCCTTAAATAATTACAAAAAAGAGTATATCATTTCTCTGCTTAAACAGTAACTCCACCATAGTTGCTTACTGTATTATCCACATTGCTTTGTGCACGGCCTTAAGGAGCCTTCCTGACTAAGCTGGTCCCCAACCATGCCTCTATTAATTTACTCTGCTTTGGCCACAGGCTGTTCCTCAAGTATCATTTCTTCTTAAATTTTAAGTTATATATATTATATCATGTTGCTGAATTTCCCTAATGCTTAGATGGATTTCTTGATCCACAGCCCCCTCTCTAAGAGACGTATGGTTGCTACTAAGCAAGTCACATCTTACCACCAGCCACACATCAGAGTGTGTTTATATGTGACTGGAAGTTTCCATAATGACTCAGGAATCCTCACCTTACCATGTTCCTTGAAGGAAACGCTAAACAAGAGGGAACAAGCAAGCCAATTCTTAAAATTGAGGTAAGTTTTCCTCCCAGTCTTAGGAAGCCTAATATAATGGCATGAGCACCCTTGTAAAAGCCTTAGCATTAACCAGGCCATGGTGGTGCACGCCTTTAATCCCAGCACTCAGGAGGCAGAAGCAGGTGGATCTCTGTGAGTTTGAGGCCAGCCTGGTCTGCAGAGGAAGTTCCAGGACAGCCAGGGTTACAACAGAGAAACCCTGTATGGGGGCGGGGGGAGTCCTAGCATTAGCTCTGCAGATGGAAATATGCTGAGATCCTGCTAAAGGCTGTGTGTGGCTCCTGCTGACCGTGAAACCAATCTCGTAAGTACATGGCCCATTTCTTCTTTAAGCAGGAAAAGAATGAAGGTTACCTGGAATGTCAACTTCTTATCAGAAGGTGCTAGAACAATGGTAGCAGCAGAAAGCCCAGACTGAAAACACTACTACAGCATCAGGGAGAGAGATCCCATCTCTGAGGTATAGAAGAAATCTCTCCACTGTAGTCTGGTGTGAAGTCAAAGAGCTTCCTCAATTCCCCTTGCTGACTGTTCTCCTTTCCATTTTCTTAGGCCTCATTGTTATGGGTGAAAATAAATCCACCTGGCATTACACGATGTTATATTTGTTTGTTTGTTTTTTATTTATTTATTTCACTAATGCACGCCTGCCACAGTGTGCCTGTGTCACTGTGCACACATGGAAGTCAGAAGACAGCTTGCAGGAGTTAGCTGGTTCCTTCTGCCATGTGGGTCCTGGGGATTGAATTCATGTCTTCAGGCTTGTCTATGACTGTCTTTACCCACAGAGCCATCTTGCTGGCCTTCCCCAAATGTCGTGAACTTTCTTCTAGCAGTCTCACTCATTCTTCCTTAGACCAAGAACTTTCTTGTTGAGCTCTTCACAAGCCAAGTTCTTCCCAACCTTTTTTGACCTCTACAGATGACTACCTCTGGATCCTCCTTGGCCTCCATCCCAAATGTCCACTTGCCATGCCTCCCAACACCATTGTCCTGCTTAGTCTCCTCCTAGCATTCAATATTTTGCTGATTTGCTCACTCCTTCACCAAAATGGAAATTCCATGAGGGCAGGACCCTGTCTTGTGTAGCCTTGAATCCCCAGGGTATAAAATATGCCTGGTCCCTGATTTAAATGAATTCATAGCTGGATGATTAAATCCCAGGCCACATTTAGACTAGTTTTTGTCTATGTTTGCCTTGACAGTTTGTATAACATGGGATGCAATTTAAGATCCCAGTACTCCACTCTTATTACTAAAATATACTTCTGTATATTGTCTGAAAGATGTCTCCAGAGGTGATTAACTAAAGAAGATGAAGGAAAGAACCCGCTAGTGTGGAGTGCTCCTTCTCTCATCTTGACCATCATGAACCGAGCAGGTCTGCTCTACCATATACTTCCTGCCACGATGTCTGCCTTACCTCAGACTCCAGTCAGGAATGACAGAACCAAGGTTTGTGTCACGGTGATGGGGAACCTGACTAACACAAATGTACAGCATGAGAAGTCCATGAAGGAGTGCTCTTAAACACCTGAAGGGAGAGATTTTTTTAAGGGCCTTAGAAAGAACTCGAGCCTTAATTCAGCAAGCTTCAGAAAAAGTAAGTGAAGAAAGGGTGTTAGGTAGCAGCAGTCCTTCCTGTAGACTAGCAGCCACAGTTTAAGAAGTTTGGGTTTTCTTAAGAAGCATAGGAGCTGTAGCTGAGGAGGACCTTCGGGAGCCTGGAGGGATCTCTCAGTCCTTCAGTGTCCATCTGTGTGTTTAATTGCAGAGATTGTTCCAGGCCTTGCTGTAGGGACACTGCATTAAGGCTTTTGTGAGAAATTCTAAAATACATCAGGCCTCTTCAGTCTTGTAGAGATTATGAGATTATGAGTGCTTTCTGTTAGCTCCCTCAAACTTCAGGGGCGCTGAGGGCTGTGGGAGTCAGGCACTGAGTGAGCAGCTGTCCAGTCTGTTTTCACTCCCAGGTACAGCTGGGTCCCAAGGACAAGAACTGGTCAGTCAGGAGCCACACCCAGAGCCGCTCTGCCTCTGGCAAGGACAACTACCCCGAGCTGCCTCTCTCCGCCCTGAGGCTGAGCACCAACTAGCTGGGAGAGAGGCCTCCTTGACTCGCAGTGTCCAGTTTCTCTGGAGGTAAGGGGTGATGAAGAAGCCTTTCACTTCTTTCTTTCATTTCCTCCTTTCTAGGTCATGGTTGGAAATTTAATTTTTTTTTAAAAAATTTTTTTAGATTTAATTTAAAATAATTTTTAAAGCCTTATTTTAATTTTATTTTAAATAATTAAAAAAAAATTTAGACTGAAGCGCTCTGACCAGCTCTCCAGCTCCGAGGAAGACTGGGGCAGGGTTCCTCATGGCAGGGCTCCTCTAGCTGTGCTTCTACATGGGGTGAATTTCCCGCTCACCCAACAAGCCTTCTCAGGACTTCACAAAAACAAACAAAGCAAAACATGGCAAAGGTTTTCAAAAGCTGATTTGTTACAAAAACTGCAGTCAGGCGCCCTCAAAAAGCCATAAACACAAAATAAAAATCACCTTAGCCGTGAATCCTTATTTCACAGAAACTAGTTTTGTCCTGCAAGCGCCTGAAGCACCCGTGTTCCTTCACACACACATTTATATCACTCCAGACTCTGCTTGGATGCCAGGAAATGGAATTTTCTGTTTGACAAGGGGCATGCAGAGGTATTTGAAACCCCTTTCACCTTGTTGCTCAGACACCTGCAGGGACTGTGGGTGATTGGATAAATTCACCAGGAGGCAGAGGGATATTCAGGGACAAGACTCATGGGCTGAGTGGGCTCCAGCCTCAGTTGCCCAGGGCAAAGCAGGTCTGTAATAATGTAGTAATGTAATAGCAAGCTCCACAGGGGACTCATTTCAATGGCCACTTGCTGAGTCCTCGCCTTGCAAAGGGCAGACCTTCTCAAAGAACTCAACTTCAGTCATTGTGACTTAAAGCATTCACCAACTACACCTCAAAACCCCCCCCCACACACACACACACACACTTCCCAGCAACAGAAGAAAAGCTGTATTCTTCAGCATAGTGTGGCCATGTTCTCTTTTTTAAAATTTAAATAAAAAGATCTCACATCTGTGAGTGTGAGTGTGAAAGCCAGCGCTTCCCTCACAGACATCTTCTGCTGGAGCCCTGCTTGCTTGGCTCTTGATCTCCCTTTTGTCCCGATGAACTCACCAAACACAGCTTACCCAAGGTGCCACAGGTTTTTGACAATATCTAGGGTGGAGTCACACTGCACTCTACCACAGCGGCTTATTTGAAATTATTTGGATCCCTGGTCTGGGAAGTTTCTCAGACTTACTAAAGAATGAAATTCTTTTCACTTTAATGCACACGGTAGCTTAGCGCCATGGCTTTTGCTATCCTGGTCACCTAGACCCTCCGGGCTATTTTTCTACATCAAAGTGGCTTTCTGAGCTTTCTCTTTGGTTTTGTTTGTTTGTTTGTTTGTTTTGGTGAAACAGTAGCTCCCAGCCTTCCTAATGCAGCTGCTCTTTAAAAGTTCCTCCTCGTGTTGGTGACTCCAACCATAAAATTATTTTTGTTGCTGCTTCATAGTGTAATACTGCTGCAGTTGTGAACTGTAATGCAGATGTCTGACATGCAGATGTCTTAGGTGACCCTGGGAAAGGGTTTTCGGCCTCCAAAGGGGTCACGACCCACAGGCTGAGAACTGCTGTGGCAAAGAAAACACATTTCTTTACTGTGAACACTTTGGGCAGTTTTTTTTTTTTTTTTTGATGGGGGATCAAGACAGGGTTTCTCTGTGTTTCAACCCTGACTGTCTTGGAACTCACTTTGTAAACCAGGATGGCCTTGGACTCACAAAGATATACCTGCCTCTGCCTTCTGAGTGCTGAGATTAAAGGTGTGTGCCACCAACGAGCATGGGCATACTTTTAAAGCCATTCTTCAGGCCTATGAAACTGTGAAGACACTGTAAGCAGCATGAGATACCAAGCGACATACACTCAGTGTATGACGATAGTTTGAGAATGCAGCATTATTTCATACATACACGGGAGAAGCAGACATTTGCTTGAGCAGCTGGGGCAAAGGTTGTCTGTGCTCCTTGTGGAGGGCGTTGTGCTGTCCACCCTCTAGTTGGTTCTGTCTGCCTTTGGGACATAAGGATGGCAGTTCCTAGCTTGCTGTTAGTAGAGCCGTTGGCTAGCTCTACCCAGTGAGCTGTAAGTGGAAATAAATGTGAATTCCTTCCACCCAGCTGGTGGCAGGCTCTCCAAAGGCTTCTTTCCCTTCACCTGGCAGCTGGGCATGTTCCAGACTTCTGTCCCACTCACCGTCTGTGACTGGTTCTTGAGCTCCTGCCTTGGCTTCTTATTGATGGACTGTAACCTGGATGTGTAAGCTGAATAAACCCTTTGAGTTTGGGACCAACCTGAGTTACTTGTGAATTCTGTGTTTACACAGCAAACCCATGTCTCAAAACAAAAACAGAAAGAGAAGGATGGAGAAAATGTATGAGAGAGAGACAGAGACAGAGAGAAAATGAGAGAGAAAGAGAGAGAGAGAGGGAGAGGGAGAGGGAGAGGGAGACTGAAGTGTCTTTCTTCAGAAACTGTGTGGCATGCTCTGGACACAGGAGGGCGCTATTTCTATAGCTTGCAACAGTCACAGCCTAGCGTTGCTTGTGCAAAGAAAAGAAAGAAAACAATCCAGGACAAGGTCTGTGGAACTCGTGGATGGGAGCTGAAAGAGAAAGCAGTTTGCTGCGCCCCAGGGTCGCACACTTCTGCAGTAAAGGCATGTTTTTGGTGCTCCAGATCCACAGTTGGAGCTTCTCTGAGATAAGGACAACTGTACAGAGACAGGATCAGCATGTCAAAACATCAGGTTTAAAGTCTGAAGTAGAATAAATGGTCTGGAGTAAGTTTGCTTAACCTCTTCTTCACTTAAAATGAAAATATTGTGGGGGGAGGTGTTTGCTGGAGCGATGGTTCAGTGGTTAAGAGCACTTCCAGGGGTCCTGAGTTCAATTCCCAGCAACCATTTGGTGACTCATAACCATCTATAATGGGACCTGATGCCCTCTTCTGGCATGCAGGTGTTCATGCAAATAAAGCACTCATAAACATAAAATACATAAATAAATAAATCTTTTAAAAAATGAAAATATTAGAACTGGAGAAATGACTCAGCAGTTTAGAGTGAAAAGTCCAGCGCCCCTAGTGGTGAAGGCACTAACCTCCATTTAATGTAAGGACTCACTATAGTACTCACTATCCCATAAACCTCTCTGTTTTCCCAGAACTCCTTGTTGCCAAAGAGCCAATCCAGTGCCTGGGTTCTGACCAATCAGAGATTCCTTGCTCCCTTTTAAAAAGTCTAGCTGGAAGCTCCTCAGGGTCTTTTCCTGCTATCCTGGCTTGCAAGATACGTGGGAGATGACCCCAATGCATTGGATAATAAAGCCTCATGTTTTTTGTATCAATCTGGTGTCTCTCGGTTCCTTGGGGTTGCCTTTCGGACCTGGGTGGGCACTAGCCATGCCGGTCCTTTTCAAGAGCACCTGCTTCTCCTGCGTTGGACCCACGTTTGATTCCCAGCACCCTCTTGGAGGATAACCTCTTCTGACTTCTGAAGGTACTACATGCATGTGGTGTCCTTACATAGGTAGTCAAAACACTCATAAACATAAAGTAAAAATAAATAAATATTTCAAGTGGAAGGTGCTGTAGGGAGGACTACCCGTGGACGTCCATCTGAAGCGCCTGTCATAGCAGCTGATACCTGGCAGGAACTCAGCTCAGCCATGGCTAAGCAAGTGAATGAG
This sequence comes from Cricetomys ansorgei, assembly GCA_026225945.1. Taxonomy (NCBI): domain Eukaryota; kingdom Metazoa; phylum Chordata; class Mammalia; order Rodentia; family Nesomyidae; genus Cricetomys; species Cricetomys ansorgei. The sequence goes on from JAMJFZ010001395.1 coordinate 1,621,435, forward strand.
ACATGTTCCATTGTACAGATTTTACCAGACTAAAGAAAACCAACATATGTGGGCTTAAGTGTCTTGTAATACAGAAGACCAGAGCCTAGTAAGCAGCCATTCTGTGGTCAGTACTCTACAACTGTACTCTGCCTCATTCAGCCAGTGAAGAGAAGGGTGGAGAGAGGCAGCTGTGTAGACAGCTTCAGAGACAGCCAGGGATTCAGAGTGGGATTGTGGATCGTGTGTGTGTGTGCGTGTGTGCGTGTGTGCGTGTGTGTGTGTGTGTGTGTAAATGTTGATGTGCATGAGTGGGGGTACACACATGCTACATCGTGCATATGGAGATCAGAAGAAACCTCATGTGTCATTCCTCAAATCTACTTTGTTTGAGACAGGATATTTTATTTTTCCACTACTGGGTCCACCAAGCTTGCTGGCCAGCTAACATCCAGGGATTCTCTGTCTACCACCATGCCGTAAGAACCCTGGAACTACAAATGTGTGCTACCTGTCTGCCTTTTACAAGGGATCTAGAACTCTGAGCTCAGGACCTCATGCTTGCAAGGCTATAATTTTACCCATTGAGCCATCTCCGCAGCTCCCGTGGATTTCCTGAGTCCTATTGTAAAGCAGAACTCATGGAATTCCCTGACTGGGCTGGGAGGAGTTAGCATTGACCCTAGAAAACAAACAAGCTTTTGGTTTGGTTTGGCTGTGCTCATGAAGAGTACTGTCACCCAGCAGTGACCCCATCCCAGTGTGGAAAGAATTGGAACTACAAGGGGTTGCCGCCCATGGTGAGCCACTAATCTAAAGGCCTCCTTGGAGAACATGCTCACTTCCCCAGATGCAATTCTGCATGTGTCGTAAGAGACCTTGGGTCACCCCTTCTTTTGTGCAATGAGATCAAAAGAACGGTTTCTGCTTCTGCAGCTGCTTCTTTCTTTAAAAAAAGAAAAATTTATCTTATTTTACACGTATGAGTGTTTTGCCTGCATGTATGTCTGTGCACTGCACACGTGCATGGAGGTCAGAAGAGGAACTGGAGTTACAGATGATCAAGAGGCACCAGTGTGAGCTTTGGGATAAACACAGGTCCTCTGCAAGTGCTCTTAACCACTAGCCCCTGCTTCTGTCCTCTCATTGAGGTTCCTTGCAAATTCTCCTGAAAACAGGTCTGCTGCAGCCCTAGTTGACTTTGTCTGTTTGGCTGGTTTTATTGAAACAGGATTTTACTAGATAGTTCAAGTCAGGCCTCCAACTCACAGTCTTCCGTAATGAGCCTCCTAGAGCCGGAATTACCAGCACACACCACCACTCCCAGTGTGCTTTCTGTCGGATTATGGACCAGAGCAGAATAGCTAAATGATGCACATCCTTAAGCAATGCTGTTTTCCTGGGGGAAGACAGGCTGTGCAGAGGCAGGTCAGCCCAATGCCTTTGATCTTCTGGGTCTTTCCAAAGCCATTTTAATCACACTTCCCAAAGTAAAAAACAAGACTCATCTGGCTAGCACATTTAACTTTCCTTATTTTCTTTCTTTCTTTCTTTCTTTCTTTCTTTCTTTCTTTCTTTCTTTCTTTCTTTCTCTTTTTTCTTTTCTTTCTTTTAGCCCTGGATGGTCTGGACATCTCTATGTAGATGAGGCTGGCCTCAAACTCAGAGAAATATGCCCTCCTCTGCCTCTGCCTCTCCAGCGCTGAGATTAAGGAACGTGACACCATACTCAGTTTCTTAACTTTCTTATTACAGTTAATTGCTTATTTTGTGTGGGTGTGTCAGTGGGTGTGCATATGCAACAGTAGAGGTCAGAGAGCTCAGTTCTCTTCTTCCTATGTGAGTCCTGAGATCAGACTCAGATTGTCAAGCACTTTATCCATGGTTATCTCTCTGAGGCCCACATATGACTTCAGCACCCTGATACAAAAGATGTGAAACTGGACCAAGCCAGGAAGCCCAGGATGGATGCCCAGGCCTTCTGGGAAATTCTCTCCCCTGTGGATGCCTATTGGAAGTGCCATCTGCTTGTGCCATAGTTTCATGGCTGTGGGTATGACACACACATCAGTTACAGCCCTCCCTTGTTTAATGTAGCTCCAGTTTCTCCAGGAAGCCCAGCTTATAGAACTATAGGAAGCCCTTTCCCATTGTGAAGGCCTTTTGAGGTACTTTAATCTTTAATTCTTGGAATGATGCCCTAATTGTCTAAAAATATTGATCCACGGGCTGAAGAAGCGACCATGGGGTTAAGAGCACTTGCTGTTCTTCCAGAGGACCCAGGCTCCATTCCCAACTCAGACATGGCAGTTCATAACCATCTGTAATTCCAGTTCCAGGGGTTTTGACACCCTCTTTTGGCCTTCCTGGACAAATGGTACCCAGATATACATGCCAAACCCAGAATAAAATAAAAGAATTAAAAATATATCAATCCAACAACAGAAGTATACCCAATAAACACAGTTCTGTCTGTCACCGCCTGGCAGTGTGAATGGGATGATGAAAACCACCATTCATTCACACTCTTCTGAGCTGCTATGCAGCTGTGGCAGTGTTGGCCGGCAGCTACACCAAATGCCTCAGGTTTCTACCCCTTCATGCTTAAGCGTGACTTTAAACAACAGCCACGGGCTCATGTAGACAGCCAGACTTGACGACAGAGGTCCTGCATTCAAATCTTACCTTCTTTCCCTTGGTATGGTGCCATGTACGGTTCATCCACAAACTCAACTCCTCCCCTACCAGCAGGTAAACCCAAATTCCTGATAGCAGGGGGCAGGGCATGGAATAAGTGCCCCCTAGTAATGTAATAGGTGGAGAGAAAAGGGTTTTCTCCTAAGGAGCTTAAAGGATAAGAGATGAGAACAGGTTCTAGTGAAACAAGCACAGGCTGGAGACTGCCCCAGCGCCGCCAGGACTGCAGCAGGTACAGCGCTGCTTCTGTGCTTTGCTGCATGAAAGGGGAGGAGGCTAGTGCTGACTGGCACCCTGAGGGCTGCCTAATGGCTTCCTTCATGTGGAAGATGCCATTGTCTCCACTCAGACCCACTCACTGAGGATCTGTGATTACAGCTCAGGAGCCAGCACTCACCCGAGGGAAGCCCAGGAGCAGAGCCTCTGAGGAGCAGTGCAGTACCAGTTTGGAGTGGAGTGGCAGGAGTGAACATACATGACAGGGCATGGGCACGTTGGCATCTGTGCACTGTGAAACACAGAACACACACGCAAATGCTGCCAGTGTGTGGCTCTCACCTACACCAGGCTGTAGCCAGCTTGTGCTGAGAAATTAGAAACGTATTGAGATGATGGGAAATGGACGTGCTGTGCCTGTCAAACTGCCTTTTTGCTGTTTATGGCTATAGGTTAGTGAGGCTGTCCACTTTGGCCAGAGAAGCAGTTACAGTTACAATGACAGTTACTGCTGAGACTTTAACTGCTCAAGGCTCTGAGAGCTGACTGATGAATTCCCATCCCTAGATAGGATGCCTGTATCACCTCCTCCAAAACTCAGGGTCATTAGGGAAGAAGGCCAGAAAGAGCTAAAAGAGGCAGAGGAAGTGATGGCATTGTGGAACACTTTTCCAACCCGACCTGCTGTGTTCTTGCGCTCACAGCAACTGTTATTACCTACAGCAAGACCTGCACAAGACTGGTTTAACACTAGGTCACAGATAAGGTGGGGAATTACGAGGCCTCACCCCGAGGAGCTATGAGAGTGATGCTTGCTGGAGGAGAGAGAGAAATTTCTCTTCGATGAGTCTAATTAGATTCATTGAATATCCAAGGGGCAGAGGAGGAGGGGGAGACATAACTGTAGAAGGGAGACTAGTTAGGAAGATGAAGGGAATGGACAGGCTGGGAGGAAGATAAGAGAGGGCAGTGGACAGTGAATATGGTCAAAATGCAAAGCACATTATGTATGTGGATAAAAATGTTATAACGAGAACAGCTATGAGATGTAATTAGTATGTGCAACAGAAACTTAGAAGACAAGCAGCTCTCTAGGTATCCGCAGTACAGTGAGTGACACTTCACTTGCTACCTGGCAACCCCCAGCAGGCTCTAGGATTCATCCATTTACTTGGGACTCCCAACATCCTCTTGAGATGTATAGACTAGTAATTCTCATCACTCCACTGAGCAGAGGAAAGAGTTGGATTTGAAGATGTTACGTAAACTTGCTGAGATCAAACTTTCTGGGCTGAGATGTTTCTAAGCCCCAACTTCTTATCAAAAGCATAAAAGGCCTATCAAGCCAGGCAAGAAGCCAGGAAGTAGCAGCTGTTATCTGCTTCCAAATATGTTCTCTTTTAAAAAAATGACAAGGGGCTGGAGAGATGGCTCAACGGTTAAGAGCACTGACTGCTCTTCCGGAGGACCTGGGTTCAATTCCAGCACTCACATGGCAGCTCACACCTGTCTGTAACTTCAGTTCCAGGGGATCCAACACTCTCACACAGACATACATGCAGTGGAAACACCAATGTCCATAAAATAAATAAGATACTAAAAAAAATAACAACAGGAAAGTTTCTGCATGTGTTGCAGAATGCAGTAAAGACTAAAGCTAAAGACTACATTTCCCAACATTATTTGCATCTACAGGAGCCCGTATGGATCAACATAACCTATAAGTAAGGGAGTATATGCAGTCTCCCAGGCCAGATATTGGTGGCTTCCTCCACCCTGAATAGCAGATGCAAAATGTGATGGTTGGAGCTGAGGAAGCCACATTGATGTGTACTGGCTCTGACCCGCTCACCTGGAATTTCATGTGAGGAAGAAGTAAGCTGAAGACTGAGCCATTGCACTGTGTACTTCTTTGCTATAACCACTTAACATTTGCTCTGATGTGAATCACAGATAATTGTCATAAGAGACCGTGGCATGGTAAATGGCAGTGGTTAAAGCAGGAGATGAAGAGGACATGCTGCCAACAGGCTGTGCCTGATGCTGTCACCTGAATTACTGTCACCATGCAGGCCCAAGCTTACACACACAGATGATGCTCCACATCCTTACCGACTCCCACAGACACAGCAGTCACTCCTTCCTTTAAAGTCACTTTAATTGGTGTGAAAAAAGCCCAGGCTTGAGGTCAAGAGGCCTGAGTTTAATTCTAGCTCAGCCTTTCCTGCCTGATGAAACTGCTTAATCTCTCTGAGTTTACGTGTCTTCATCTGTGAAATGAAGGTGATGGTATCTTCCCGCAGCCACTCCGTACTCTCCGCACACACTCCTCTCCATGGTCCTAGGTGGATCAGCCTCACATCACATGAGTATTGAGCAGACCCTGCGGGAGAATGCATGTTGGGTTCAATCAGCGCAACTTTGGAGTACCGAGACCAATGAGCAGGGAAGGGCCAGTACCTCCCTGCCACAAGCCAGGAATCTCCTTACAAGGTTGGTGGTTCTGTGACGCCTGGAGGAAGGGGAGCCTGTGGCATTTGTGAACTCCACAGTGGGAGCCATCGTGTGGATGAAGGGCTAAGCTCATGATCAGAGCTTCTGAGCTCTTGGCATGACCTTGGTCAGAGATGCCTGGGCAAGAATGGCTGGCTAGAGCAAGGCTAGCATACCACAGTTCTGGTGGCTCCAGTCTACAGTGAGAAACCTGAGAAATCTTTCTGCTGGATAGCCCAGGGCTGACATCAACCTGAACCCCTACCAAGTATCGGGAGACTCTGTCTGAAAAAACCCAGCAACAATTGAACACTGTGCAAGGAGGTTATGTTCCTATCATGTGGCCAGCAAGTGTTCTTGAATATCAGCTTAAAACAGCTGAGGAGAGGTGGTGTCTGCCGGGGACTTGGATCCCTCAACACTCTCAGGCTCCTCCTTCACTCTTAACAGTTCCCAGGTCTCTTGGGCAGTGAAGCCTCTCCCACCTGCGGGATGCCTAAGAGTGTAGGACAGTTCCCACTTGTGGAACCTTAATAGATTCCCAGATTTCCCTATCACCCCAGTCTAATCCAGTCTAGTCCAGTGTCTTCCAGCACACTGGGGCAATCCCCTTCCACTCAGGCCGTGTCTGAGTCTCCCACCTGGTAGGCCCTTGAGTCGGACCTGCGGGCAGAGGTCTCCCTAATCCACTGGTATTTCCTAAAGTGTGCAAAGTTTTGGTATCAGGAGGATTTAAAAACTTATATTATGGTTGCTTCTTTAGTGTGATGGGAATAGAAAAAAATAACCAATTTCCTGAACTGGTGATTTCTTGGAGGTTGTTACTTAGAACAATACTAAAATATAAAAACCACGGGCTAGGGAGATAGCTCGGTGAGGAAAGTATTTGCCTTGCAGGCGTGTGGACCAAGTTTGATCTGCAGCATCCTAATTAAAAGCTGAGCATGGCAGAATGCATTTGTAATCCAATGTTAGGGAAACAGAGACAGGCAGATTCCTGGTGCCCTCTGGCCTGGCGGCCTAACCTGGTCAGCCGGACAGATTCCCAGAGAGACTCTGTGGTGGGTTCAATGAAAATGGCCCTCATTGGTTCATAAGGAGTGGCACTATCAGGAGGTATGGCCTTGGAGAAAGTTGGAGGAAGTGTGGCCTTATTGGAGGAGTGTGTCACTGGGGGAGGGCTTTGAGGTTTCAGATGCTCAAGCCAGACACAGTTTCACTCTTCCTATTGCCAGCCAATTAGGATGTAGAATTCTCAACTACCTCTCCAGCACGGTGCCTGCTTGTGTGCCATGCTTCCCACCATGCTGATAATGGACTAAATCTCTGAATTGTAAGCCAGCCCCAATTAAATGCTTTCCTTTATAAGAGTTACTGTGGTCATGGTGTCTCTTCACAGCAATAGAAACCCTAACTAAGATAGACCCTGTCTGAGAAAACAAGGTGGCACCTCCTGAAGAATAACAGCTGAGCTTGACCTCTGGCCTTCAGATGCACGTGCATGCACCAGCACAGCCCATGTGCACACTGTACAACATACTCAGTAAATGATGATGCAAACCCCGTGATATGGAACAGAGGCAGTGCCTGATAAATGCTCTTCTCTCTACTCTCTACTCATGTTCCGGATGAAAATGAGAAATAAGATGGCCTCAAATACTCCTTCCTGCTCACAAGCGTTTTGTTCTTTCCTAGAAGAACCATGTACCAGGGATTCAGTGTCAGGCAGCAACTGTAGCTGGAGGTGGCTAGCATGTGTTTCTGGCCTGTAATCCCAGCAGTGGGGGAGGTTGAGGTAGTAGGATCATAACTTTAAAGACAGTCTGGGCTACATCATAAGATTCTGTATCACAAGAATAAGGAAAAAGAAACTTACAACAAAAAAGAAACTTAAAAATGAACAAATAGTTGGGCGGTGGTGGCGCACGCCTTTAATCCCAGCACTCAGGAGGCAGAGGCAGGCAGATCTTGGTGAGTTCGAGGCCAGCCTGGTCTACAGAGTGAGTTCCAGGGCAGCCAGAGTTGCAGCAGAGAAACCCTGTCTTGAAAAACAAAATAAAATAAAATAAAAAGAACAGATAAAGAAATAAATAGACGGAAAACAGAGTGTCAGATTTATATTTAGGATGAGTATGAAAATACAGGACACTTGATTCATTTAGAACTTCAGATCAATCACTGTATGACATATTTATACATAAGGTTATTCATAATTTGATATTCCATGGTAACTGGATGTTCTTTGTTTTTATTTGAGAAATCTGATAGCTTTATTCTGAAACCTCAAGTTACTCCAAGTCCCTTCCGCTCCCTCCCCCATCACACTGTCAGAGCCATCTTCCTAGAATATGAACCTGTCAGAGCCATCTTCCTAGAATATGAACCTGTCTCTTACAAGAGCCCCGAAAGTGGCCCTTCCCCCAACGCAGGGCCTGATGGAGCTCCAGCTCCTTCATATGCCTGAATTAGGCCTCATCACCCTCCAGTGGCACTAGGCTTCCCTCTCCCTATCCACCAGTGCATCTTGTTGTGAAGCAGCCTCTGTTTTCAATGTCTCCTGACAGCTTCACAGACTTCAGAAAACCTGACTTGGGTCGCTGTTGTTAATCCCAGAGACGCTCTTTCTGCGAATCCTCCAGCCCAGCTGCCCCTGGTACCATATCTCTGTCCTAAGAGGAGGCCACAGTCCCATCTGCACCTCTCTACTCAGGCTGGTAGGGAGTACACATGGGGTGGGGGTGGGGCTCATGCAGGATCCTGACCACAGCTGCAACACCCTGAGTCCCTTAAGCCACCAAGAGGTCAGCAGAGCAGAAAAGGGGGCAGGTAGAAGAATTAAAAGAAGCAGTTAGGGAAGGGGCTCTTCCCTCTTCTGCTTTAGTCCCTATTTATTATCGGGTAGCTTCCCGGACATGATCTTACCTAATCCTTGCATCCGTTATAGGCTCCTCGCCTTGGATTCTCAGATAGAAGCAGATGATAAAAGAGTTTGCGTGATTGGTTCCCAAACCCACGACAGCAGAAAAACAAAAAATCCAGAAGTAAAACCCATGTCTTCTAGTAAAAAGGGAGTACGTATAATTAACTGAACTCTTCCTCCTACACCATGAGGCCCTCTCTTCCTGACCCGTGTGCTGTGCTCCAGTAAGAAGGCCAAGAAAACAAGCATTTCTTTTCAGCAGGCTATGTGCTCATTATTCCTTGCGGGCGGCCATGTCCTGCTTACTGTGTTGAAGTGGTGATGGGTTATAGGGCTTTGCTGTTGATGTTTTCAGAAAAAATAAAATGAAAAAAAAAAAAAAGAGGATAGATTCATCGCTCTCGGGGCAAACAGCTGAGTAAACAAGACAATGCATTTTTCAAAAGAATAAATGAGTGGACTCTGGGATAGAACTGGAACCACTTGCATGATCCCTCGAACATTCCAGATAACATTTTATAGCAAGATACTTTAGCTTGCTGAGTCAGAAACCCCAAAACTCCATGATGCTACATGCCTGTAATCTCAGCACTTGAGAGGTGACAGTGGGAGGGTCAAGAGTTCAAGGCTTGCCCCAACAACTGAAAGAGTTCCAGCTCAGCCTGGAGCCTGGACTACATGAGAGACTGTGAGGGGAAAAAAAAGGTAGATAGATGGATAGATAGATAGATAGATAGATAGATAGATAGATAGATAGATGATAGATAGATGATAGATAGATAGATGATAGATAGATGATAGATAGATAGATGATAGATAGATAGATGATAGATGATAGATAGATAGATGATAGATAGATAGATGATAGATAGATAGATAGATGATAGATGAAGGAAGGAAGGAAGGAAGGAAGGAAGGAAGGAAGGAAGGAAGGAAGGAAGGAAGGAAGGAAAGATTCATACTAGTAGCAAAATTACAGTTATGAAGTAGTAACAAAAATGATTTTATGGTTGGGTCACCACAACATGAGGAACTTTATTAAAGGTCGCAACATTAAGAAGGTTGAGACCCATTGCCCTAGAGGAAGCCACCAAGGCCTGGGAGGATTCCCACTCCACCCCGTCCCCACCCCCAACCCTCAATCCCACTGTCACTCCCTCCCCTTGCCAGTGCCGCTGAGAAGTCCCTGCAGCAGCTAGCAGGATAACAGAGCCTCTGCAGCCTGGCAGCCTCCTGCTCATCCATCCTGCCACAGCTAGGAAACGGATGCTTTGAGCGTGGCCACTGACATGAAGTTTTTCACCAAGGGCCAGGGGACCATCTCAGATGTCCTGAAGGATAATGTATTTGATGAGGATCGTGATGAGATGTGAATTTCCTATATGAACACCACAACACCAAAACCCATTTATATGGGCTATCCTCCTAACAAGCCATTCCACAGACAAGCAAATTTTCAAGGATTGTAGAAATCCATGGTAGACCACAAGTTCAAGAGGCTTCACCAAACAGACTTCAGCAGCCATCACAGAAGCCTTGCAGCTTGCAGGGCAGGGAAGTGATGGAAATATCACACGTGCTTCATGCAGGGGTGAGAGGTTGGAGATAGGTACAGAAAATGAAGAGCAAAACTGTGACCAGTACCCTGTTGCATGCTCTGGGAAGACCCAGAGCTCAGGAAGGGCTCCCCCACTCATTAGAAGCTGGTCTTGGGTGTGTGGAACATGGGGTGCAAAGCCCACTGCTATAAGCATCCACTCTCTTAATCATGCATTTCAGTATCAACGGGTACCGATGCCATCTTCTTAACACCCTTTTATTGTTGATGTTAAAATGAAATGCCAACGGGTGTACGTTATATGCACCAACCCTTGCTATTCAGATCACCTGAGGAGGCTGGCAAGGCAAATTTATAGATTTGGTTGTATTTGCTGTGGCTTCAGCATCGCAATGCCTAACCAAAGGCTGAGATTCTGCCTCTCCTCTTGCCACTGCTCAGCTCAGTCCTGTGGTTCGTCTCAGAATCTCTATGTTGGAAATTACCCCTAAAGTCAAGCTATTAGGGTGAATCATAACATGGGTGATCCTGACATGCTGCAAATTCTTGTCTAAAACTGGCTTCATCTCTAGCCAGTGGCCTCTGGTCCTGGAGAATACACACTTTCATGAGTCAGACCACAGCTTATGGCTTGACATTACAATGGTTCTTTTATCTATGTCATATCTATTTTCTTAGAAATTTTTGCCCAGTGAGCCATATGCCTGACAGAAGAGTGACACCGATGGTGGCAATTTGTGGTCAGGCATATTCAAGAATTCAGTTTAACACTTTTTTCTTACTTGCTTAGAGTTTGGGTTTTTTAAAGCCCATAGCATAACCTTCTTAAACAGTTTTTTTCCCTTACATTTTATATGCATTGGTGTTTTGTCTATATTCACGTCTGTGTGAGGGTGTTGGAGTCCCTGAAACTGGAGTTACAGACAGTTGTGAACTGCCATGTGGGTTTGGGGAATTAAACCTCAATCCTCTGGAAGAGTGCCCAATGCAATTAACCACTGAGCCAACTCTCCAGCCCCCTTAACCAGTTTTAAGTGTCTGGAGCAGTAGAATCAACTAGATTTAAAAATGTATAATAGCCATCTAGTCTAGCCAAGGAGAGAACAGGCCTGTAGTCTCAGCTACTCAGGAGATGGAGTCAGACGTTTCCCTTGAACTTACCAGTTTGAGTTCAGTCTGGGCAAACAGTGAGACCCTGTCTAAAAACTCAACTATGGCAAGTTTATCAAGTTTATTATTTGCTAAATAAACATAGACTCTGTACCCATTGGAGTGAGGGGAACTTGGGCTGGAGAGATAGCTCAACAGTTAAGAGCACATGTTGTCCTTGCAGAGGATCTGGGTTCAGTTCCCAGCACCCACATGACAGCTCACAACCACCTTACAGTCCAGGTCCAGAGGTTCCAATGCTCTCTTCTGGCCTCCTCTAACACCAGGCACACAGATGGTGAACATACATACCTGTAGATACTCTCACAAACACACAAAATAAAAATAAATAAATGTCATGTTAAACCAAACCAAACCTTCCCTTGCCTAGCCCTAGTGACCACAATTCTTCAGGCTTCTACAGTTTTGAGTACTCTGAATATATAACTGAAATTCTGTGTTCCTTTTTTGCCTGCATAATGTCCCTAAGATTCATTAATGTAGCCAGGTGGTGGTGGCACACGCCTTTAGTCCCAGCACAGAGTCAGGTGGATCTCTAAGTTCAAGGCCAGCCTGGTCTACAGAGTGAGTTCTAGGACAGCCAGAGTTACAACAGAGACACACTGTCTCAAAAAAAAAAAAAAAAAAAAAACAGAAAAAAGATTCATCAGTGTTACATCTAACAAGAGTTCCTTTATTTTGAAATTGTGTGATGTTCCATCATAGATCTGTCAGCGCATGTTTGGGAAGCTGACATATCTTTCCTACACAATAGCTTACAGTTTTCAGTCAAAGTTTACAGTCTTTTATTTGTTTTTTTGTTTTTGTTTTTTTAGATCTGTCTTTCAAACCTATTGGATACATTCCATTGTGGGATTGCTAGATCAAATGATAGTTTTAATTTTAGATTTCTTTTTGTGGTGCTGGGTAACGGAACTCATGGTTTTCTGAACACTAAATAAGTGCTCTACCGTGGAGCTACGTCCTCTTCCTTTGACTTTACATTGTTGGGAACTTTCGTACTGTTTCCCTCAAGGATTGCATCATTTTCCATTTGAACTGGTAGACCATAGCACAGGGGTTCCAATTTTTCCACGCCCCCGCTAAGGGTCCCTACTGGTGCAGGCAGGTAAGGAATCAAACTACTAAGAGGTAAGAATGAAAACTCAGTCCACAATTGACTTCGTCAACCTGGATCAAACTTCAGGGAATCTGATATCAAAGGGGTTATTGTTAGCATATTTAAACACAATAAAATTAGGAAGAATGTTTCCTGGTATAATATAATCTCTGATGCACAAGAAAGCATAATTACATCAAAACTCAACTCAGGGTATGTATCATTTCTTCAGAGAAGATAGGTTCTAGACATAGGCTACCTGGACTAGTTTCATGGTCTAAGGAAGGATCTGGCCTGGTCTTAGTCATACAACAGCATAGAGTTCATTTGAGCTGTTAGCCATATGGCCTGATCCAGCAGATACCAGATCACCGCCAATCCCCAGATTCCCATTCCTTTGAGAGGACAATCCTGCACGCTTAACATTTCCTCAAGCTCTGTGGGTGCAAGCACCTCCATGCTGTGCACTCAATAGCAAACTCTTTTTATGGTGTGAACTGTGGTCTTCAGCAGTCAGCATCTTGAATGGGTGTGAGATCATAGTTCGTTGTGATTCTGCTGATTTTCTAATGATTAGTGGTGTCGAGTATTCTTTCATATACTTGCACACATTCTTTAGGGAAATGTCCACTCAAGTCCTTCAGCTGCTTTTAAATCGAGTTAGTGGGTTTTGTTGTTGTTAGTGTGATGTTGAATTGTAGGAGGGCGTTTGTTTGTTTGTTATGTTCTTGTATATTCTTTTTATATTTCCATTTTTATATTATTTTTACACATTCTTAATATTAAACTTTTATCAGACACTTGATTATTTCAGTGGCACAGCTTGACTTTCACCATGTTGTTTCCTTAAATGTGCTGGAGTCCTCAGGTCCATGTAGTCTCTGTGTCTATTTTTACTGTGTTTTCTGTGCTTTTGGTGTCACATCCAAGGAACCACTGCCATGCCACGCATTGTCATGGTAGGGTCTTGGTTCCAGGTCTTTAATTTTTCTTTTCTTTTCTTTCTTTTTCTTTTCTTTTTTTTTTTTTTTTGTACTGGCGATTAAACCCAGGGCCTCAAGTGCCCTGGGGCTGAGGTACATACCCAGTTCTCTTTTATTTTCATTTTGAAATAGGGTTTTCCAGGGCTGCCCTGAATCTGCTCTGAAGTCCAGGCCGACTGTGAACATGTCATCCGTCTGCCGGTGTCTCCTGGGTAGCTGAGGGTATGTCTGTGCCACAGGGCCACACTTTTCATCCACTTGGAATTGGTTTTTCTATATAATGGATAAGGGCCCATCTCATTCTTGAGTATATGAATGTACAGTTTTTCCCATTGTCATGTGTCAGAGTTGACCCTTTCTCCACACACGATGCCAGCTCCCACGTTAAAGATCATTTGACATAGACATGAGGGTCTATTTCTGAACTCTATTCTGTTCTTTTGGGCCTCAAGTCTATTCTTATGCCAGTGATCACATAGTTTTGATTACTGTAACTTTGTCATATGTTTTGAATTCAGGAAATTTGAGGCCTGCAACTTTGAAGAGTTTGGCAATTTGGAGTCCCTGAGGTTCCATGTGAATTTTGCTATTTTTTCCTGCCCCCCCCCACCAATAAGTACTATTTCAACCTTGACGTGGTTGCTACTGGTGCCTGGATAGCTTCAGGAAGTGTAGCTGCTTTAATAACGTTGCACCTTCTGATCCATGAGTACACAATACCTATTTATTTTGCCTTCTTTAATTCTTTCAGTGCTTCATGGTTTTCTGTGCATGGTGCTTTACCTCCTTGTTTGAGTTGACTCCTTCCTAGGTATTCCCTCTTCCTTATGCTATTTTAAAGACAGATTTCTTATCTTCCTTCTTGAATTGTTCATTGTATGCAGAAACAGAGTTTTATGTTAATTTTCTCCCCTGCAACTTTGGTGGATTTATTATTTCTAGTAGTGTTTTCTTATGGAATCTTCAGCATTTTACACATATAAAATCATGTCATCTAAAAACAAAGGTTAATCCTTCCTTTCTGGTTTGTATGTTTGTTATCTCTTCTTGCCCATTGTGTTAACTTAGAAATCTTTGTGCCTCACTGAACACAAGTGGCAAGAGCGAGCCCTCTTAACTTGCTGCTACCTTATAGAGAAAATCATTTTTTTACTGGTGAGTATGAGGCTAACTGTAGGCTTTACTTCTTTAAAATATAGGGCTTGGGGGCCTGCAAGATGGCTTAGTGGGTAAAGATGCTTACCGCCAAGTCTTCCAACCTGAGTTTCATCCCTGGGTCCCACATGGTAAAGGAGAATCGACTCTCTCAGGTTGCCTCTGACCTTCACACTTGTGCTGTAGATGTGCATGCTCACACACACACACACATACACACAAGCAATAAAATAAATAAATATAAGTGAGAAATAAAATATGGGATTTTGACTGAAAGTAAAAATGAATGCTTATGAATTCCAGCACTGAGGATGCTGAGCCAGGAAGATCATAAGTTCAAGGCCAGCTTGGGCAATTTAGTGGGATTCCGTCTTAAGAAATAAAACCAGGGGGCTGGAGAGATGGCTCAGTGGTTAAGAGCACTGGCTGCTCTTCTAGAGGATCCAGGTTCAATTCCCACATGGTAGCTCACAACTATCTGTAACTTTAGTTCCAGGGGATCTGACACCCTCACACAGGTACAGCAACAACAATGCACGAAAAAAATAAAAATTAATAAACCACTTAAAAAAAAAGAAATAAAACAAATTGAAGCCCAAAATTACACGCATGCTCGTGTGGAAACACACACACACACATGCACACACCCTTAATTTGTTTTTATGTACATGTATATGATATATAAATGTATATATACACATACATATATACATATATACATATACGTATATACGTATATACGTATGTATGTGTATGTATATGAATTTTAATTTGGCAGGAGCTAGTCTGGCATTAGAAATGACTGCCCAAGCTGGGTGATGGTACACTTAATCCCAGCATTCAGGAGTTAGAGGCAGGCGGATCTCTATGAGTTTGAGGCCAGCCTGGTCTACAGAGTGAGCTCCAGGACAGCCAGAGTTACGACAGAGAAACCATCTGAGGGTGTAGCTCAGTGGCAGTGTTTACTTAGCGTGTGTGATGTCCTGGTTTTGCTCTTCAGAATCAGAAGGAAAGAATGGAGAGAGGGAGGGAGGGAGAAAAGTGGGTGGGCAGGGCCAAGCGCAGGATGACCATCATCTGCATCTGGGTTTTGTAGCATCACCTGGCTTCCTGAGTGTGGTTTATGGAGACATATAGGACACATTTATCTTATGAACTGTGTTCTCTCACGTTTGAGTGAGAAGCAGCAGTCATTAAGAAGGAAGCATATCCAACCTGGGTAACCAATGATAAGTCACTTTCCTGGGTGACCTTTAGAGGCAATGCTGTTGCTCTACACGTGTGTACCAATGGAACAGCTACTACAATGAATGGGGAACACTCTTCTTGAGTCTGTTGAGGGAGAACTGGGGAAGAGACTAATCCCTTTCCTAAAGATCTTGGTGGCTTCAGAGATTCTGTCTAACTCTTGAGGTGTGTTTCCTCCAGACAGCGGCAGGAAAGGCAGCCTAGAAGAATGGAGTCTTACTCTGAGGAGCCTTAGAGTCATGCTCCTCAAGGTGAGACAGAAGTGTGAGGGCAGCCACAGGACATGAAGAAACGTCACCTCCAATAGGACCAAGATGCATTTGGGAACTGTAGCTTGCTTTATTTTTGATTTGTTTATTTTGTTCATTACCTGACAAGCTGAGTTGAGATTAAGGGACAGAAAGAGAGGTTTCATTCACTCCAGTGCCGCTGCTTCCGGAGCATAAGAGTACGAGACTGAATGTGGTGTGCGCTAGGCGGCAGGACAGGATGCTGAGGAGGAAGGACACACCCTCACATGACTGACAAGGGAGGAGCACCATGAGGGA